>CM053754.1:781168-791386 GCA_028658305.1 Pachyuromys duprasi | reverse complement strand
GCAACTGGGTGCTGGGAAAAGGATACCTTGAGAGAATGGGATACCTTGGGGGGAGGGGGACGACAGTGGGCACCTGGGAGTGGTGTTCAGGGTACCAAGGAGAACAAAATATTTAGGGAGAGCAGGGCACCTTCGTGCCTGAGCTTCAGTTTGGAAAAGGGTGTTCCCGTCAAAAACCCGGACAGGGACTGACAGGTCAGCGTCCTCAGCCTAGGAGCAGCGCGGATCTTCCTCGGCCAGTAACGGCTTCCAACGACCCCCGTCCCCCATCACCCAGATGGTGAGCACTTAAGTGGGATCCGGGGGCTGCTCCGTGAAGGTGAGCCTGCCCGGCTCCAGAGCTGGAACGACAGGCTGGGGTGAGGGCCCATCAGCCTCCTCCGCTCAGGAGGCCCCCAAAGGCCACTTGCACCGTGGGCCAGCCCCAACAAAGCCTCCATGGAGGGGTGAGTGATCCCGATAGCACAGCGCAGGGGGCAGGTACCCGAAGGTGGGCGGCAGAGCCGAGCTAAGCCAAAACCTCGTCCAGCGCTCCGGGACCGGCCGCACCTGCCACCGCACCTGCCGCACCTGCGCGCCCCACCGCCCGCACTTGCCTGCCGTGTCCCGCGCCACCCAGCCGCTCACCTCCGCCCGGCCCGACCCGGCCCGTCGCCGCGGCCCCCTGCCCGCGCCGCTCCATGCGCTCAGCCCGCCCTCGGCGCCGCCCGCCGCCCCCGGGCCGCCGCCGCCCGCGCCATCGCGCCGCCGCCGCTCGGAGGGCACAATGGAGCCGCCGCCGCGCTGCTCATGCATATGCATGACGCCGCGCCGCTGGCCCCGCCCCCAGACCAGAGCAGCGGAGCTCCGAGCGGCGCTCTAGAGGCTAGGGCAGGGGCGAGTACCGGCCATAATGGCCGGGATGGGCCAGGGCTGGGTCCGGGAGGCTGCTGGCTGCCGCGTAGGAAGCTCTGTGCATCCGGCCTGCACCCCGCGCCCCCTCCGCACCTTTGCGACCGCGGTGTCAGAGGAGTCCCGCACGCTTCCTGCTGCTGTCCACCGGGGCGGGGCTGAACGGGGGCGGGGCCACCGCGGGGGCGGGGCCACCGCGGGGCAGGCTTGGGCCTGGACCTGGCCACAGCCTGGCGCTCTAGTCGGTTCGTGACTGAATACTGGCTAAGCCCCTCCGGAACCTTCGAATCCTTCATGGCGGACGTGCGAGTCTTCGGAGTCAGGACCGAGAAGCCCCATCGTTGAAAATGAAAACAACATATACTTGCCCACGTACCCTTCTCCACAGCCCAATGGTCTCTTCCTGAGGTACTGCCTCTGTTGAAATCACTATGATTTTTTTTTCTAAAGGGCTGGAGAGGTGGCTTAGTGGCTAAAAGCAGTGACTGGCCTCCCAGAGGCCCCGGGTTCGGTTCTCAGCCCTGACAAGTGGAATTCCCCAGGATTTCCTGCTCTTCTGACCTCCGTGAGCATGCAAATGCAAGCTAGCAAGCAAGTAATTGAAAAAATTATTTTCTAGGCAAATAACAAAAATAGACCTGTAGATGTTTTTGTCATCCAGCCTTCTGACATTGCAACATGAGCGTTGTCACCTACAAAGTTCATGCTGGAGAACAGGGCAATAGACCCAACGGCAAATGTCTCATAATGCTCTAAGTTGTTTTATGTTTTTTTGTTTTGTTTTTTGGTTAGGAACCACCTTCCACGTGCAAGCCCGCAGGTGCCGGGTTAGACCTGCGAAGAGTGCAGTCTCATGATGACGGTTACTATCGATGTCGTTACTTCAAAACACACCATACATATTGATCATGTTCCAGTGCTTCACAGCATCACACACATGTGTTGTCACACAACCACCATCTGTGTCCAGGATGATTCTATTTCTCCAACAGGCACTCTGCCTGTTAAATCAGTGGTTCTCAGCCTTCCCAATGCTGCGACCCTTAATACAGCCCTTCACGTTGTGGTGAGCCCCCAACGGTTATGAATCACAAGATGAATGTCAGATAAACAGGATATTTGATATGTAACCCCCAAAGGGGTAGCAACCCCAGCTTCAGGCTGGCTGTGCCCTGGCCTTAAGCTACCCTTCTTCAGCAGCCAGACTCCTCCAGGCCGTAACACTACACTGTTGCCTTGCCCTCCTCCTCACAGAGTTCAGGACCTCCACGTGCAGACCCACTGACCCTGTCACTAAGGCATCTCAGCAGTGTGCCACATACAGGTTTTGTTTGTTTCCTTTTTCTTTGGTTTTTCGAGACAGGGTTTCTCTGTAAAGCCGTGGCTGTCCTGGACTGGAACTCACAGAAATGCATGTGCTTCTGCCTGCCTGAGGGCTGGGGTTAGAGTTGGGCCCAATGGCCCCTAGCTCACACACAGGTTTTAATCAATGGCACATTGCACATTTGATGGTGAGCCTATACCGTTATATCGCCTGATGGCAAGTCCTTCCAGTAATGGAGGTGCACTCTGTGCTGCGAAACCAGAAATACTCAGAGTAACACTGTTCAGAATGTACCTGTTTACGATTCAGGGACAGCCTGGTCTACAAAGCAAGTCTGGGAAAGCAAAAAAGAGAGAGAATGTATCTGTTTATTTTTAAAGTGCTTTGTGTTTTTTTTTAAAAAGGGTTTATTTATTTAATCTATGTACATGAGTGCTGTTTTCATGCACACCAGAATAGGGCATCAGATCCCATTACAGATGGTTGTGAGCCACCATGTGGTTGCTGGGAATTGAACTCAGGACCTCTGGAAGATCAGCCAATGCTCTTAACTGAACTATCTCTCCAGTACTTAAGTGTGTGTGTGTTTTTTAATTACATTTACTTACTGTGTGTGTATGGGCACAGGCACAGGGGAGGCTTGCACAGGCTCAGTGTTCCTCACCTGTGATTTCAGTACCCAAAAAGCAGGGGCAGGAAAAAAAAAGCTGGTTGAGGTAGAGCAAGTCTTTAATCCCAGCACTCAGGAGGCAGAGGCAGATGGTTCCTGGTGAGTTTGAGGCCAGCCTGGTTTACATAGCGAGTTCTAGGACAGCCAGGACTACATAGAAAGACCCTGTCAAACAACAACAAAACAAAACAAAAAAGAGGCAGGAGAATTTAAGTTCCAGGCCAGCCTGGGCTACATAGTAAGATTCTTCTTCTCTGTTATATTATTATTATCATTATTATTGTTTGGCTTTTTGAAACAGGGTTTCTCTGTGTAACAGGCCTGGCTGTGGTGGAACTCACTCTGAAGGCCAGGCTGTTGTGGAACCCAGAGATCCACTAGTCTGCCTCCTGAGTGCTAAGATTAACAGCATGGGCCCTTCCCTCAGCCCTATTGTTTGAGTGTAGTTTTCTGGCTATTCCCAGGCATTCGGGCATTCGCCATGTAACACTCAACTCACTTCCTATGTTTCAGCACCATCACCCACTGTCATTGTGCCCCGCCCCCACGAGGAACCCTCAATGTGCCTCCCTCTCATCTGTTTCACCAGCACGCTCCTCATTGTGCCCTCCGTTTATCAGTGGTGAGGGAACACAGCTCTGTGCTGCCACCATACCAGCCTGGGTAGTTGTTCTAGATTTTAGGGACTGCAACTCAGGCCAACTTGAAATTTGTGGCTTTGATGCTGAAAAGAAATTTTAGGACAGTTGGCATAGCAGAGTTGGGATTTTAACTAGAGGGTTAAGAATGTTAGAGGTGCTTAAACAAAAGGAAGACATACCCAAGGAGGGGTATGTAGAGGGAGAGTAAGTGTAGGTATAGGCAATCAGTTATCTTAGCATTAGCTATATTGACCCTTTTGATGACTCTAAAGTTGCATCAGAAAGTTATTAAGAAGCCTTTTCCTCTTCTCCTGATAAGGTAATACAAGGTAACTCTAGAGATGCCTTGGGTGGATAAAGTAAGACCAAGAAGCCAGTAGGGTTGGGCAATGAGTTAGTTTACAACTATTTCCTGTAAATGGAGTTTCTGGTGCGATTCCTAGAAACTGCAGATTTATTTCTGGGTTGAGGAAAAAACCTTAAGCAGTTGTTAATTGTGCTGGAAGTCTTGGACTCCCGTGAGTGAGAGGCTTTAGCCAGAGAGATGCCTGGGAAAGGGGTCCTTTTCCTCCTACAGAAATTTCAGGGTTTTCCTGCTGTGCTTTTCTGCCTCAGGCTGACAGAGTCAAACAGTTGGCACAGCCATGATATGCCTCCAAATCTCTGGAAATCTGTTGGGCAAGATGGCAACATCTGTAAGGCAAAAACAAGTTTGCAATAACCCCAAGCCATGCTGATCGCTCCCAGAAAGAACAAATGGCTGAATGTGGTGCCTCATGCCTCTAGTACAGCACACTGGAGGCTGAGTCACCTCAAGCTGAGGCCAGCCTGGTCTGTGTAATATGACTCTTTCTCACAACGCAGCAAAACAAACAAACAAGTGACATATGATGCATACATCTGGAATTCCTGAACCTGGGAAGTAGAAGCAGGAGGATCCCCATGAGTATGAGGTTAGTCTGAGCCACAGACAAGACCAGATGGTAGTGACTTTAATTCCAGCACTTAGGAGGCAGAGGCAGGAGGATTTCTGTGAATTCAAGGCCAGGGCAGTCTACAGAACTAGTTCCAGGACACCCAAAGCTACACAATAAACAAACAAACAAATAAATCCTCAATATATAAATAGAATATCTAGACAGATGTGGTGGTCCATACTTAAGCTCACAGGTAACAGAGGCAAGAGGGTCTGGAATTCAAGACCAGCCTTGATTACAAAGCAAGACCAACCTGACATAATACATTGTTTAAAAAGAAAAATGAGAGAGAGGGAGAACCAGAAGAGCCAAAGAGCTACATTAGACTAGCCTGGAACTTGTGACACTTTAGCACTAAAAATCCTTAGAATTTAAAAGAAAAAAAAAAAAAAAGAAAGAAATCTGGGCATGGTGACACACACCTTTAATCTGAGGCAGGGCCTGGTCTACAGAGCAAGTTCCAGGACAATCATGGCTACATAGAGAAACATTGTCTCGAAAAACTAAAAACAAAACAAAAATCTTTAGAACTTGATACTTTAGAACTATGAAACATAGTAACTAGAAACTTAAAACTCATGAGAGGTTCAAAGGCAGGATAGAAGAGATATCAATCAGACAGGATCAGGAAGACAGAAGGTAGAGCAGCAGAAATTTCCTAACCTGAAAAAGAGAGAAGATATCAGCAACTTCAGTCCTTGATCATTTCTGAGACTGTGGTGAGGAGATGCAGCAAGGAAGAAGAGCGTGGCACACAAAACCATTATGGGTCCTTTTTAGATTGTCTTTTTCATTCACCAATACACATTTAAGTTTCTCTATATCAGTTTGTGCGGCTCAGTAGCCTCTTCCATTTATCACTGTCAAGTATTCTACTATAGTTTATGCATTCACCTACTGGAGGTCATCTTGTTTTATGAAAGTATGAACAAAGCTACCACAAGCATAATATACCCAGGCTTTTGTGTGGACATTTCCTCTGCTTAGTTGGGTTGATTTCCATGGGTGTATCCAGTGGACTGATTGCATTGTAAGATAATTTTAGTTTTTGTTGGAAGCACAAAGGTTCTTGTGCCCACAGACCACTAGAGAAACTAGCAATGTTAATCTCACAAGGGCCTCTCCTCAAAGGAGGAAATACCTGTTTTCCACCCAGAAGGCTGGAAGTGGCTATTGTTAACAACCCAGTGACCTTTTGCTATCTGTAGAGGCAGACCTCACCCAACCCTCCCAGATGTTTCTCCTAGGCTCTTCTTCCCTAGCCCTTTCTCTTTCATTCTCAGTTAACAGAACCCATCTTTAGTGGAGATGTCACATGTAATTTATGGCCTGCTGACATCTATGCTATCCTGGTTAGAGACTGCATCAGATCCTAGGCCCTTAAGCTATAGAACCCATCTTCAAGGTCACAAGTACTTTGCAAAGGAGTTTCTTGCTTTCTGTTTTTTGTCTGTTCATTATGAAACAAGGTTTCTCTTTGTAGCCTGTCTGAACTTGCTCTGTAGACCAGACTGGCCTCAAACTCATAGAGATCCACCTTCCTTTGCCTCCCAAGTGCTGGGATTAAAGGCGTGTGAGACCACTGCCTGGTGCATAGGAGTTTCTTTTTCTTTTCTTTTTTCAAGACAGGGTTTTTCTGTGTAGCCCTGGCTGTCCTGGACTCACTTTGTAGACCAGGCTGGCCTCAAACTCACAGAGCTCCACCTGCCTCTGCCTCCCTGAGCGCTGGGATTACAGACGTGAACAAAGGCACCCTGCAGGAGTTTTTCTGTAGTCACACCTTACGCTTTATTGTGCACCTGGAATTTGAATGACTGTTGCCTGGAAGCTTGGCCCTGAATTCTACTGTGTTTAAACATGCTGGCTATCAGCCACCTGACATCAGACTCTCTAGAAGTTTGAGCCAGTCTGGTAGACTAAGTTGGGTTGAATCTAGTTTTAATTGTCACTATCTCTGAACACTACTTGTACCAAGGACCAAGCCTTCAATACAAGAGCCTTTGGGGCAGAAGCTCCATCTGCAGACCATGGCAGTGTTGGTGGCAGGAGGGCAGAGACCGGCGGCACAGTAGTAAACCTAGAAATAGATGTTGACAAAGAATGCCCAGTTAATTTGGGTTTTGCCCCCTAGGGCTAGGAGTTTGTAGCTCAGGCTAGTCCATAATTCACTATGTAGACTAGTCTTGAACTTGTGACAAACCTTGCATTTCTGCTTCCTGAGTAGAATTGCGGGTATGGACTCTTGCTCCTGGCTCCCCAGCTGATTTTTCTTTTCTTTTCTTTCTTTCTTTCTTTCTTTCTTTCTTTTTTTTACAAACATACAAAATAAATTTAAGGGCTTGGGAATTTAGTGTACATACTTAGCAAGTACAAAGTTTTAAGTTTGGTTTCAGCTCCAGGAACAAAACAAAACAAGAAACAAATTCAATGCAGAAGTCCTGGTCTTTTTTTTCCAAATGGTGCTGGAACTGCTAGACACATTTGGCCAAAAAAAGAACTCTGACCTAAACCTCAGTTCTTATACAATTATACAAGATGAGTCAAAGACAGATTCTAGATTCAAACAAAAGAAAAACCACAAATGTGGGAGGGAGCTTGGGCCAGTAATACAGCTCAGCAGGAACTGATTCCATAAAACTGCCTTTGGACTTCCACATGTGTGCCATGGCATGTGTGCCCACATATACACCACATACACACACACACACACACTTTAAAGTAGAGAGGAGACTACTTGGAGGGAGTTGGACACCAACAGGAGGTGAGAGAGGACATAGTAGGTGATGGCCCGGGGGAGACAGATGATTGAAAGGCATTGTGTGTGCGTGTGGTACGGGCTCGGTGGCACAGGACAATAGTTAATATTGTCAACAAGATCCAGAATCACCGGGAGACAGCCTGGGGGTATGGCTTAAGGGACTTTCTAGATTGAGTTAATTCAGGCAGAAGGACAACCCTAAAAGTGGACTGGGAAGCTGGCTCAGTGGTAAAGTGCTTATGAGGAGTTTAGATCCAAGAACCCATGGATTATGTCTAAAGCGGTCACCCAAAATGGCAGTGCTGGTGCCAATGTCCTAAGCAGGAGGACTTTGGCCAGGTAAACAGGAGGATTATTATTGTGTAAAAAGAAGCCTAAAGGCTCGTGTCTATGTACCAGGAACTGCTCTTGATCCACCTCCAAAGGTCAACTACCTGGGGCAAGAGCATCTGGTTCCCAAACAGCCTGTACCCCCACCCTGCTGACTGCCATATAAAAAAAAATATTTCTTGGTTTTCTGTCATTTTGCTTCTCTCTGCATCCCCTTGACCCTGCCAGGAGATGGTCTTGGTTTGATCCCCAATAAGCCTTTCTTTCTACCCATGGAAGTTGTCTGGTTCAGTAGTTACACTGTGCCCTCACTTACATCACGTAAATGACTGGTGGGCTTGGAGGTCCATCAGGCCTCAGGAGGCAGAGCCAAGGGATCTCCAGACAAGATGGCTAGGAAGGCCAGCCACCTCGGTGAGCTCTTGATTAAGAGACCGAGCCCTAGTTGATGAGCTGGAATTACACCAAGGTGGAAGAGCTATGGGTTCACCACATCAACCTCAGGCTTCCATATGCACACACACACAAACACACACGTAAGTGCATCCCACACACAATGGAAAACACATTTCTAGGAAATGGGATGAGGGGGAGTTGGGTATGGTAACACATGCCTTTATTTCCAAAATTCAGGAGGCAGGGGCATGTGGATCTCTATTGATTTTAAGTCTGGCATGATCTATGTAGAGTTCCAGGACAGCCAGAACTACAGACTCTGTCTCAAGATAAACTAAAATAATTTTAAGGAAGAATAGGTAAGTTGAGTACCAATAGTCATTTCTCTCTCCTTCCTGGCTGCGGACACAGTGTGCCCAGCTGCTTCACACTCCTGCCACCATGACTTTCCCCACCACGACACCCTTAAACTGTGAGTCGTCATAAACTCTCCCTTCCTTAGGTTGTTTTGGTAATAGTGATGGAAAAAGGGAGCAATACTCTCATAATGCTGGTTACTCAGGACCTTGAGGTGCACTTAAGACCAGTCTGGGCAATTCAGTAAAACTATGTTTCAAAAGTGTATATATGTAAAACTAGGCGTGGTGGCAGGTGCCTTTACCCCAGCGCTCTGGAGACAGGCAGGAGGGTCTCTGACTCGAGGCCAGCCTGTCTACAGAGGGCATTTCAAACCAACCAGGGCTACAAGAGGAAGACTTATCTCAACAAACAAAAAATAAATTACAATAAAATTGGGACGGGGATTTGTAAGAAATGTCAAATATTTGTTCTTTTCCCCCCTCTAGTCAAACACTGTAAAACTTGTGTTAACAAGGAATTTAAATCATTTAAAATCTATTTTGTTTTATTTTACTTTTGGTTTATTTGAGACAGGGTCTCTCTACACGGCCCTGCTGTCCTGGAACTCTTACCATGTGTACCAGATTGGCCTCAAACTCACAGGAATCCAACTGCCTCTGCTCCCGTGTGCGGCACTGTGGGGCATGTGGACGGTGCCACCAGCGAAACCGGTGCGGAGCTAGGGTGAGGCTTATGTGTACCCAAACCCTGAAGATCTCAGTCTTGAGACTGGCAGGGAGGATTGCCCCTCCCTGTTCTGTGCCTGCAGGCCCCAGCAATTCTCACAGTTCTGGAGGCTGTCAAGTAGCCTAACACCTGGAATTCCTATTCATGCAAATAAAGGATTCCCACTGTCCCAGCCCCAGCCAATGATGTACACCCACGCTGAAAGTCCCTCCCCACTCTCGAAGGTTCATATATTGTTGTTCACCCAGGATAAAGCACACAAACTGTTTCACCCAATATCGAGTATCTGCTGTGTCGCTGGGATTGCTGAAAGGCCTTACAACTTGAAGAGCTGTTTCAGAGAAGGCTTTCTCTCTCCCGGTGTTCACCGGTGGACTGGGACACTTGGACTGCCCATCAGTTAAGACTACTTGAGTGCCTGGATGCTCCGAAGGGAAGAAGTGGACCCCAGGCTGCAAATGACCAAAAGAACAGTGACACTAAATACCTAGGAGAAGGCTCCTCAACCCCCCTCCCCCCAACTTCCATCCTGACTGGAGTCAGCAGATTTACCTGCCAGGTGCCATATCCCCTTAGAACTGGAGTTACAGGTGGTGGGGAACTGCCTTATGCTTGCTGGGGACGAAACTGTGGTCTTCTGAAAGAATCTCCAGCCCTAAATTCAAACCTTTTCTCTTTCTGGCCTAGTCTGTCACCTGTCAGCCAGGAAAACCTTTGCTTGTACAAAGGCCCCATGGATTACAGTGGTTGACCCCTGTGAAGTTGGGAAAAAGACTCAGAGTAGAATAAAAACCAAATGCATACCCTGTCTCTGTGTTTGCTTTTCTAGGTGCACCCTCTTGATCAAAAGTTTCATCTATCATTTAAAAAAAAAAACTTAGTTGAGCTGGGGAAGCAGAAAACACTTACAGAATGTTTTATAGTTATGTTAACAGCCATGGGCTGTCTGCCTTACATTTTAGATGGATCTACAAGTGCATGGAATTGTGCACTGGCCTTCTGTGTATTGCTCTGTTGAATTACAGAATTTTTAAAAAATTTTAACACACTTCAGGATGTGATGTTAAAAATTTTATAGTATCATGAAAGTTATCAGGGTAACCATTGAGATCATGGTAGTACATACAATTTTTCCAACATTTTTT
>CM053754.1:735192-780668 GCA_028658305.1 Pachyuromys duprasi | reverse complement strand
GATCTCGAGTCTTAATATCCGCTCTGATACATCGCTACATTGACACCCCCCCCCCAGAGGTCCTCTTTGGCATGCTCCTGTTCTGTTGCTTGTTTTCTCCTCCACTCAATGTCCATCCCGTTTGTTCATTCAAACAAGCATTGATCACACCAACCTGGGTCCTCCTTCTTGTATATCCTCTCTAGGTGTTTTTCCAACATTTCCAAATTCTTATTTTCTTATAAAACCTTTAGTCTTGGTGATAGATACTCTAAGTTGTTTTTTTTTTTTTAATTGTTTTTTGTTTGTTTTTGTTTTTTTCAGACAGGGTTTTTCTGCGTAGCCCTGGCTGTCCTGAACTCACTCTGTAGATCAGAACTCACAGAGATCCACCTGCCTCTGCCTCCCAAGTGCTGGAACTAAAGGCGTGTGCCACCACTGCCCGGCTGGTCACTCCTTTTTAACGTTTCCCAAATGTCTGAGTGTGAATAACCAGTTTGAATGTCAGTTGTCCTTTCACAAAGAAAGGACTTGGTGTGATGCAGGAACTGCACAAGCATGTTACATATTTCTGGGGATGGCTTTTTGGCATGGCAACTTGAGTTTCCATTCCCCTCTCACATGCATTCAAGGGTTCAACTTCATAAAATTAAGACATGTTGCTTTGTCAAGGGCATTCTAAAGTGAGCTTGGAGGTTTGTATTAATTGATTTAAGATACTTGAGAAAGCATGGGTCACACAGTGATGGTGACATTTCCATTTAGTGCCCCCATGACTATGAAAGGGCCCTAATGTTTTCAGCAGCAAAATACAAATAAAGTCTTTTGTTCTGAAAATTGACTTGGCCTTATTGACCCCTGACCAGAGAGACCTCCTAGGGTCCTGCTGAGGTTTACTGCCTACTCCAGGTCTTTGCACTTGGGAAATCCTTGACAGCCCACTGAGAAGTGCAGCCTTTCTGGCTAGACTTGGAATTCTCCTGGCCAGAGTTGTGTCAGTGTGGCTAACTCAAGGAGTCCTGTGCAGCCCAGGATAGCCCGCATCTTTGTACCAAATTTCCTTACCTTCTCTGAACCCAACCAGTCACTATTTCTCAAAACCCGTCATTAACTGCCTCCCTCATTTCCTCAGGAGCTGTAGACAAGGCTGCCAGAGACCTGGCCCGCCCCTTCCGGACTGAAGCGGAGGACCTGACATGGCCACAGCTCTGAGCCTGTTTTCCACTTTCTTTCAAGGCCACCCTTGACTGTGTTGCTTCCTTTAACCCATGCTTGCTTTCTAGGTGACCCTGGCACCTGGCCTAGGCTGTTCACCATTTCCAGTCTCACCAATTGCATGTGCTGGAGACCCCAGGACTTTCCCCAGGAATCAGGTCAGGTCTGACCAGCAAGCACAACCTGTCTGCTGTCTGTACACACGCATGTGTATGTGCAATGCACGTATTGCATTTTCTAACTTCCCTGTAAGGTTCTTTGCTTCTTTCCTTTTCTTCAGGATTTACTTTTTCTTCCCCTGACCATATAGAATATATATATATATATATATATATGTAATATAATTATAATAATTACATATTAATAGTATATATTATATAATTTATTTATTTTCTATATATTTGTGTTTTGACTGTATGTATGTGTGTATGAGGATGTCAGACCCCCTAGAACAAGAGTTACAGACACTTGTGAGCTGCCATGTAGTTGCTGGGAATTGAACCTGGGTCCTCTGGAAGAGCAGCCAGTGCTCTTAACTGCTGAGCCAACTCTCAGCTCCCAAGGTTCTTTCTTTAAAAAAAAAAATTCTTATTTTATGTGTATGGTTGTTTTGCTTGCATGGTTCCGTAGGTCCACAGGAACTGGCAGTGTTGGGAGGTGTGGCCTTGTTAGAGAAGGTGTGTCATGGGACATGGGCTTTGACGTATCAGACACTTAAGCCAGGCCTAGGGTGGCTCACTATCTCTTCCTGCTGCTTACTGATTTAGATGTAGACCTCTCAGCTACCTCTCCAGCACCTTGTCTGCCTGCATGCTGCCATGCTTCTCTTCATGATGATAATAGACTAAACCTCTGAACTGTAAGCCAGCCCCAATTAAATGTTTTTCTTTATAAGAGTTGCTATGGTTATGATGTCTCTTCATAGCAATAAATCTCTAACTAAAACAGCCATCCTTTTAGCTAGGCCTGGTGGCACACTCCTGTAATCCCAGCATTCAGGGAGGCAGAGGCAAGCAGATCACTGCAAATTCAAGACCAGTCTGGTCTACAAAGCGAGTAAAGGATAGCCCAGGCTACATAGAAAAACCCTGCCTCAAAAAACAACAACAAACTGTCGACAAGAGTTGAATCATATATATAGTAAGCCTTTAGTTATAAGATTTTTGGTTTTGGATTTTTGAGACAAGGGTTTCTCTATGTAGTTTTAGTCTAAGAAACTCACTCCTTAGACCAGGCTGGCCTCAAACTTACAGAAATCCGGCTGTCTCTGCTTCCTGAGTGCTGAGATTAAAGTTGTTAGATATCACCGCCTGGCTCTAGTTATAAGTTTTAAGCCAAATTTTGTTACACACTTTAAACCATACCTCATACCCAATGAACGTACAAATCCAGATATGAAGTTTATGGCATAGTCTTACGAGGTTTTTTGTTGTTGTTTTGTTTTTCTTTCTTTCTTTCTTTCTTTCTTTCTTTCTTTCTTTCTTTCTTTCTTTCTTTCTTTCTTTTTTTGAGAGCAGAGTGCAGAGAAAAAAAAGATTTTTTAAGAGTGGGAAGTTGTAGAAACTTAGAGATAGAATTTGGGCTCCAGAAGCCAGAGAGACATTTTTGGCATAGACAGGGTAGGAGGCACAGAGGCCCCAGGCTTGAGAAAGCCACTTAGCAGGCAGCTCCTAGGAGAAGGCAAGGAAACTCACACAACATACAGGCCCAGGAGGGCACAAAAAAGATAGAGCAGGTAGAGGGAAGCAGCAGCTCAAGAATTGCATCTGGAACCAACTTTTGTGAGTGCCAGAAGCCAGCACAAGCAAGCTATCCACACATCCCTTAGAATCACATCACCAGCTTGGCTTAGAGCAGCCCAGTTCCCCACAGGGAACTTATTCATGTCATTCATGTCATAGCAGGAGGGGGGAGGGAAGGAGAGGGAGAAAGAGAGAGAGAGAGAGAAAGAGAAGAAGCCTGGCATGATGGGGTAGAGGCAGTCAGATCTCCTTGAGGCCAGCCTGATCTACAGAGTGAGTTCCAGGACAGCCAGGGCTACACAAGGAAACCCTACTTCTAAAAACAGAAAATAATAAAAATTAAAAAAAAGAAAGAGGAAAGGAAAAGCCAGGTGGTGGTTGTTATGAAATAAAATGCAGCAAGGGGGTGGGTACCTTTGACAGGCCCATGCCAAGGTGTCCCTGTGACAAATTACACCGTGCAACAGATCTGGTATAAGGTTTACTGGGGGAAGAGGTGTGAGGACCTGGAGAAGGGGTAGAAGCAGATGAGTGGACATATAGACAGGCAGACAGATGGAAGCAGAGCCATGAGGGCAGAGAAGAGGGGGTCATAGAAGAGAGAAAGAAAGTGCCGAGGACAGAAGAGAGAGAACGCCAGGAACAAAAAGGGGACTGGGGACAGTCCTTTTATCCAGCTGCATGCACCTGTCACCAGCAGCAGGTCATGACCTAAGCAAGCAATTGCTTGGTCCCTGAGGGCAGGCCAGCTGAGCTAACAGGTGCACACCCTTAAGCTTAGCACGCCAATACAGAGGCAAGTGGGTCTCTGTAAGTTTGAGGCCAACCTGGTCTATAGAGCGAGTTCCAAAACAGCCAGAGCTACGCAAAGAAACCCTGTCTTGAAAGACCAGTTTGACCCAGGTTTGAAACCTAACACCTATGAGTCATGAGGTAGCTCCCAGCTGCTTGCTGTAGTGGCCGATCTGCAGGTTGCCATGTTCCTTCCTGTGATGATAATACACTAAATATCTTACACTGTAAGCCAGTTCCCAGTTAAATGGGTTATTTCAAGTGAGCTGCCTTGGTTAGGGTGTCCCTTCACAGCAACAGAACAGTGACTAAGACAATCTCCAAACAAAAAGGTAGTGTTGACCTCCTCCCCAGCACCAGACAAACAACAATAATCAAAACCCCCATGGGCTGGGGCAATATTTTAATCAGCCTGCAAGCATGAAGTTGTGTCTTGTCTCTGGAACTTGGGTTCTAAAGCTGCTGTTGAATTTTTTTTTTTCAAACAAAGATTTTTTTAAAAAAGAGATTTTATCTATTTATTTAGAATGGTCTATCTTGTATGTACACCTGCATGTCAGAAGAGGGCAGTATAGGGTTTTGAATCTCCATGCGGTTGCTGGAAATTGAACTCAGGACCTCTGGAAGAGCAGACAATGCTCTTAACCTCTGAGCCATCTCTCCTGCCCCTCTTGACTTTATAGGCATAAAATCCCAGAGCTGGTCAGGTGGAGCCACGTGGACTCCTAGACTGGATGACCAGCCACCAGGCAAGAAAGACACTGCAGAAAAGGAGAAAATCTTTACATCTGAGAGAGGCTTAGTGTCTAGCATATATAATGAACTAAAAAAATTAAACACTAAGAAAACATACAATTTAAAAATGGGCGACAGAATAAAATAGAATGTTCTCAAAAGAAGAAAGACAAATGGCCAGGGAACATTAAAAGTGTTCAATATTCTTAGACATTATGGAAATGCAGATTAAAACCACTTTAAAATACCATCAGAGCTGGGTGTGGTGGTGCATGCTTTTAGTCCCAGCACTCAGGGAGACAGAGGCAGGCAGAGCACTCTGAGTTTGATATCAGCCTGATCTACAAATTGAATCCAAGACAGCCAAGACTACACAGAGAAACCCGGTCTCAAACAAAACAAAATAAAAATCCCATCCAGGGTTGGAGAGATCTCTCAGTGGTTAAGAACACTTGTTGTTCTTACAACAGTGGACCTGGGTTCAATTCCACATGATGGCTCACTAACATCTGTAACTCCCATTCTAGGAAATCCTAATGACTCCCACAAGTACCAGGCAAAATACTTGTAAACATAAATGTTTATCACCTAAAACATCAATAACAACAAATACTGGGGAATGGAGAACCCTTATGCACTGTTGATAGGAACATAACTTAGCACAGTCACTTTGGAAAACAGTCTGGAGGTTTCCCAAAGTAAAAAATAAAACCATATGACCCAGATATTCTACTCCTGGGAGTACAGCCAAAGGACCTTACCATACAATAAAAATACCCGCATGTCCACATCTGCAAAGACTAAGGAGTGGAGGCAGGCTGATGCCCGATAACTGGCGAGTGGATAATGAAGATGTGGTACATATGTACAATACAGTATTGCTATGTGTCCTATGCAGCACAAACTGTCAGTTTGATAATATAGAATCATCCAGGGAGATAAAAAGAATCTCAAGTGAGTAACTGTCATCTTTAGGTTGGTGTGCTGGATAGTTTTATGCCAACCTGATACATGAGTCATCGGGGAGGAGGGAACCTCAAAGAAGTAAATGCCTCCAAACAGGCAAACCTGAAAGGCATTCTCTTAATTAATGATTGGTGGGGGAGGACTCAACACAATGTGGGAGATGCCAGCCCTGGGCAGGTGGCCCTGGGTTCTCTAAGAAAGCAGGCTGAGCAAGCCATGAGAAGCTAGAAAGTGTCGTCTTTCCATAGTCTCCGCATCAGCCCAGCCTCCAGCCCTCTTTGAGTTCCTGTCTTGACTTACTTCAATGATGGACAGTGATAGGGAAGCATAAGCCAAATAAACCCTTTCCTCCCTAAGCTGTTTTGCTCACAGTGTCTCATCACAGCAATAGTAAACCCTGAGACAGCTGGCTTGTGGATGTATATGAGGGATTGTCTTGATCATTACTTGCTAGAGGGCCCAGCCTAATGTGGGCAGCACCATGCCTAGCAGGTGGTCTTGGTCTAGCTGCATGGAGGGTGATAGCCAGCGAGCCAGAACACAGTATTCCTCTATGCTTTCTGCTTCAAATTATGTGGGTTTTTTTTTAAAGGGTTTATTTTATGTATGTGGGTCTTTTGTCTACATGTATGCACACCAGAAGAGGGTATTGGAAACCATGGGACTACAATCATAGAGAGATGTAAACCCAATATAGGTGCTGGGAATTGAATTCAGAAACTCTGGAAGAGCAGACAATGTTCTTAATTGCTGAGCCATATTTCTCCAACCCCCAAATTATTGTTGTTGGGGTTTTTTTTGGAATGATTTATTTTTATGTGCATTGGTATCTGTCTGTGTGAAGGTGTCAGAACCCCTGGACCTAGAGTTACAGACAGTTGTGAGGTGCCATGTGGGTGCTGGGAGTTGAACCCAGGAAGAGCAACCAGTGTTCTTAACCCCTGAGTCATCTCTCCAGCCCCCACATTACATTTTTAAAAAGACTTATTTTTATGTGTATGAGCGTTGTGCCTGCTTACATGCATTTATACCAAGTGCCCAAGAAGGTTATAAGGTAGTATTGGATCTCGTGGAACTGAAGTTACAGATGGCTGTGAGCCACCATATGAATGCTGGGGCTTGAATCTGGAACGTCTGCAAGAATAACAGGAGCTCTAAGCCACTAAGCCATCTCTCCAGCCCCTGCTTTAAATTCTTGCTGGAGTTACTGCCCTGACTTCCCTCAATAATAGATTGTGACCTGGAAGTTGCTTTTATTCTGGGTGTTTAATAATAGTAACAGAAAGCAAACTAGAACATTCACCTGCGAAGAGAAATTATGGAATTTACAGGGAAATAGATGGAATTGGGAAAAAATATTCTGAGGTAACCTAGGCCCCAAAGGACAAACTGCATGTTCTCTCTCATATAACTCTTAGTATAGTCTAACATGGAGTACATATGCAAGCCAGGAAACCAGGGATGGGGTTACTTAAAGGAGAGGAGATAGTAGGACACAGTAAAAAGGAAGAATTCAGTAAGTGGAAAGTGTCAGCAGGGATATTGGGGAGGTGAGATGGAGGAAGGATTTACCAGGGTAGGAGCATAAGGAAACCATTGGAAAGCACGGTATGCCTGCCTGTGCGACCGTGTCTCTACTGGGGGAGGGGCACAACCGTCATCTGAATGAATTCAAGACGTTTCCACAGGGTGTGGAGGACCAATGCTTGGTATTGTAAGCTTGGCTAACAAGCTAGGTCTGGGGAGATAGCTGGCCCAAGTGGGCTTAACTAACCTGGTATAGCGGCAGTTGCTTTCTACATCTTATTATTGTATATCTACATCTGCATACTGTCTGCACCTATAGACAATAGAGGTGCCCAGCTTTTTATCAGAAAAGCCTTTTTGTTTGTTTCTTTGTGTAGCCCTGGCTGTCCTGGACTCTGTAGTCCAGGCTGGCCTTGAACTCACAGCAATCTGCTTGCTTCTGCCTCCTGGGTGATGGGATCAAAGGCATGCGCCACCACTGCCTGGCTTGAGAAGCCTCTTCTTACACTGAACAATGGTTAATGAACATGAAGGCAGATGCATAGCTGCCCAAGATGCAGAAAATAAGTAACAGATGTAGGCCCAGCCCGAACAAGTCACTGACACCACTATCTTGAAGGCTCAGGAACATCGCAGGGGGTTCAGGAAGTTTTAGATCTGGAAGACAAGGAGAAAGACTACAAAAGCCCTTCCTTAGACTTGTCACAAACATTGTAATCAACCTTAGTTACTTGGCCCACACTATACAGTCAAGGAAGAGGGACAGCCTCTAAGGATCCCACCCTTCACTGCTTAGGTGTTGGCTATTGAGAGATTCTGGGAGGATTCACTTAGGGTGGGAAAGGGGTGGTATGGAGACAGGAGGTACAAATAGACACTATGCAAAATGTATTTCAGGAAACTGAAAAGAAAAACAAAAAAAAGGAATCCTGCCTTAAGGTTCTTAGAGGGCCCTGAGAAAGCAGAGGTGATCAGCAGCATGGGGTAAGGGGTTGAGAAGATGAACTGAAGAAATTAATATGGAGCTGGGTGTGGCAGTGCATGCTTTTAGTCCTAACACTCAGAAAGAAATCAACACGCTCATGGTAATGTGAACCCCAGGAGCAGCCTTTTTTGGCTCCATGGCACACCAGGCCTTCCTTTATTCATGTCTATGTACAGCACCTGGAGGTCCTCACTACATCCTGGATTGGGGCACTGGAGGAAATCCCTTCAGTAAAGATCAGGCAGGACCTGGCTTTCTGTGGTGTGAACCTTGAAAAGGAGCCCATGGGAGCTGTGGATACTGGGCCCAAGTCCTGTTGTCTTTCTCCACACTGTTCTGCCTCACAAACTATCTTCATAAGACAAAAACCCTTAGAGTCCCTGCTACAAGTTGGTCATTGTAGCCTGTGTGCTGAAGGTATAGTAAGGGGCCCAGATGAGTGTGGAGAAGCAAGCCATGAGGGCACTGCTAGGCCATACTTTTCACAGCTAGGGTGCTAGAGCCCCAAGGGGAGGGAAGGAGGGCTCTGCATTGCTGGGACACAAACCACTGGGTTTCCTGTTGGGGAGGGGAATTTTAAGACAGGGTTTCTGTTATTTAGCCTTAGCTACCCTGGAACTCCCTATGAGAGTTTAAGACCAGGCTGGCCTCAAACTCAGAGATCCACCTGTGTGGATTAAAGGTGTGTACCACCACTCCTGGCTTCAGCCACCAGCTTTCTACAGGAAACATAGGCTTCAGGCTGAATCTGAAGCCCACTTTGGAGTACAGTCCTAGTGAGTAGGACTAGCAATGTTGCAGGTGTGTGTGTGTGTGTGTTGGATTGACTGGCCTGTCTGATGTGGAGTTGGTAAGGACTGGTTTCCCCATCTTTCCCTTATCTTTGGAACATAACCCTTTTCCCAATGACTCACAGGATTCACTTATTCAGATTCACTCCACAGCCTCCATGACATTTCCATCTGAGTGTCAGATTCCCTGGGACTGGAGTTAACACAGTTGTGAGCTATCATGTGGGTGCTAGGAATTGAACCCAGGTCCTCTAAAAGAGCAGCTAGAACCCCCAACCCTGAGCCACCTCTCCAGCACCCCATTCCCTGTGCAATAGCTTTTCTACCTTGGATTCACAGGGCCTCTGGACATCACAGTGGGTCAGGAAGCTGCACTTACATTCATGCTCTGGGCATTGCTAACTCAAAAACTAACCAAAACTCTCTTCAATGGTAAGTCCTGTTCTTTTCTTTTTGGGTGAGATAGGGTCTTACTATGTAGCTTTGGCTGTCCTAGAACTACGTAGACCAGGTGGTCCTTGAGCTCAGGAGATCTACCTCTTTGCTTCCCAAGTGCTGGGATTACAGGCACATGACATCACACCCAGCTCTAATTTTTTTTTTTTTTTTTTGAGACAAGTTTTCTCTGGTTATCCTGGAACTTGCTCTGTATACCAGGCTGGCCTCGAACTCACAGAGATCCACCTCCTCTGCTAGGATTAAAGGCCAAGGGTCTCCAAGACAAAACTAACCTAGTTGGGGCCAGCGCTGGGATAGGGAATGTTTATCCAAGGCTCTCTACCCCAGCCAAAAAGGCACCTGCTGGCTAGGGACCTGGTAAACCTGGGAACTTGGATTAGCTGGGCTTCATATGGCAGTCTAAGGCAGGGACCTACAGATACCTTAAAGTGTATCTCTTCCTAGAATACTCTAGAGGATCACGGAATTCTAAATAGGGACATTTCCGTCTGATTAGCTCAATTCTTTTTTTTTTTTTTTTAATTTATTTATTTTTATCTCACTCACAGGTTGGGTACTTGATTAGCTCAATTCTAACTGAAAACCACTCTAATTGGAAGCTCACTGTATCAACAAAGTTAAGGCTAAGTAGCTTTGGTCATTCATCTCTGCTCACCCAGTTTCTGTTGGGTTCACAGTGGTGGTCTTGTCCTAATCCTCCTAACTCTCCCCCACCTAGCGTTTCTCTGTGTATGCCTGGCTCTTCTGGAACTCATCCTGTTCCAGGCTGGCCTTGAACTCAGAGATCTGCCTGTGTTTGCCTCTGAGGCTGGGATTAAAGGAGTGCACCTAACCTTTTTCATTTTAATGAAGTCATTTCTTCTTCAGGGTACTCCGAGTCAGACCCACACATACAGGAGTTACTAAGACAGACCCGTCTACTTTTACCATCTTTGCCAGAAACCAGGCCTATGGCCATCATTAGCAATCTGTGTGGTTCCCATGCTGAGGTGCCTCAGGAGCCAACTCAAATCCTCTCTTTCTGGAAGTACTACTAGGGCTTTAGCAAGCTGGGCTCTGCTCACTCAGAAGTCTTGCCTCTCCTACAGCCCATCAGGCCAAGAGGTGAGCCTCCTTGCTTTCATTGCCTTGGGCTATCCTTTCTAATTGGTGTTCAGGTTGAGGGGACATGGTACAGGTCTCACCAGTTAGATGACAGGACGAGGTCAGCAGTGAAGTCATGGCACACTGCTCTCTGGCATGGGGCAGTCCTAAAGCAACTTCCACACAGCTCTAAGCTACCTACTCCCAAGGAAACTGGGCAAGTACAAGTATGTGCTGAGTGACCATGGCTTCTAGCAGCCTCACTACCTCCGCAACACTTGCTCTGCTCCAACAGCTTCATTACATTTCAGATGGATTTCGACTGCTCCTGCTCCACCAGTGGCTCCAGCTCCGGTGAGTGCAGACTGTGTGTGCAGCTCCTGCCAGAGCTGCTGCTGCTGTCCAGCAGGCTGCTCTAAGTGTGCCAAGGCCATCTGAGAAGCGCCCCTGTTGCACCTGCGGTGAGGACAGTGCTGCGGCCTGGGTACACACAGCAGTGTGGACCATCCCCTTTTCTATGAAGTATGTGAATAAGAAAAGCAAATTTGATTCTAAAACAACACCAAAACCAAGTATGTGCTGACCATAGGCAGATGTAAAATAGTGTCCTGTCCTTTCCATCTCTGAGAGTAAGGGCTGCTGTTCCCATCCTAGGACGTTCTCTATTGGGCACTAATGGTAGTTAATAGACAGGCCTGAAAACACGCTTCGTGGGGGTGGTAGGAGAAACGAGATGCTGAAGGCCCAGGTTTGGGCTGCTGCAAGGCCTCACATCCAGGCTGGATGAACAGCTGAGGCTTTAAAATCACAGGCTAAAAGATGTCGTTAAGACACGCCCATGAGGACTGCTGACTCAAATATAAATGTCCATCCAGGCAGAGCAGCTAACCCAGTTTCCATCAAGACCTTATAATGACTGTTGCTGCCCATGACCGGGTGGGGCACACAGCCAGTAGGCAAGTGGCAGCTGGCACCCCCACCTCAATGAAAAGAAGACCATTCCCACGCAGGTTGGGAGGAGGCAGAAGACAGAATGACAGCAGACAGGCTGGCCATGATAACTTAGTTTATGGGTCAAGCCGATGCAATGCAAAGTTGGTTGTTCTTTTCTCATTTCTTTTTCTTTTCTTTTTTTTTTAACCAAAATAAATAAATCAGGTCTGTCCCTGTGAAGGTCAAAAGAAGGAGGAGGGACAACTGTTCCTTTGGGACATCTTGCCCTTTTCCACGGATCTCCTGCTTTTGACCTGCCTTGGCACAGCAAACAAAAGGATTCGTCAACAGCTTCCCTGTGTTCAAGGGAACAAAGAAATTTAAGTGGCTGGGGGACGAGGAGAGAAGAGTCAGCAGGACCAAGAGGCAGCCAGTGCCTGGGGTTTGGGACCCAAGGAAGCATCAGGACCCTACTCAGAGTCAATCACTCCAGGCATGGTAGCTAGGGCAAATTTCCCACACAGCTTGAAACCCAAGGAAGGGTAGCAGAGCTGGGCCTAATGTCATTGCTAAGGCCTCTTCCAATTGCCTTGTGCCATTCTCCACTCAATCAAGAGCTGAATGACACCGTGAAAATTTGCCAGCTATAGCTCCTCCATGACTTCTTAGCTTGGCCCTAGGAAGATGAAGCTACCCCAGTCTTGAATCTGTGACTAGTTGGGTGACAAGGACTGACTACTAGTACCCTGAGAAGCCACAGAGGGTTTCTGTTCCTGCTCTGGAGGATTGCACAGTGAGGATGGGTGGGGTCAGAGCTGCCTTCCCTAGGACGTCTTGAGAGGGCTCCCTTTCCTCATCCTGCTCCTTATGGTCTCCATGAAAGCTGTGTAGCCTGAGAGAAGTCGGCACAGGCGGAGGAGCAGCTGAGCACTGGAGTGGATAACAGCTTAATTCCTATGAGAACAGGGGGAGGTGTGTGGCACAGCGAGGGGCGGAAGTGTGGGCAGTGCAGAGCACTAATCTTTAGTTGAGAAGCAAAGAGCATTGTGGACATGGGGGCCACGGCCTGGTCAACTCCAGGAGCATCTAAGAGAACTTCTTGAAGGCGTCCAGGTCAAACGCTGTGTCCAGAAAGCGCTGCAGCTCTGTCAGGTGAGTTTTCTTGTTGCCAGTGGCTGGAGCGGCTGCTGGGTCTCGGCCAGCATACCTGAGAGACAGAAAGAGGGAGCAATGAGGATAAAGTCAGGCGGTTACCCCTGCCTGTTCTTCTCTGGCTTGATTCCCTGTTAACTGTCCCAACCTGTGGGAAGGCTCCTCAGGCCTCCCCATCAGGGACGTGGGCCTTACCAGACAGGCTTAGCACGGTCAATGGTGGTCCGAAGTCTTGGTTTGACATAGTCATAGTAGCCTTGATTCTTGTGCTCCTCCTGGCACCAGGCCAGTTCAGCATTTGGGTACTTCTGTGCCTCCTTCAGCAGGAGGTCGAAGGGGAATGGTGATAGCTGGAGAGAGCAGGGGTGAGATCAACCAAGGGACATTTAGGATGGGAAGGGTTAAGCAAAGTGAGGCTGTAATTCCAGAAGGAAAAGTCTTGCAGCTATTGCAGGTGGAAAGGTTAGGAACTTCAGTAAATGGTGTTCCACCAAAGCCCAAATACCCCACAGGTGGGGCACAGATACCTAGCTGCTATGCCACGTGCTCTCACCTGCTCAATCCTTGTAATAGCCACCTGCTCTGCCATGCCCCTAGCTTTGCGCTCTCGGGTAAGGTCATAGTAAACCTTGCCAGTGCAGAAGAGAAGTCTTTTGACTTGGTGTGGGTCTTGAGCTGCAGGTCCATCTTCTGGGATCACACGCTGGAAGTGGGTTCCTACAAGAAAATTTCCACAGCTGGATTGGTTCTTTCTCCAGGCCTGTTCCACAGCTGCTGTGCATGAGCTGAGGGCTGTCACACAGTGCCTGGCATCTATGGTTTCTGAGGGTTAGATATACTTCTCCCTCATAAGCTTTTGACGCTTGTGCATTTGCTCAGACTATGAATGTTGCAGAATCAGGCGTGGGGATGCACACTTTTAACTCTAGCACTCAGGAGACAGAGGTAGGCTGATCTCTTTGAGTTTGAGGCTAGTCTGGTCTACACAGCAATTTCCATGTCAGCCAGGGCCACACAGTGACACTATATCACACATACACACACAGACATAGACACCCAGAGGCACAGACACATACACACACACAGAAACTGGAGTTAGTTTACTTCCAAGTACCCACTGGCAGCTCACAACTGTCTAACTCCAATTTCAGGGAATCTGACACCCTTACACAGACATACATGTAGGCAGAATACCAATGCACACAAAATAAAAATATATTAAACAAACAAACCAAAAGCCAAACCACCTCTCCCTTCCCCCCTAAGAAAAGTCTGATGGAGGTCTGGAGAGTTGGCTCAGTGGTTAAAAACACTTATTGCTCATACAGAGGACATGCTCTGACTCCCAGCACACACATGGCAACTCCCATGTAGATACTCTTTTGACCTTTTCAGGCACTAGGCACCCACATGGTACACATATAAAATACAAGCAGACAAAATATTTATATTCCTAAGATACTAAAATAGGTCTTAAAAAAACAAAAACAGGGGTTGGGGATTTAGCTCAGTGGTAGAGCGCTTGCCTAGCAAGCGCAAGGCCCTGGGTTCGGTCCTCAGCTCTGGAAAAAAAAAAAAAAAAAAAAAAAAAGACAAAAAAACAAAAACAAATAAAACAAGCCTGTGACACATGCCTTTAATTTCAGCACTTGGGAGGTAGAGGCAAGCAGATCTCTGTGAGTTTAAGGCCAGCTTGTTCTATATAATGAGGTCCAGGACAGCCAGCACTACATACTAGAGAGATACTGTCTCAAACAAACAAACAAACAAACAAACAAACAAACAAACAAACAAAAAAACAACCATCCGATGGCTACTTATATATATACTTTATAGGTTTACAAATAAAACAGAGGAGACTTGGCCAGGCGTGGTGGTGCATGCCTTTGATCCCAGCACTTGGGAGGCAGAGGCAGCCTCTCTGAGATTGAGGCTAGCCTGGTCTACTACAAAGTGAGTTCCAGGACAGCCAGGGCTATGCCAACCTAAAACTCTCCAAAAACAGAGGAGATTTAAGATTGAGACTGTTTTCCTTGATTAACCGGCTGATTGACAGAGGGAATAGATGAAAATTCATGGCAAAAATTATATTCAATTGTGAAAGACTGGAAACTGTTCCTCTAAGGTCAAGAACAAAGCTAGCATGCCTACTCTTGCCATTTCTATTCAACACGCTACTGGAAACAGAACAATTAGGGAAGAAATAAAAAAGAAAAATAAGTGGCGTCAAATAGAAGGTGAGGATAGGTGAAATGTTCTGGCAGGCAAAGCACTTAACTCTAACCCATAACACTAACCATTAACCCTATCCCATAACCCTAACCCTTGATATTAACCCTAACCCTTAACCCGAACCCTTACCCCTAACCCCTAACCGTTCACCATAACCCTTAACCCTAACCCCTATCCCAAAACCCTAACCCTTAACCCTCACCATTTACCCTACCCCTTAACCCTAACCCTTAACCCTAACCTTTAACCCTAACCCTTAACCCTAATCCTTAACCATAACCAATAATCCTAACCTGTAACCCTAACCCTTAACCCTAAACCCTACCCCTTAACCCCAACCCTTAACCCGAACCCTTAACCCTAACCCCTAACCCTTCACCCTAACACTTAACACTAACCCCTAACCCTTAACCGTAACCCTAACCCTTAAACCTAACCCTTAACCATAACCCTTAACCCTAACCTTTAACCCTAACCCTTAACCCTTAACCATAACTCATAACCCTAACCCTTAACCCTAACACTTATCCCTAACACCTAACCCATAACCCTAACCCTTAACCCTAACCATTAAACCTAACCCCTAACCCTTAAACTTAACCCTTAACCCTAACCCCTAACCATTCACCCTAACCCTTAACCATTAACCCTAACCCATAACCCTACCCCTTAACCCTAATCCTTAACCCTAACCCTTAACCCTAACCCTTAACTGTATAAGTTCAGTCCCTGGAACCCACAAAAAAGTGGAAGAACCAACTCCTGAAACTTGTCTTCTTACATATTCCCCATCACTCACATATACACAAATATATTAAGTAGAAACAAAATCCAAATGATGATTTTGTAAAAGAGAACACTGTTCTCTAAAACCTATATAGCAACAAGGGACAATGACTATCCAAATAAAATTTTAAGACAAATAAAATCTCAGAAGTAGTTTGTGCTTTTAAAACAAACTATAAAAGCTACAGTACACAGTGTGGCACTGGCACAAAGACAGACATACAGACAAATGGAATGGAACTCAACAGAGCACAGGAATAAGCCCTCACATGCATGGTCAGATAACTTTTACCACAGGCATCAAGGTCATTCCATGGTAAAGAATAGCCCTGAAAAAAGGTGCTATAAAACTGCAAATCCACATGCAAAAGAATGATGCCAGTATCTTGAAGGGTTATTTGTATACCATGTTCAAAACAGTGTTACTCACAGGAACTAAAACCAAATACAGCAGATCCATAAAATAAATTGTCCTTTGGCTAAGAGCAAGTTTGCAGAATGGAATACTAACAAGTATTCTGCCTTAACAAGACAGGAAATGATGGCACACACTATACCATGGATGAATCCTTAGGACATTGTACTAAGATAAGCCAGTTATAAAAAGAGCAGTATAAGCTGGGCATGGTGGCCTATGCCTATAATCCCAGCACTTGGGATGGTAGAGGCAGGTGGATCTCTGTGAGTTCGAGGCCAGCCTAGTCTACAAAGTGAGTCCAGAATAGCCAAGGCTACACAGAGAAACCCTGTCTTGAAAAGCCAAAAACACAAACAAACAAACAAACAAACCCCCAAACCCTCAAAAAACGAAACAAAACAAAAAAAAACCAGTATTGACTGAGCATTCTTTAAATCCAAAATCTGAAAACTTCCTGAATACTAATACTATGCCAAGTAGACTATTCATCTGCTTTGTGATGGGCTACAATCAAAGCACAGGTACACTGGAAACACAGAGGGAAGTACAGTTCACATTTACACTTGGACCTATACAAATATTCTAAAATCAGAAAAATCCCAAATGCAAAACATCTCTGGCCCTAAGCATTTTGGAGAAGGGCTGCTCAGCTGTATTCTTTGATTCTAGTGGACAGTGGTTGCCAGAGCAAGAGCAGGAAGGTAAGGGAAGTACTTAGTGGGTATAGAGTTTCAATTGTACCTGAATTAATTTCTAGACATGGTGACATGGTTGTACAACCCTAAGAATGTTCCATAGTGACACTCAACACTTAAAAATGGTTAAGAGAGTAGATTCCACATTATGTACCACACACAAATAGAAAATAACAGACCAGAGGCTCACTGTAAAAAGACTCTAGGGTCTGGTGGTTAGAGGAAGCAGTCTTAGCCTCGTGACCCAGGGATATGTGGATGTCTACAGGCTGCATGAGTACCTGTTCATCACTTTCCACGCAGACCTCTCAAGCCACAGCCGCCTATCTGAGCAGTGCAGCTGGCATGCTCCCTCCACCATATTTTTCCACATTGCAAAGAATTTACTCCTAGGCTTGTGTTCCTGAGCTGTGATGAATCCTATGTGTGATCCTAGACTCATGGTGGTTGTTTTTTGGTTTTTGTTTTTAATATTTTATTTCATTATATATACAATATTCTATTTGCATGTACATCTGCAGGCCAGAAGAAGATACCAGATCTTATTACAGATGGTTGTGAGACACCATGTGGTTGCTGGGAATTGAACTCAGGACCTCTGGAAGAGCAGCCAGTGCTCTTAACCTCTGAGCCATCTCTCCAGCCCCCATGGCGGTGTTTTTTGTTATTGTTTTTTGAGACAGGGTCTCACCATGTCATTCTGCCTGGCTTCGAGCTTGCTCTGTAGAGTAGGCTGGTCATGAACTAAGAGGTGGGCCTGCCTCTGCCTCCAAAGTGTTGTGATTAAAGGTGTGTGCCACCAAGCCTTGACATTTTAATGCAGTTCCAAGGGAACTCATAGTCAAAGGTCTTTATATCATGACTACAAATCATGATATAAAAAGAAAGAGCCACAGGAGATCAGTAAGTACAAGCTCCCAAAGTCCTACAGAACAGAAAAGGACTCTCAGAACTGAAGCCATCCTAGGAAACACTTACCTGGAAGCATCTCATCAAAGTTAGTTCTTGCCTCAGGGTGGCGCAGCAGGGATTTGGGAGTGAAGACAATTAACTGAAAGACAAAACAGGCTCACAGTAGACTCTATCTTAAAGACTCTAGAATGAAGGTACAAGATAAAGGACAGCTAAGCCTTGACCTTTGGTAGATAGCCAGGCCAGCCTGTCTTCCAGATCTCAATGGAAGACTCACTTGTAAAATGCAGGAAGAAAAAGACACTACTTTTTCTGCTCTTTACCTCTTCTAGGTAGGCATTTACTTTCCAGAGCCATCTTCGTGGCCTGGAGCTTCTCATTGGTGAGCTGAGCAGCTCCCAGGTGGTCTCAGCGATAATGCATCCTTAGCTGGTCTATAGCTGTGACAAGGCCTAGCACCAGGGCCTGTAGGTTGCTAGGGACACAGCAGTCCTGGAAGGCTTAGCCTTGCATAAAACCTAGCAGCATCCCAGGGCAGCAGGGCCTCCTTGTATCCTTATCCCAGGTACCTTCTTTGTGATCATTTTGCCCACTTGCTTTCCCCATATAACTCCTATTCATGCTTCAACACCCAGCTCAAGAGCTGCTTTCCGGGGCTCCTGGGATTCCTTGGTCCCTCCTGGGTACCTCTTTCTCACCTCTTTTCCAGTCCTCAGCAGACCTCCATGACAACCTGTCTTATTTCTCAATATGTCTCGCCTATGCATATCCTCCTTGCAAAGCTGAGGACTGCATCTTGTCTAAGTCTCTCATATGCCATGCTCAAGAGCACATGAGGACTCAGTTTGGGAATGGGAATGTGCATTCACAGCAATAAGACCTGGCTTCCTGAGACCACATCTCATCCATAGCTTTAGGTACCATCCAACCAACCTAGAGTAAAAGGCACCAGGGAGTACTTCCTTGTGTTAGCACAGAAAGGATGGCACCCTGCTCATTCTGGAGACCCCAGCACTGACCGGCTTCCGGAAGGGCAGCAGGATCTGTCGCCGCAGCACATGGAAGAAGTTTCCAGGGGTGGAGCAGTTGACAACAATCCAGTTGCAGTCATATAGCTGATTGATGTCAAAGTTCTCTTCCTGCAGGTCCTATAGAATGGAAGGAAATGGCCAGTGGCCAGCAGCAACTGTGAGCATTCTGCCTCAGAGAAGGAGCAACTTGGGGCAGAGGGGTCTCAGGATGTCACACTGGAGACTCAAGGACTCACTGAAGACAGTGAGGAGAGGCTCTATGGGTTCCCTGAGTCTGAGCCCCCTTGGCAGCTTCTGAAGACTACTGCTTGGCAGTGGATGCATGGAACACAGGAGACACAGGTACTTGCTATAGTCAAATCTATTCTTCCCTAGAAAGTAACTCCCTATAGTTCTGAGTTCTTTTAAAATTGCCTTAAAGCCCTGTTTTAACCACAGCAATGACAATGTCACCTAAGAGTTCAGGCTAAGGTTTCTAGGCTTTCCGCAATAGCAGGAAACAAATGAAGTAGCCTATTTCAGTGAGATCAGAAGGCATGGAGCCACACTGGTCTACCCACTATAATCCCTAAGCTAGAGGGAAGAGGCAGTTGAGATCTGACCCCTCAGGAAATCCAAATGGGATTTTCCCCTAGATGCCCAGGCAGCTGAGAAGCAGGGTCCACTCTACTCACAGGTAGGACATCTGGGTCATCATTGCACATCTGCAGAAACCGCTCTGGGCGGGCAGAGGAATGCTCTGGACCCTAAAAGCAGACACACAAGTTAGTTTGCAAGTTCGCTCATGCTGACATCAGTTGTACTTGCTGTTTCTTTTTCTTGATATCAGAACTCATTTGATTCCTCCCCTTCCTACTAGCAAAGCACAGGGCAGCAGGGCTGAGGGATCTAAGTGCTTGAAAGACACAGGAGCATCAGCACTGTATGCTGCCCATATAGAGATGGCTGTGCAGGGTGCATGAAGAGGGGCCACTCTTCCTTCCAAAGCACTAGGCTTCCCAAGGACTAACAGAATGGTCTGCTCTTTGAGTAGGGTCCTGGACAGGGCCTTCCCAGGTCTTGAGTTTTGTGGGCAACGGGAAGATCTCACCATGCCTTCCATGCCATGAGGTAGCAGGAGCACAATGCCATTCTGCCGCACCCATTTTGCCTGTCCTGGGCAGATGAACTGGTCAATGATGCACTGTGCCATGTTGTTAAAATCACCAAACTGGGCCTCCCAGAGAACCAGAGCATTAGGGCTCGCCATGGCAAAGCCCAGTTCAAAGCCTGTAATGGACAGAAAAGGAAGAAAGACATGTTCAGGACACAAGGCAAGGAACACAGAAGACTGAGGTGGGGTTGGGGTTGGCCTTACCCAGGACACCATACTCAGACAGCGAGCTGTTGCATACGGTGTAGGGGGCCTGATTTGGCCAAAGGTGATTCATGGGGATGCAGGTTCTTTTGTCTACATTCTGATCATGGAGCACATGGTGGCGATGGCTGAGGCAGAACGACAAGATCAATAACGAGTAGTACAGATTGCACTGGAATCTTGAAGCACTAACAGACCCACTGTGACAACCTGGCTTTCTGCTAGAGACTGCAGGATAGAGCCCTCCCAGCACATAACTGGAGCATCCACAACTAAACAGGAAAGGTGAGGCAGCCCAGCAACTGAGGATGTAGTGACTTTTCTGGAAATGATTTACCCCCGTCCCAGGAGTACAGATAGCAGAGTCCTTCCCTTCCACTTTGAACTGAAGGGTAAACATTTTTTTACCTGAAGGTGCCCCGCTCCACATCCTGGCCACTCAGGCGGACATGGATGCCTTCCTTCAGCAGTGATCCAAATGCCATGTATTCTGCCAGAGCCCAGTCCACTGTCCTGTTGGTCACTAGCTCTTTGCGAGTCTTCAAGATCCGGCTCAGCCCTGCAGAAAAAGAAAGGGAGAGAGTGTTCACAGTATTGGGTATCCTTTGTCACCAGGGTTAAGACAGCAAAGCAGTGACCTCTTAGTTGCTTCTGATTCTTTCCAAATGAAGGAACTTGAGTGGGAGCCAAATCTACCAACAAACCCAGTGGGCTCTGGACAGGGGAAGTTTCTATAGGGAACAGCTAGGGACACTGTCTTCATGAGGTAGTGATCTAGGCCAGTGTTTCCCATAGGCCACTGCAGGGTTGGTTACCTCCATGGATGGTAAAGTTCTCCACAGGTACAGAGCTGGCCACATTCCCAATGTGGGTCAAGACATCTTCCTCCAGGCCAGTGGAGGGGCAGGTCATGCTCCTGGGTTGTCCATCCAGGGTGAAAAAGCCTAGAACAAAGACAGGCTGAGGCATGCCATCTACTTTGGAAGGAACATCTACAGAGTAGACCAGAGCAACAGCTCTGCCTTTCTAGAAACTTCACCACAGTACCTCTGGGTAAATCAAAGGTAAGAGGCAAAGAAGCCCGCGGATGGCCTCCTTGGGACTACAGAAGCTGTGCTGAAATGGAATATTTACTATGTGTTGTAGGTACACAGAAGAGAGTAGGAGCGTTCCCTAGGAAGAGGGCTCATGTTATATCCGTTTCACAAGCAGTCTATCTGTGGTGATAGTTCCTTGCTTACCAGGCCAGGGGGAGTCCAGCCAGTGCTTGATGTGCAAAATCTTCTCATCTTTGGATCTGGTAAATGCTTCCTCACAGATCTTATCGTACTTGGAGATTTCCTCCTGTAAGAGTGAGTGGGTACACATAGCGAACTGAGTATAGCATGCCCATGCTATACAGGCTTACTGTACCCTGGCCTTCCAGTCCCTCTGCACTTTTGCACACCTAACTTACTCACCTATGTGTTTACTCAAGTCACCAGCCTCCAATACACACAGCCTCTTTAACATCTGAAAAGCCTGTAAATGCTGCTCCTGCAATACTTGGTTGGAGATTCTGTTTAGTCTGAGCCTTGAACCTTTTTTCATAAGAACTGGTCCAGTTTTTATAGCTTTTTGTGTTTTTAGAGGACTGTGCTTTAAAGCTGTTCATTCAGCAGCTGTCCAATCTGGGCCCTGGTACCATCCCATGTATCTAGAACTGCTGCCCATACTGTCTGAATGTGACAGAATGCTCTGTGCAGATCATATAAGATCCTTACCAAGCTGGATGGACCCTTGTTCATACATCTCTCAACCCAGTGTCAACAGAGAGAACCTATAGGTAGCTGGTTCATCTCAAGAACACTCTTCTCCACCTCCACTAGGATCTACCTCCTTTAAAAAGCATCTTAGTACTCCAGATCCTCATAGAAGTTGAAATGCTGAAATACTACAGTTGTCAAGACTTCACATGCTTTCACTTGGGTCCCAATAATGAGAATGGCCTCAAATAATCTTCTCTAGTTTGCCACAACACCAAAGGCCTGCCAGGACATACCTCATATTCGGGCTGGTTGACGACACCCTGGAATACCAGTAGCTCCGCATACTTCTGCAGTACAGGCTTCTGCTTGCGGATCTGCTTGTACATGAGTGGCTGTGTAAACATAGGCTCATCCATCTCATTGTGGCCATTTCTTCGATAACATACCTAGCCAAGAGTAGCAAAAGAGGACTGTGAGAGACTGTGGCTGCTCTGTGGAAAGAACACCATTGTGTGTGTGTGTGTGTGTGGTGGGGGGGAAGGGGAGAGGTTATCTGACACTTCATCTGTGTGATGCCAACATGGCCATTACTGTTTTGCCTTAACTTACTTCCTCAATAGCTAAGATTCTGTTTCTCTTTCTATTAGATAGCAAATTTGTTCCATCAAATGAGACATAACGAGAATGACTTGTAAATACAAATTCTTTACTTGTAAAACAGTCTTAGACATGACCAGATGGGCTATATAGCGCTCTCTGAGCAGTACTCAGAGGAGAGCCTAGATCTAACACTCTGGTACCAGAAGCACCCCACCTTAAGTATGACATTACAAAGCCCCAGGTGATTTAGCAAGAATGAGGGGCCAGGCCAGACACTCTGCTTGGACGCTTACCCTGGCATCACTTACCAGATCAACAACAACGTCCTTGTGGAAGGTGCTTCTCCACTCAGCTGCCACCTTGCATACATACATGACAGCCTCAGGGTCATCTGAGTTGACATGGAAAATGGGGGCGTTCACTACCCGGGCCACATCAGTGGGGTATGGAGAGGAGCGGGCCATCCGAGGGTCTGTAGTAAAGCCAATCTGTAATTATGGAACACATGCTCTGCAACAGGGTACCTGGAACTGCTAGTATAGGGTACAGCAGGGGGTAGGCACAGCCAATACTTCCTGCTGAGCTACTATGAGTGTATGCCCTAAGTGGCCTCTTTGCTTAAGTTTTTCCCTACTTTGATAACAAAATTCATGTATGTTTAACATAGGGAATTTGGAAGAGGGGCTAGGTTGTAGCATGAACATTTCTTTTTGTTGTTTGTTTTTTTTCTTTCTCTAGCATGAACATTTTTATGTTTACCTTTCCAGACTGTTTTTTTCTGCAGGCATGTTTATATAAATACATACAAGTATATATTTAGGTTTTGGATCTTGCTTCACCAATGCACAACTGCCCTATTCCGCTGCTACAGGTATAGGAGGCTAGTACAGCACACTTTCCTGGTATGTTCAAAGCCCTGGGTTTTATCACCACTACTGAAACAAAAAAGTGCTAACAACACTATGCACTTTAGAGAAGCCAAATTGCCTTTAAAAATTATCTCCCTTCTTACCCCAAGTTCTTTGTGTATGGGTGGTATATGTCTTTGGCTTGTTCTCATGTGGGGACATGCAAGGACACCGTAGAGGCTAAACATCAATGTCAGGTGCTTCTCTCATTGAACCTATAACTCACTAATTTGGTTAGGTTCACTAACTTGATAGTTCCAAGTGTCTGTTTATCTTGGTGTATTCCTAATAGAATATTATTCAGATTTAAAATAAGATTCTGACACATCACAATACAGGACAGTGAAGGCATTAGGTTAGGGAAAGAAAATTACCTTAAGAAGACAAATATTATAGGGTGCCGTGTAAACCAGGTACCCAGGGCAATGACAAATGAGAGAAAGCAAAACGGTGCTTACCAGGAGAAGGCAAGAAGGAACAGAGAACAGGCACTGATTTATTCCAATGATTTCTCTATCCCACTATCTGGTTTCAATCTGGACACGGCATTGTAATGTGTATTTTAAGAATCTCCTGTCTCAAGAATGTGTAAACTTGGTCACCATTTGTTCTTTGCTTTGCTAATAAAAGTTGGCCAGCCAGTAGTATCAGAGAGATGGGGTGGGACATCCATTTCCAGAGAGGGGAGATTTGGGCATGAGGAGAGGCCCAGGAGGTTTGATGAGAAGAGAGCCAATTCCAGAGAAAACCAAAAAGGCAAGTATTATGGAAATTTTGGCCGAGAGAAAACAGATTAGCCATGAAGCATCAGACAGATTTATAATGTCTTGTTACTGTACTCTTAAGCTATAAATAAATCAGTTTCTCTGTGAGGAACTAGCTGGTTAAAGAAAATTGCCATTGTATTAATTTCCAGGAACATTAAATACTAATTATTCATTTTATACAACATGGGTGCTAGAAACTCAACTCAAGTCTTTGGAAGGGCAGCAAGCACCCTTAACCACTAATCCTCTCTCCAGTCCCAGGAAGTAATTGTTTGTGGGTATGGAGCGTCTGTTGATAGAGATAAATGATGGTGATGATTGCACAGTATGGAAATGTTAAGAGGGTAAGCTTGTTATATCTTTTACTGCAATATAAAAAAGGGGAGAATGTTCACTAGCGGAGCTTTTTGTTATTTTAAAGGATCTCTCTTTGTCCTTAGTATTTTTCCTAAGGCTTCTTAACACCATTCTCTAAAAGCAGGCAGACTGCATACTAGTTCTATCATTTACCTCAAGCAAGCTACTCAACCCTATTTCTCAACGTTCTCATTTGGAAAGTGGTAATACCACAGTTGTATGTGGTGGTGCACACCTTTAACCATAGTTCTGGAAGGCAAAGGCAGATGTATCTCTGTTAGTTCTTCTCAGCTTAGTTCTTGGTCAGCCTGGGCTACATAGTAAGACTGTGTTTTAAAGAGAAAGAGAGAGACACAGAGAAAGAGAGACAGACAGGGAGAGATAGAGAGAAGAAAGGAAGAAAGGAAAAGAAAATGCTGATCCCATCGTCACTACATGGGAACAACCCCATGGATTAACTTAATTCCTGTGAGTGCCTAATTTGATATACAGATGATCATATGCACTCAGTCAATGGCAGCTTTGCCATGTTGTGTGATAATACCTTGTCACTCATCAGTCCCTCCCATGATCTCACAATGCATCTAGAGTACAGCTTATTTTGTAAATGCATGCGTGTGTGCACTGGCATCTGTGTATGTGCTTGTGACAGGCAGAGGACAACCTCAGACGTCACACTCAGGACGCCATCTACTTGGTTTGCGATAGGGTCTCCACTGACCTTGATTGAGATTGCCAATTAGGCTAGTGGGCCCCTGGTCTCCAACTTCCTACCTCTGGGATTATAAATATGTGCGATCATGTGCACCTTTTAAAATAATTTATTTATTTTTATGTGATCAGTATTTTGCCTACATGTATGTATGTATATCATGTGTGTGCCCACAAAGGCTAGAAGACCAAATGGGAGGAAACAATAGGTAATAGATAATACTTGGCAGAACTGAACTGTGAGAACTACAAGAATATTATTAATTGAAGCAGAACTAGGAACAAAAAAAACCTAAGATCAAAAGTCCATTTTATGAAATAATCTATAATGACTACTTCTACTAAGCTGTTTTAAAAGATTGTGTAATGGCATCAGCAAATAATGTGCTTAAGTAAAGAGTGGATAGTAAGACGTGTATATAGGCCTCTGGTTTTTTTTTTTTTTTTTAGGATAGCTTTTTAAAAAAAATTTATTTATTTATTATGTATACAGTATCTGCATGTATGCCTTCACATCAGAAGAGGGCACCAGATCTCATTATAAATGGTTGTGAGCCACCATGTGGTTTCTGGGAATTGAACTCAGGACCTCTGGAAGAGCAGCCAGTGCTCTTAACCTCTGAGCCATCTCTCCAGCCCCACGACTCTGGTTTTTTAATTACCAATTACTGTGGCTTTAGACAGAAATACTCTAAAACAATAATGCCCTCCTTAAATAACGTTAATTAAAATTTTTCCACTGTAAAAAGTAGCTTTCTGTGTTACCCAGAAAATTTTTCTTATTTATTTCATGTGTGTGGGTGTTTCATATGCACAGCAGAAGAGCATCAGATTTCTAGGACTACAGTTATAAACTGTTGTGAGCTAGCAGGGAGGTGCTTGGAAATGAACCCAGGACACTTGGTAGAACAACCAATGCTCTTAACTGCAGAGCCAGCTCTCTAACCTCATGTATTACCCAAACTTTTAACAAAAACCCAACACACACACACAATCATCAAACAGTGAAGGTTTTAAATGACCAGGAGGACACGTAGCAGGTGCTAGACTGACAGCTAAGGGTTACCTGGTTGTTGACAACCACATGCACGGTGCCGTGGGTTGTGTAAGATGGCAAATCACTAAGATGGAAGGTCTCATACACAATGCCCTGGCCAGCAAAGGCAGCATCGCCATGCAGCAGAATAGACATCACCTGCAAAAGACCCCAAGAATAATATATCTCGATTGTTCAGCCCACAAAACAAGCGGCTGAAATGAGTTGCAATTTATTTCTTTTAAAATTTTTTTTTAATAATTATTTTTTACCTTATGTAATTAGTGTTTTGACTGCATGTATATCTGTATGAGGGTGTTGGATCCCTTGGAACAGGAGTTTTTTTTTTTTTTTAAAAGATTTATTTATTATTTATCAACATTCTGCCTGCATACCAGAGCTTACCATAGATGGTTATAAGCCACCATGTGGTTGCTGGGAATTGAACTCAGGATCTTTGGAAGAACAGTGAGTGTTCTTAACCTCTGAGCCATCTCTCCAGCCCAGAACAGGAGTTAAAGACAATTGTGAACTGCCATGTGGGTGCTGGGAATTGAACCAGGGTCCTGTGGAAGAGCCGTCAGTGCTCTTAACCACAGAGCCATCTCTCCAGGCCTAAAATTTGTTTTTGTTGTCTGTGTTTTGAGTGCATGATATGGGAGAACGGTGCACATGCCGTGGTGCATGTGTGAAGGTCAGAATGGCATGTGTGGAGCTGGGTTCTCTTCTTCCAAGTTTATGTAGGTTCTGGGGATCAAGAAAGTTCCTTTACCCCCGAGCCATCCTGTGCAGCTCATTATTTTTTCCAAGAGTACTGTTTTAAGGTAATTCACAACTCAAGAAGTAAAAGGAATAAAAAAGGCTCCCATTCTTTCTAGGTCCTAACTTGCTACTACATCCACATATACCACCATCTGCCAGCACCTGCCCTGAATACAGAGAAAACCACATACCTGATGTGTCATCCTTTCTGCACCCTGCAAGAATCCTCCAACACTCTACAACCCTTTCCATCCAAGAAAGCAACTCCATCCCCAGCCACTCAGCTACCCCAGAGTGGGTTTCCTTAGCTGTCATGTCTCTGGCTATTCCAACATACCAGCCTGGTCTGGTCACTGCTTGCCAATTTTCCTACAGATCATCATCTTCTTGGCAATGAGTACAGAGGTGATATTTGTTGGCAAGAACTGTATCTGATTCTTTCTCAAACTTTCATACCAGCCTCAGCAACATTTGGACCCATCTTAGCTAGTTCCTTGAATAGCTAATGGATGATGATCTCTGATTTGTTACTCCTACATCTATTAGTTGGCATCCCCTTCCTTCTTCCTGATTTATATGATCATGATTCCTAGCTTACTCTATAGGTTGCACCTAAGAGATCCTTAATACCATCAGTTATTCTGATGCTCACATGATTTCAATGTGCGTTTCATGTTAGCTAATTTTCTGGCACCATGGCAGTACAGCCCCACAACACGCTATTACCAGTCCTGATTCCTCCTTTAAAGGAATGGAGACTTAGCACAGAGGAGGACATGGCAGCCAGTCCTGAAGATATCTGATAAGCTAGGGCCAGATGGAAGGGGAGGAGGAGCTTCCCTATCAGTAGACTTGGAAAGGGGCAGGGAGGAGATGAGGGAGGGAGGAGATGAGGGAGGGAGGGTGGGATTGGGAAGGAATGAGGGAGGGGGCTACAGCTGGGATACAAAGTAAATAACTTGTGATTAATATAAAAAAATAAAAATTATATTAAAAAAGGATGGAGACTTAGAACTCACAGCTGCTTGTTTACCAACACGAGTCTCTAAGCACAGAGTTATTGAGTATATCAGTATGTGTACACACAGGTTATTTCTGTATCTTTGCATACCATACCTATCAACATCTCCTCCAGTTACCCACAGTGTTGACCTTTTGGCTCAGCATCCTCAGAAGGAACCATTCCTTGGTTATATAGCCTATGTCTCTCCTAGTCCCTTATACCAGGCAGGGTTCTCCAAAAACAAAAACATACAAACAAACAAAGAGCCAATGAGGCAGAGGTTGGTAAAGGACTGCCTAACTGACTTTAAGCAAGTACTCTAGTTAAGCATGAGGCAGGGCAGGCTGAAGATCTAGAAAAGAGTAGAAGATGCAGTTTGAAACTTTTTAGAGGTAGAATTCCTTCTTCTTTTGATACTCCAGTGTTTAAAAGACAGGGTTTCATGAGCAAAGGCTAGTGTAAAATTTGCTATACAAAGATATCCTTTTAACTCTTGATCCTTCCACATCTACCTCCTGAGAGCTGGTATTATAAGTGGATAGGACCACTCCTTAAAACAAGTTTTGAAAACTTAGGCTTGATTATGTGTGAATTCCCAGCCAACCAGGGCCTAGCCAACTAACTTCCTTGACTGGAAAAGACCAATAATGTCGAATACTTCTCTGATACCTTTCCCATTATTTATTCCCTTTCAGGACACTTACAACATTCTATACAATGTTTGTCTGAGTGGATTTTTGTCCACATGCTCAAACCCAGAAGCCACCCAAACCTACTCATAACTTCATTTTACTACTAGGTACCAAATATCCGGACCAGCTGTATCATATAACCCTAGTGTTGTAAGTGGACATGAGGCTACTTGTCTCTCAGTACAGCTGAAGACTTACTGTAGATGTTCTATATCTACTTAAAAGATTTTCTGTGGCACCACCAGTCCCTAAACCAGAACCTAGTAAGTATTGTTTATGTGACTGTGAGAAATTGCTTTCAGCTCTCACAGCCATCCTAGCCAGTTGTCACCTTCCTCTAAGCCACCAAGCATTATGCTCTGATTTATACTTTTTTAAAATGGATGTGTAGATGTTTTGCCTGCATGTATTCTGTGTACCACAACTCCAACAGCAACAAGTGCTCTTAACTGCTGAACCATCTCTTCAGCCTTGACTTACAGTATTTTATTTATTTTTTCATTTATGGTATTTTTAAATAGCAAAACCAAGTATGGTGGTGCACATATACAACGTCAGCACTCAGGAATGGCTGAGGCAGAATCTCTTAGATGAGGCCAGCCTGTTCTCTAGTAAAATTTGTCTTTAAATGAAAAGTATTGTAGGACCTAGTAAGAGGACTGATTATTCCTACCAAAACTGTACTATTCCTACCAAAACTGTACCCTTCTCCAGGACACTCTGAGAGGCTGGTTTGTTGCTATGGTCCCAACCCTTTCTCCACTTTCCATGTCCTCCACAGAACATTTTTCTCTACCCACCCCAACATATTGTCTCTTCAATTAAGTATTTTTAACATTCTTTTGGTTTTTAATTATGTAAGTGTGAATGTACACGAGTGCCAGGGTCCTCTGCAAGAGTATCATGTAGTCATCATCACTGAGTCATCTCTCCATCCCTCATCTGTCTGTCTTCTTCCTCACCTAACTTGACTCTACATCTAAGGATGCTTATTCTAAAGTGCTAGATGGTTCATTTTGCAGCTCTGCTTTACTGCTCATTGACTTCCTAACATTCCCTTCCCCCTTTCTTTTCTTCAAGCAGAGTATAGATCCTTGAGAGAAGGCGGACAGTGTCTTTTTCACGTATCACTTCAATGTACGTTATTACCATGTACATCAAATAATTTTTTCTGGCTTTCTTAGTATGTACAGCAGTATTCATAAGAAGTAAACAACTTAACTATACAAACATACAATTTGCTACAACTAAGAATTCTATCCTGAGGTCAAATAAGATCACAGTCAGATAATGGATTCCATATTTGAGCAAACCAGCCAGCCAACATTCAGCATTCTCTGTCACACAAAGGAAATGCCATGGAAGTTTGGGGCTATCTGTTATGTACTTTTGGCCTGATCAGCGGTCACTCTCTACCTCTACCCTGACATCTGAGCCCCACACCTTTACCCAGTCTGGTGATCACAGTGTAGGAAGAAGTGTGACCACGCCTGGAAAACAGCGTGGGAGACAGGGCTGAAGGAGCCTTGCTCACAGGCCTCTTGATGAGCTCACCTTTTTCCCTTCAGTGTCTCCACAGTAGAACTGCTCAGCTTTGGTCTTTCCCATTACCACAGGGTCAGCAGCCTCCAGGTGGGAAGGGTTAGCCACCAAGGACAGAGTGATGTTTCTGTCAGTCACACGGTTGATCCTGCGGTGATACATGCCCAGGTGGTATTTCATGTCCCCAGAACCCTGATGATAAAAACGACGAGTGATGCTGGTTAGAGAAGTTCACTCTCGGTGGCACTCCTACAGATGGGATTTCTGACTCCTAAGGCCCAACTGCAGGAGGATGGGGAGGCTTTCCCTAACATTATCCCTCCCAGGCAAAAGTATAGGGTCACTTGGGCAGAAGGGATGCTCTTGTCCCAGCAGGAGGAATATAAGGCTGCTGGGTGGAGTAGGTTGGCCAATTCCAACAAGGAAGGTAAACAGTAAATGGTACGGAAGAGCAGAGCCTCAGTTAAGACATTCTGAGAAGCCAGTGGCTCCAGCGGGTCTCAAGCCGACTGAGACACCACAGTAGATAGATCTCCATACAGACCCTCACCTCATCAGCTGCCTCCAGCTTTGAGTCAAACTGACAGAAAATCTGCTCCAGCTCCTTCCTGATGACATTCGCGAGCACGTTCAGCCGTCCTCTGGGACACAGGGAACAGTGAGTGACTGCCAGGGCACAGCTGCTCCACCCTGCTCCTTGCCCAGGACATGGCGTCTCCTTGGTTTGTAGCCAAGGATAGTTGGGATCCAAAGCTGAAGTGGACATCATGTCTCTGGCTACCAGGCATGATGAGCCAAAAACCCACAGCCAAGAGAAAGGCAGAAAGTACCTAACCCCATGCCTCTCTCAAATCTCAGAAAGCAGTCATTCTTACATACGAGATAGCAGCAATGCCACTGGGGTTGATTTACTTATGAGACATGTTCTCAAGTACTATGATTATAGGCAATATTACTATGTCCACCTGGATTTAATTTTAACAAAACTCATTACAAATGAAATACAAGTCTAACCATATTTAGCTTTGGCTTTGAGACTGACTAAGTAGTCATCTTGATGCGGGAGTGTAAGAACCTTGGAAAGCAACACCTCTATATACGCAGGCAGTCTCCGATCTCTAGCTGCCACTTGATGAAGGAGCAGTAGGACCCACTTTTATGCCTCTAAGGTCCCATGGGCCTGAAGTACCTGTGTGGCATTCCCATGATCACATAGTCCACTCCATTTTCACTTGACTTGTCAATGATTGTCTTGAGGGCAGGGATCAGCACCTCACAGCCTTCCAGACCAAAACGCTTCTCAGAGGACCACTTTCGCTGTAGGAAGTCCTCAAACCTGGATGGAGAACCAAGCAACCTGAAGGGCAATGTCCATAATGCCAGCCTCAATGTCAGGGATTCTCAAATGACAAGAGGGTACGATGGAGGTCAACACTATTCTCCTGGCCAAACATATCACATACATGTTGCTACAGTCATTCTCATGCCTGTTCACCAATCTGGATGACAGGCCACCCACACCCCACAAACACCTCTTTACCTGGTGGACCGTACAAGCCTGGCCAGCAGGGTCCTCTTCTCTTCATTGGTGAACTGCATTATTCCAGGGGTCTCAAACTTCTGCCGGATCCACTGGCATTGCTCCAAATCATTAATGAACATGAACTCCACACCAATGTGCTGGCAGTAAGCCATCTGTCCACATATATTCAGGGACACAAAAGTCATTGGTGACCATGAAATGTATTCTAGTGTGGCAGTATTCACCACCTTCCATGTAGGCAAGGGTATGTTTAACCTGGCCTCATTATATGAAGATACCAATTGCCCTTTTATCCAGGCCAGGGAGGAGCAAACTTCTCCCATATACCTAAGGTGTTATGATAGCCTGAATTAAAGACTCTAGAAATCAAAATTCTCCCTAATTTGTCAGCATTACTTTATCCATTAATTCAGAGATGTGGTTGGAGATAAGGGCAGTAGATGTTTTGTATTGTTTTTTTCCCTTTGTCCTTGGCCCAGTTCTCAGGAGAATTCAGTTTGTTTTGGGGAGTTGTGTGAGTTTAGGGAGCACTGAGAGTTCTGCTGTAATGAGACTAGTTTTCTGGGGCTGAGAAGTGGCACCTCCCCAACCCCCCAAGAGCTGCCAGATGTGACATACAGCTCACATGGGCTGGAGAAAAGGGGAGGCAGCCCTTGAGTATGCTATATGGGCTGTCCACCTTTCAGACCCTGTGTCAAGACTACTCAGGACTTGATTTTGATAGGAAATTACCCAGAAGAGACATTAGCTAGTCTTCCATCCCCACAGAGGTGAGAAGGAAGGTGCTGAAGGGCGTGGAAAAGAAGGCAATAGATCCTTTGGCTTGTATGAGGTGGTGTGCATACTCAAGGGAAAATCCTCACCAAAACCTCTAGAAAGTGAAGAAGGCTCTTGGTATAAATGGCTTTCATCTGATTATTGTCCGGATAGCACTAGATCAGTAAGAAAGATAATGGTTGGGATATACAGAAAAGCCAAGATACTTGGAACATGACCTCTAGGAAAACTGGCTTATATAGGGCATTATCTGTGTGGCTTAGATGATGGAACTTCTGTGTTAGCAAAAGACAGTAGAAATACGTGAGATCCCAGAAAGCCTAAGCCATAACTGCTGTACTCCCAGCAACCCCAATTTAGAATAAGGTAGGCACATAAAGCCACTACCACCACACTTACATTTTACGTGTGTACATGTTTAGTTGTGGTGTAATTACACAGAACTTAACAAATATCTTTAGTAAGTTCAATATTCTAAGTAGAAATAGATGAGATAAAGTTCCCTATTTTATTTGATACAATAGATTAAGCATTTTGTTTCAATGGCTGAAGTTATCCAGGCACTTTGCTCATTTCAATGCTCAATTGTTCTGTAGACTAGGCTGGCCTCAAGCTCAGAGATCCACCTCCTGAGTGCTAGGATTAAAGGTGTGTGCCACCAACACCCGGGTTCAGGTGCTCGCTGGTTAACAGGTGGCTCCCATGCTGAGAAAAGCAGATTGGATAGCATGACCAGTGTGGTCACAGTGATGCACAGGTGGGGCCCAAAGTAAATTCATATTGGATTAATCCTGAACATTTCCTCAAGCTGACTGTTCCTTAACTGTTCCTTCTGATACTGACACAAGCAGTTTCCACTCCTTGCTCTCCCAGGGGATCATAAATGAGGAGGAAAGGCAGCTCCCAGCTGAGATGCTTTCGACAAACATAGAAAAATGTCCCATCTGACATTCAAATATTTTCTACTACTCATGTGCTAAGTGCAAAAGATGAGCTCAGTGGGACAAACATTCATCACTGGAGGATGGAAAGGCTCGAGCCAGGCTGACTCTAATGTCCAACCATGGCAGGATCCCCTCACGACCCATCCCGATGGTGACTGTGCTGTAAACTGTTTAGCCGGGCACCGTGGTACACATTGTAATCCCAGCACTTAGCAAGGAAAAGGCAGGCAGATCTCTGTGAGTTCGAGGCCAGCCTGGTCTACAAAGTGAGTCCAGGACAGCAAAGGCTACACAGAGAAATCCTGTCTCAAAAACAAACAAAACAAAAATCTAAAAGTAGGTTTCTAGCTATAAAACAGGAAAAAAAAAAAGGTTATCTCTCCATTTTTAAAAAACACACGACCAAAACCAAACAAATAGGTTAACATCGAGTCTGTCAGCTCTTCCTAAGAACTGTCCTTACCTCCAGTCGACGGATGATCTCCCGCAGAGGAAGTGCTGACTCTTGTCCCCCGATGAAAGTGGTGGTGGGCAAACGGAAGACCTTGTCAAGGTCAGACTCATCTAGGCCATAGAATCCTACAGACGATGAGGGACAAGGCATAGCCATGCAGAGGTCACAGTTTACAAGAAGGGAAGAGAAGGGATGCCCCAAGGAGCAAAAAAAGAAAAAATATATCACATACCCCTGATATATATGTATATGACAACAAGCAATATTTATCATCAAACCCAGAAATTTTAACAATTACTACACACTAAGATTACTACTAGATAAACTAGAATAAAGCTATTATGCACATATTAGTCAGTGTTTGGCAATTACTTACAATTTAGAGTTAAATTTATTTGACGGTCCCAAGATAAAAGCCAATTTTGGGACGTGGAAAGAGCCACAAGAAATCAATCAAAAAGTAAATAAAAAGTTAAGAGAATTACAGTAGGAAACGGGGAACTGATAGAGAAACAGCAGATCATGAGTCATTTAACAGTAATATGAGTATATATTACAAAGTGGCAAAGAGCTGGCGTCTACAAAGTGAGGGAGAAATAGTCACTAGGAACCAAGCAACTTGTAGGAAAACTGTCCTTCAGGGTACACCCAAGGTAGCAAAGAGAAGGTAAACAGCCGTTAGGCTTGGATTAAGGGCAAACCTCTTTCCCTGGAATACCCAAATTGTTCAATATTCTAGGTGCATTTTGTGGTGCTAGTCAATTACAGGTCTACCCTTCACTTTCCCTATCCACTCTTCTTGCTTGACATCTGACTACCCGAGATAAAAGTCTCATCGTTTCCTGTCTGAATTAAGTATAAAATAAGGGCTGATGTGAGACCCACAAATCAGGGAACCAGATTAATGCAAGGAGCTTGCAAACAGAAACATGGACACAAATCTCCAGGGTGACTTTTTTTTTTTTGTCCCAACAGTTGCTATTAAGCTCTGAAATGGCCTTGCTATGTAGACCAGGTTGGCCTTGAACTTCAGGTAATCTTTTTGCCTGTCTTTTGGGTAGTACAATTATAGGTGTGTACTAACATGGCTGGTTCTCAGGAGGATTTATAGAAACCCCTTTTCAGCCTTCAACATCAGTGGCCCAGGAATCTCATGATTCTTATTCATCCTCTTTTTCTCTCTCCTCTTTGAGACAGTGTCTCTGTACATAGCCCTAGTTGTTCTCAAACTCAGAAATATGCCTACTTCTGCCTCCTAAGTGCCGAGATTAAAGATATTCACCACCATGCCCAGCTGGGGTACTACATCTTTAAGTCTTAAAAAGCTCTTTTAATTTCATTAAAACAAAAGTAAAACAAAAACATCACCCCCAATCCCCAAACCTAAATGAAGTGATTTACCTACTCATTTGCTTTTCCTGTTATTTTTTATCATCAACAAAGGAACAGCAGGGATGGGCTTATAGGAAGCGCAAAGCTCTTGCTTCTTATAAACCAGCTTGTAAGCAACAGCCCCACAGTGTGCATGAAAAAATAAAATATTTTCTGTATGTGTGTGTGTTTAAAACAAATTTTAAAAATATTTATTTATATTATGTATATGGGTGTTCTATCTGCACGTACACTTGCACACCAGAAAGAGGGCATCAGATTGAGGTATAGATGGTTGTGAGCCACCATGTGGTTGCTGAGACTTGACCTCAGGACCTCTGGAATAGACAGTGCTCTTACTGAGCCCTCTCCCCAGCCCTGAAGCTGTGTTTTTAAGACAGGCTCATGTTATACAGACCAAACCAGCCCTGATCCAGCAGATCTCCCGGATCAGCCTCCTACATGCTCTGACTACAGGTATGTATCACCATGCTCGGTTTAATAAAATTATTTGAGAAAATTTCTCAGGTTTACAAAAGTCAGCCCAGGCCAGGCGTAGTTATTATAATCCCAGCACTTTGGAGGTGAAGGCAAGAGGATCAGGAACTCAAGATCAGTGTAGGTTTCAGGAAGACTGTATCTCAAAACAAACAGAAACAATCACCAAATTAAAAAAAAAGACAAAATACTGGAAATCTCAAATTAGGGGGAAGACCAGAGGCCCAGAGGGTTAAACAGTGCACTGTCCAGTGTCACAAACGTTCAGGTTGTGATGCTGACTGGCTACACACACCTCAGATGAGAGCTGTGCTGCTATAGCACCAGCGCAAAGAACCAGTGCAGGAGGCATGCAACACACCCGAAGTGCTGGCTGTCACTCATAGCTCCTGAGCCTCACTGATCAGCATCAGAAATGCTGCACCTATTTCATCAGTCATTTGAGAAATGAAACCCACACATGTATGCTTTGGGCAGGTAAAAAAAAATCATTCTTTTCCTTCTGTTTCTTTACTAATTCCAACTAAAAACTCTAGGCTTTGTATGTAGGAAAAAAAAAAGTAAGATAAACAAGCCTGTTGAAAGGCCAAAAGACGGCAGCCACATCCAGGGAAGTCTGCATTCTCTTCTGCTCCCATATCCCAGACACAGAGTAGAGCATCATCCATAGAGAAATCTTAAGAAGTGCAGACAAGAAAGCCACACAAATGTTGCTCTATGTGAAGATGGGGAGGAGGAGTTTCACAAGACCAGAAAACTTGAAACAATTCCTGCTGCATGCTGCTCCTACTTTGTTATAAGCCTGGAGCACCCACACTGAGGTTTTAGGGAAGACCCAAGAGTGAGTGTAAAACCGCCTTTTTAAGACTGAAGTAGGAACAAGGTGGTGCCTGTGACAGAAGCTGTGTCCAGAGAAGATCTGTTATGATAGACATATAAGATCCAAAAACTCACAATACTAAAATGTCTTTGTTTCCATTAAAAAAATTTTAAAACACACAAGAGAGCTGGTGAGATGGTGAGCGGGTAAAGGCACTCGCCACCGAGACAGAGGAACTGAGTTGATCCCCAGATCCCATGTAGTGGAAGGAGAGAGCGGATTTCCTCAAGGTGTCTTCAGATGGCCACAGTAGCCCCACACACTGAAAGAGCTTGGTGATTGGCACGGCAGTTCATCCCAGCACTTGGGAAGTAAGTAGAAGGATCAAGGGGTTAAGGTCAGCCTCCAGTACACAATGAATTTGAGGTCAGCCTGGGCTACGTGAAAAAACAAAAACATACAAATAGAACTTTTTAAAAGTAAGCATAAAATCCCTAGCACAACAGGAAATAAAATGAAAGAAATAAAATGAAGCAAGAATATTTTGCCAGCTGTGATGGTGCATGCCTTTAATTCTACATTTGGAGACAAATAGGAGGGTCTCAGTGAGTATCAAAGTATTGTAATCCTGTCCCCCCAAAAGCAAGAATATTTCAGAATGCGTAGGAAACAATAACCAATAGCTATCAGACACATGTTAGAGTTACTTAAGAATCAAATAAGAGGGGCTGGAGAGATGGCTCAAATGTTAAGAACACTGGCTGCTCTTTCAAAGGTACTGAGTTCAATTCCCAGCAACCACATGGTGGCTCACAACCATCTAGAATGAGATCTGATGCCCTCTTCTGCCCTACAGATGAACATGCAGACAAAACATTGTATACATAATAGAAGAATCAAATAAAGCCATTTCAAAATCATTTCAGTGAGTAATTATAAATATTACAATGACAAAAACTAAAAACATACTAAAACACCAGATGGAGGGCCAGTGAGATGGCTCGGTGTGTAAAGCATCTGTCATCAAAATATTATGATCTGAGCTCAGTCCCCAGACGGTAGAGGAAAACCATCTCCTACAGACTGCCCCCTGACCTCCTCATGTGCACCATAGCACATGTGTGTCCACACATGTACACACACATAAAAGTTAGTGAATATATTTTTTAAAGGAAAAAAAATACAAATAAATTCAGTAGACAGGTACAATGGAAGGTAGAGTAGTAGATCTGGAGATGGAGAACAGAAGCTCCCCACTGGATGAAAGCAAACATTAGAAAGCACAGAGGACATGTGATACTATAATGAAAGATTACCATTCATGTGAAGGCAAATTCCTGAAAGAGAGTACCTGGAAAGGTACTTAGAAACGGCTGAAAACTTCCTAAATACAACAAAAAATTAAACTCCCAGATTCAGGAAGTTTATTGAATACACAGGATAAGGCCCAGACGCCAAAACATAATAAACCTGAGAAATTTCAAACAAAGAAGAGTCTCCACTTACAGAGAAAACCACACCAAACCAAACGAGAGTTTTTTCATCATAAAGTCTAGAAGCTAGAAATAAGTGATATACTGCTCCATACAGTAAAGAAATCTTATCTGCCTACTTAGACTTTACAAATGAAACAAGGGGAAATTAAGAGACAAAACAAACACCCCCCCTCCCGAGAATCAGCCAAGAGCACACAGGTTGGCCCTAAAAAAATGGCCACAGGAAAGTCTTCAGACAGAAGGAGACAAGTAAAGAAGCAATCTCACAAAGGATGAAAGACCACACAAAGTAGGAGTAAATAGAACAGACATTCCTGTTCTTTGTGGACCCGCTAAAAAAGTAAAAGTCAGTTGTGGCGCATGCCTTTAATCCCTTGACTCTGGAGGCAGAGGCAAGTAGATCTCTGTGAGTTTGAGGCCAGCATGGTCTACAAAGAGAGTTCCAGGACAGTCTGGGCTACACAGAATAAACCCTGTCTCAGAAAACAAACAAACAAAAACAACCACCAAACAAACAAAAAGAATGGTAAGAAGCAGAAAAAGAAGATTTATTTAAAGTGGTCACGGTGGGAAGAGGAATAAAGAGATCCAGTGACCCTCCCAAGACTGTCTTTGGGATCCTGACATGAAGTTTAAGTTTAAGTAAGAGGGTAAGAGCTATGCATAACTTAGCAGCCTGTCAAGGTGTGGTTCCACCCATCATAATTTCAATTCCGATTTTCTGACAAGTCATCAGAACTGTGTGGAATCTCTTTCCAAGAGACAAGTTACTGTCCTGGCTAGCACCAAGCTTCAGCCTTTTCCTTTTCCCAGGACAAACTCCTGGGGAAATTCTAATTTATTTAGTATAAGGCAAAGGGAGGATTATAAGTGTCACTGTAGAATATTTTTATTCTTGCAAAACAGGTAAAGGGATTTTTTGTTTGTTTGTTTTGGCTTTTACTTTCTGTTTGTCTATGGGTGTTTAGAAAAATGTAGTATGAGGGGCAGGAGGGGGCATATACAAGCCATGGTACAGACATAGGGATCAGAGGACAACTAATTGGCCTTTGAGGATTAGTAGCTGACCCTAGCTTGTTAGGGCTGCCAGGGCCCTGGCTCTGACACTAACAACTCCAATAACAAAATGAAAAACAGCAAAAAACAGGAAAGAATAAAATAGCACACTTATGCTCTTAATATATCAGTACCCACACTAAACATAAATAACACTAAGTGTAAAGAATTGGCAGACTAGATTTTGAAAGACTAACAAAACAAAAACTCTACAGAAAAACTAGGACATAAGCACATGATTGTTTATAAGAACATTACTTATAATACTATGACATGGACAGATGGAAAAAAAGCAGAAAAATATATTCTGCAAACATCAAGCCAATAAAAGTAGGGAACATTAGTATCAGATAAGGTAGACTTCAGAGTAAAACATTATTAGGGGCACAGAAAGATACTACATTATAACAAAAGAGGCGATAAACTGAGAAGACAGCTATCCTAAATGCAGCAGATTTCATATAAAATTTAAAATACAAAAAACTTGTACTTCCAACACTGAGGACAAGGCAGGAAGACTGCTACAAGTTTTGAGGCTAGCCTGGGTTACATATAGTGAAATCAAGGCCAACCTGGGCTACACAGTGAGACCATGTCTCTTCCCCCATCCCTACTCCCCCCAAAAAGAAAAGAAAAGCTACCAACTATCTGAACTAAAATTAATAAGAGACTCAAAGAAACAGACAAATCTATATAAGTAATTGAAGATTATTTCAATTATTTCAATACCCTTCTCTCATTAAAACAAAAAAAAAAATCAGAAAATTGTTATAGATCTAGGAGAACAAAGTTCAAACAAGATCTAACTGATGTTTAAAGAATACTACACCTAACAAGCAACATTCTTTTCAAATGACTGTGGGGCAGGTCAAGACTGATGATGGCCATTAACACTAACATAATATGTAGAAGGTCTGAGAGCTTAGTATAATCAATTTAGAAACCAACAACAGATACTAAACAATAAACACTTCTAAATAAACCAAAGGTATTAAAAACAAAACACAAAGCATGAAAGGAAAGGTACTGAATTTATCAAAACATGTAGGATACCTGAAGGACTACCAAGATAAAAGCTTACAGTAGAAAAATGCATACATCAGAAAATAAAAAAAGACTTTAATCAATAATCTAAGTACCTAACCTGGCATCAGGACTAGAAGAGGGAAAAACAAACAAACAAACAAAAAACCAACAAAAAGATGTAAAAAACCAGAAGAACAGATATCAATGCAATTGAGGAGCACAAAGCAATAGTGAAAACCCAGGGAAACAAAGGGCAATTTCTCTAAAAGATCAGTACACTGACAAACTCATAAAACAAAGACAACACAATTTACTTATGTCAGGAATGAAACATGAGGTCACTAAAGACCCTCAAGATACCAAAAAAAATTAAAAGTATCTCTAGGTATTTTACAACTTAGAAGAAATGAACCATGGAGGAACACTTCTCAATTTCCCTGTAAGTAATTCTTAACAAAATGTCGATAAGGTTTTATGTAGACAGAAACACTTAACTCTAAAAGACTCTAAAACTGTCACAATAACTGTAAAAATAAAGCTTAATTGCCACAATAATATAAATGTGATACTGGCTATAGAATACACACAACTAAAGGAAAACAAAAAATCCAAAGTAAACTCACACATCTAAGACCTAATAAGTTTTTTAAAAAAATGTATTATATTTATTTGTGTATGTGAGGCATACATGCTCCAAGGCATGCATGTGGAGGTCAGAGGCTCTCTCCTTCCACAATGTGAGTCTGAGGAATGAAACTTGGGTTTGTCAGGCTTGGCTGCAGGTGCCTTTACTCACCAGCCAGATCCTACTTACTCAAAAAAGTACAAAAATCTCACTGAAGGAGAATTTCCAGCTAACAATGCCAAAACAATTAAACTATGGGCAAAATAAGTATTTAAGTAAATCTCAATTCAGACACTGATCTTATACATAAATAAATTCAAAATGGATTCTTGACTTATTGAAAATTATAAAACATTTACACTTTACATTATAATTGTAAATTATAAAACATTTGCAGCCCAAGGCACTCCAGCCTTGCCCTTGAAGTGGTAGAGTTATAGGTGCAGTCCACTGTGTCCATCAAAATATACAAGGAGAGAGCTCTGGGATCTAAGGCTAAGAGAAAAGTTAAAATTGACAACAAAAAGCACAATATGATGAAAAAATTTAATAAACTACACATCAAAAAAATAAAATCCTTTTGCTCTGTAAAAGACCAGAGGTCTTCAACATGTGACTCCTTTTAAACAACTGCATTTCCATGCCATGGGACACTAACAACCTGGTGTACCTTTATAAAACTAACCTGAAGGAAAAATGGCAACCTCAAAATGTTACATATTGTGGTTCCATTTTTATAGCACTCATAAAAGTGACAAATTACAGAAATGGAGAAGACAAGAGTAGTTGCCAGGGGTTAAGCATTGTGGTAGGATAAGAGGCGGAGGATTCTGAGTCTTGACCCTTGTGTGATGTGTGCTAGAGCCACAACTATAACCCTGGGAACACTTATTAAAGGCTTTGAAAGTCATTACTTCTTACGACTGTATGAGTCTACACTTGCTCAAAATGCGAAGTTTAATATCTCATAGATACTATGAATGAGACAGAGGAAAAAAAATGTCTTAAGAGAAGCCTGAAGGGAAAGAAACTGGCCATGAAAGTGAAGGGTAGGTAGAGAAGATAGCAGGCAGATGGCCCCATAACCTCAACTCTGGATTCCTCAAGGGCATTCTGCCTAGGAACAAGGGTCATGAAGCATTCCCAGAAAGCTTTTACTAATACTCCGGTTGTCTTTTAATCAGAGAACAGTTTAGAGACCTTGTTCAAAATACCCAGGAAGCAGAATCTGAAGGAATCCAGAGCCTAGCAAAAACCACAAACAGAACGGAGAGGATAGGACAAGCCACCATGCAGAGTTAATGTGGCCTCAGGCCCCCAATTGGCTCCAGCAGGAGCTGAGGGTGAAAAAATGCTGCACATGGAAGTTTGCTGCAAAGCAATAGTGAAGCACATGTAAGATGAAAATGTTCTTCAGAACACAAAATGAACAGAAACAAGCCCACATGGGCTCATAGCTCTACTTGGTTAATAACTAAGTGAAGAAAAAAAAATGTATTTTAAAACAACTGTAAAACAGTGATAGATGTTGTGTCAACTTTCCCAAAATCACATGCTAGGAAAGTTGTACATCCTATTCAAACGAAGTCCTCAACTCCACAAAGGTGAAAGGCTCATTATTTTCATACCTCCTACTGTTAGCATTCGAAGTCGTTCCTTGAAAACTGCAAGATCTGAGAGGCAGAGTGGGGTAGCATGGGTGAGCGCAGAAGGAAAAAGACAGGTGAGAGTTAGTTTAAAACCTCAACACCAAAATTCTACACCATCACCACAGAAATAGGAAGCACAGACACTGTCACACGGGCAGAGGGATGGAGGGACGAATGAATGGATATGGACACACACACTCACACACACACACAGATACACACACACACACATACACATGAAGAGACAAGGATGGGCTTTGTGATGAGGGGTTCAACTGTTGAGACCTGATTTGGTAAAGGTGGGACCTGTTCATGAAGAGCTGGAATAAGGTAAATCAAAAGGCAGGAAGGCCACTCCTCTGAATCTGGGAAGCCGCCAGGCAGTATCACTTGATCCCACTGTTCTAACCCACCCTCAAGAAACCGCTGACAGTGCTTACTGGGAAGTTACACATATTTCTAGACCACTATGTGGGAGAGATAGAGGAAAAGAAAGCGAGAAGACTTGATTTGAGTAGTTATCTTTCAGATAGCAGTCGATTTTAAAGGAATACCTTTAGTCTAGTCTTCCTGTATAAGATGGCAGAACTGGAACAGAAGAACCCAACAGCCAAAACCATCTTAAGAACCTTAATTACACACAGCTACACGAGACAAATTACTGTAGGTAGCTACATTACCTACTATTTATTTTGTAGCGAAGCTCAAAACATTTACTAGATACACAAAACTCTTCACTCAGAGCCATGGTCATTTTACTGGTCAGGGTGTCCAGATGAAGGGCAGGCAAGTGACTCCCTTCAAGTGGAAGGTTCAAGCTGACTGAAGAGATTCCAGTGAGCAGGCAGTTTCCTTAAGATGGCTACACTGTGCAAACATCAGACAAAGCTCTGCCTTCTTCTCCTGGGAGTATCCATCTAAGACCTGAGCACCCATGTTCTGCACAAAAGCACCAACACTCTGCCTGAGGTGAGGATGAAGATTTCATGGTCTTTCCTTGGGTCATTAGGAATCAAGACAGACCAGATCAACACTATTAGTTGTCCTGTGGAACTCATACATGGAGAGGGTCTCAAAAGAAACTGAAATTGCTCTTTCTTGTTAAAAAAAAAAAATCTGAATGCAGTATGGGATAGTGCTTACTATCTGGCTATTGGGTATGTAGATACTTTTATTTTTTTCTCTCTCTCTTCTTTTCCTTCCTTCCTTCTTCCTTTCTCCTGGAGTCTTTTTAGCAATTACTTTTAAAGTACAGGCGTGCCACTGGAGTAGACAAAACCTGTCAGAGATACAGCTGTGTCACTTCTAAAAGATGCAGGACACTTACATGGGGTAAGTGTGATAGGTTTGCCAGTTCTTGGTCATAATCAAAGAATCCCTGTTGAACACCTTGTGTCTTCCTGGTCTCAATGCCCTTGAACTACAACTTCAGGAGACCTTAACCTAAGGAAGCTTATTTGTTACTACTCTCCAGCTGAGGTACAACACGTTGTACACAGCAGGCAATGTCTGCTAAATAAACTATCACTCCAAAATTGTGATTAAAAAGCAATTCTAGAACCAGGTGGTATGGTATACACATGTAGTCTCAGCCACCTGAAAGGCTGAAGTGGGATGGTCACTGAACACGTGGTTTTGAGACCAACCTGAGCAACAAGAATGACTGCAGCTAAAAAAAAAAAAAAAAAAGACCCCAAAAACAAACAAACAAAAAGTCATACTAGGTTTTCAACTCATTCTTCTCAATGCACCAATAAAATCAGAAGGGTGTGCAGGAACACTGACACACTGTGCTTAATGCCACAAAGGCAAATGCACATTCATTTAAGCTGAAATTCTGACATTTAGCTTAAAAGTCAGTTTGTAAGTCCAACACTAAGTTCATATCCTAATATTAATGGGAATTTACGAACACTAAAAGGGTATGTTTGAGAATTTTCATATTATCCTTACATTTGTTTACAGATGTTAATCTGAATCCTTTAATGATATTTAAATCTCAGATTAGGAAAAATAATTATTTTGTCCCCGTGAGAACTTACTGTGGAATATGTAACAGAAGTCAAAAAGGATGGCAATTTTAGGCAGGTATTTAGTTCAGGTATTATACTTGAAAGAAAAATTGAGGACAAGAGTCAATGGGTACACGACGTCAACCCTCCCCTCACCATGTCAAACTGAGCAAGAATGAGTAGCACAGAATGCAAATCCTGAGACAACAAGCGACACACTACTGTCATTTGTTATTTGTTTCTGATTAAATAAACTGTGTATTTCCAAAAGATGACAATGATGAAGGCTGTCTGGACCTGTCCATTTATAACAACTCTGTCATCTTGCAATACACACTCGTTTCTTAGTACCTGAACCCATAAGCCTTCTTTAGGGTCATCTAAGAAAAGGCCCCTTTAACCTTCCTGCCAGGAGACAGTGGGATGCCTTATCCTTACTACACAGAACCAGAAAACACACGGAGCAAACCAAGGGTGTGTATGACAGAAAAAGTGTTCACAAAGGAAGCATGGTCAACCTCACACAAATTAAAATGGCCCTCCAGCGGCTTACTTGGAACCTGACCCCAACTGAGTACACGACAGACATAAGAAGCACAATCATGGACTATAACCCATAACTAACTTAGGAACGGCTCTAAAATTAATCTTTAAATTTTTAATGAAAAGCCTGTAGTCCTAGTTATTCAAGAGGCTAAGGCAGTCTGAGACCAGCCTAAATGAGAAGGGGCGGGGGTAAAGAGGAAGAAGTGGAAGGCAGAGAGACAGACAAGAAGGAGAAAGATACCAAATGTGCTGGCTTACAAATATAAGGCCAGAATTCCAGAGACAGAAGGATCACTGCAGCAAGTTCAAAGGCACACTGGCTTAAACAGAGCTTTCAATATAAGGATGTTCCTCTATGCACAGCTTAATCCTGAATTAAGTGATACCTTAGGTATCAGTCTTAGGTAGTACCACCACGTCTGTCTGAAAGATGGGATGGTGATGAGACACAACAAGGTCAATCATCTAGCTGAAGGTCATCCAGTTAGGGATTATAAAGCTTGTATCCATGAGGAGATACTGGAACTTGAATACTGTCCAAACTCACATCAAACCTGTGTAGATCAAGGGTAATTGCTCAAACTACTTTTCCTACAGTTTCAAATGTCTAACAACTGACACCTTTTTAACATACAGATATATTTATGTCACACCATTTAAAATTCACAGCATCAGGGATGGGATTTAGGGGGAAGCTAGCCATGGTGGCAAAGGGTTGCATTAATCAATACGTGGAAAACCTT
>CM053754.1:619063-735092 GCA_028658305.1 Pachyuromys duprasi | reverse complement strand
GAGAAGATGAGGTTCCTGGAAGGTTTCTGCTCAAAGGGCTAAGAAGTCCACAGCCAGGGGCTCACCTTGACTCAAGCACATGGAGGGGACCCTACAGGTCTAGAAGGCTTCAGAGTATTCACTGGACTGATGTGATACAAACAGGAGAGCGAAGAGTCTTGGGACCCCATGCAGTGGAAGGACTAGGAGACAATGAGCAAGAGTGTTCCCACTGAAGGATGATAGGAGAGAAAACACTAGACCACCTAGGAACTGTGCAAAAAGACCACATTTAACGAGCATAAAAATTTCACTGCTGAAACCCAGAGCAAGGATGAACTCACACCTAAGTCTACAACTGGAATCTGGCTCAGAGGCGGTCCTCTAAACTTTCCTCCTGTGGTATTTATATCCATGTTTAGGCCAAAGACACTAGAGTTCCTCTTTCTCAAAGTGAGTCATAAAGATTCTTAAGCTTTTCCATTCTTCCTATGACAACTGACCATAAACACCTTGAGCTACCCTTTAATCGCAGTTAAGGCCTCAGTTTAGAAGGCTCCTGCCCTGTGCCTAAAAGCAGGAAATGCTAAGAAACATAAGCATTAAGCCCTGGTAGATAATACATTTTAGCATGGCTGCTCTTGCTTTGATCACACCTGTGCAATAAGGTCTCCATAGAAGCCCATGAGGACAGTGTATGCAGGCTATGTACTGTGAAACATGTGATAGCTGAATAAAAACCAAGATGGTGGTGCACTGCAACTCCACGCTACAGAGTATCTGAGGCACTTCCAAACTTGCCCTTAGCTTCTCTTTACCTGACTGATTATTTATATCTTAAAATAGCCTTTGTAATAGGGGTAAATACATACAAAGTGTTTTGCTGGGTTCTGGTCATGGTGAAACAAACCTTTAATACCAGCACTTGGAAGACAGAGACAGGTGGATCTGAGTGAAGCCAGCCTGGTCTACATAGTGAGACTCTGCCTTTAAAAAAAAAAAAGAAAAAGAAAAGAAAAGAAGAGAAAAGAAAAGAACAGAAGCTATCTGAACACAAACTTACAGTAAGTCAGTAGTTACCGATGGAGGTAGCCTTGGGAAGTGAGTCCCCATCTTGGATCTGATTCTATTTCCAGGTAGACAAAAGTTAGGTTGTCTTTACGTTTATTTGTATGTCTGTCCATCTAACTGTCTGCATGTATATACATGCCACAGTGTAAGTGTGGAGGTCAGAGGAATACTTGTAGGAATCCATTATCTTTTTCTACCATGTCGGTTCCAGAGACCAAAGTCAGGTTGCCAGGCTTGGTACCAAGCACCTTTACCTGCTGAGCCACCTAGCCAGCCTCAAGTAGTTGGTTTTTATCCAAGGTTCCTGGCTCAATTTCTTTCCTAATGCAGGCCACAGAAACTAAGTTCTCTTACCTAACGTAGATCACAAAACTCTAATTGTTTCTAGACTTTCTGTTTTGGAGTTCACCATAAACATTCTTTTTGTGGTGCAATCTATCAGAACTGAATTAAATGAGAGGAATGACTGCTTACTTGCTGGTGGGAAAATGTCTCTACAACTTTCGGGTGACTTGCACAGAGACGGGAGGAGCTCATTGGGTATCTCTGCCTTATTTCCTTAGATGGGGTCATTCACTTAACCTGGAGCTAGGCTAGCAACAACAGAGCCCCAGAGAGCTTCCTGTCCCACTTTCCACAATGCTGGAGTTATAAGCTCATGTGGCATGGGCTTTTTTACATGCGTGCTTGAACTCAGGTCCTCATGTCTGCATAGCAAGTGTTCCTACCCACTAAGTGATCTCCCTGGCACCCTCTTATACCTTTAGGTCACACATTTTTTGTGTTGATAACCAAGGAAGAGAAAAATTTGGTTTTCTACACATTTCCTAAATCATGCTAAAAGGGTATACAATATAGAGGAAATCCTGTAACACCTAACAGTGTTCTTGAACACTAAAAATAAAATTTATAAACTGTCAACACCAATTCCAGTATCAATAATGTCCTCTAAATGTAGATGATTAACATCCAAATTCTTGGTTACAACTTAGCAATGCCTGTAAAACCACAGGGTAGGTGCAGAGCCCCAGGGACTATTCCTCAAAGTGCCTTCAAAGACACTAATTACATCTTCTCCCCAAGAGCATTAGCAAGTAGGTGATCATCGATTTCATTAGCATGCAAGGTGCCTACTGTGAACACTCTGGTCATTTCACAATTAGTCACATCATCATTTCTTTAGTATAGGTTAGCAGCACGGTGACATAAGCAAATTAACTCTGGAAGCAACTGCAGTGAGCACCTCAATGCTGAGTCACCTCACAAGGAGGACCAGGTACATGTTGGCATATCTTCTGTTAACAGTGACAAAACCCCAATTCTCCACACATGCACTTCCCAAAGGCCCTGGCCTCCTGACGTTGTAGGGAACGCCTTCCAAAGTTTCCTCAGTGTGATCACCAGTATTTACAAATCAGGAAACACAAATTGCACACCTTGCTCTGGAATTCATTCCTTAGGAATATGAACACCCTCCAGCCCAAGCAGGCCCTACCATATTCCAGAACAGGACAGCCACGACAACAGCAGCCTTGCAAGGCTGATCAGTAGCCTTCCAAAAGGCAGTGTTGTACAGGATGTGGAAAAGCTGGAGCCAGAAGAGCTATTCTCTGAAGCAGTAGGCCAGGTTTTCTTGGTGCCACAGACCCTTCCTTTGAAATTTTATTTTCCAGATTGAGACTTGGACAATCTGGCTGAAAAATGAAAGTAATATCCTTAAAATACACTAAGGCTACATTACTGCTGAATTTCAAGTGATCAGAACGAAGGAAACTTAAGAGCCTTTCCCTCCTGTCTGGATGTCCTGGCTAGCACAGGCTGTGCACAGCGAGAGGAGCTCAAGCAGCGCAGCTGACTGCTCGCAGACCCTCACCAAGTTTGTCTGTGGATGAGATAATGTCAGCGGGCACGGAGGAGTCCAGATCAGCATCCAAAATCCCCAGGGGGTCCAGCTGTGCTACATGGTGCCCTCGTATCTATGAGTGGGCCAACGATGAGAGGGAAGGACACACACAAAAGGACAGGAGAAAAAAAAGAGGGAAGGGGCAAAAAAAAGTAAAATTACATTAAAATTAGCATTTACATATTAATTCTCACCCACGTTTGAAGAAACAGTTACCGGAGCATCATCAAAATTTACACAACTAATTCCGAGAGGATCAAGTTTTGCAATGTGATGACCCCTGACCTGGAATAATAACACAAGCAAGTCATTAAGCAGATCCAGTGAGCTGGGGGGAGGGGTAAAATTTATATTTCACACAAATTTTTCTTAGAAAGGAACACAGCTCAATGAATCCATACAACAGAATTAGTTTTTTAAAAACAATTTAGAACAGTTTATTTTAAAATGCATTACTGTGAGTTAGGCCTGACAGATAGCACAGACCTATAAATCTAAACCACTCACAAGGTTAAGGCAGAAAAAAAAAATCCAAGATCTGCTGGGATAACTTAGAGAGATCCTGTCTCAAAGAGAACTAAGGATATATACAGCTCAATGGTAGAGCACTTGCTAAGTAAACTGCAAGGCTTGCTAAGGTTCAATTCTCAGTTTATAAAACACACACACAGCATTATTGTGTATAAATGATCTTTTATGAGGATAAAAAAGGAATATGTTTCTCAAGTTATAATAAAGTTGGATATTTAAAAAAGGAATCTTGGGATCCTTACAGTTTCCTAGATAATGAAAATGCAACATACTGGGCGAATTGTCACTCTTGTGTGAAGACAATTATTTCCCTGAGAAGGAAATGAAGGCTTAGGTGTTGGCTGTTACTGAAAATGGTATAATCAAGGTACCATCTTATTGAGAGAAGGTTTGCGTTCATTATATCCAAGTGTGTGAAGGAGTAAGGACTCTGGGCCTAAAGCTGCACAGAACAGACTCTCCACTATTACATGGTTAAAAGCCCTTTATTTGAACAGAAACAGGTCTAGAGAGGTTGCTCAGCACTTTAAGAGCACTGGTCATCCAGATGATTCAGATTCCATTCCCAGAACCCACACGAATGCCAACAACCATCTGTAACTCTAATTCCAGAAGACCCAATGCCCTGTTTTGGCCTCCATGGGCACCAGGTAGGAACACATGTGGTGCACATATATACATGCAGGCAAAATACCCATATCCACATAAAGTAATACCAAAATTAAAAACAAAAGGCTCAGTTGTAGAGCAACTGCAAATCACATGTGTATCCATGTGTTATATATAATCTCCAGCACTATCACAACAGAAAAGGGCAGGGCAGGGAAATCCCATCCATTTTAAAATATTTTTAAAATGTATTATTTTTGAGACAGGGTCTACTGTGTAGCCCCAGTTGGTCTAGAACTCACTTTGTAAATCAGGCTGACCTCAAACTCACAGAGATCCACCTGCCTCTGGTTCTCAAGCGCTGGGATTAAAGGTGTGTGCCACACACTCAGAAAATTCCATCAGGTGTTTTTGTTTTGTTTTAAAGTTCTGGATAGTTCTGTTACAAGTTCTTGCTAGCAATTGAGAAAAACAGCAGGTGCTGAGAAGTCACTGGAAAACTAGAAAAATGTTTCTGTAGCCAACTGTATGCAGGATATAGTCAGAACTACAGCATTTACAGCATTCTGTACGTCTCCTTCCCATGTGAGCACATATGTGTCCCAAGAAGAGTTCTCACTGAAAAGCACTGGGGGAAAAAGACTGAGGACCCAGGACCTTCTTGAGCAAACATCACAAAAACCTGAAGCATGAGGCAAATGTGAGCGCTCAGAGCAAGCTCCTAGATGCTACTGTTGCATCCATGCTAGAGTAGGCAGAGGGTGGGGCCTGACTCCCACTGGAGCTTCTAGAAGGAAGCTTTCGGGCTTGTTTTTCTGTACCTTTCCTCCTCAGATCTATTTTTAAGGTCTGAATTCTGGCTCCCCAACAGAGGCGGGCATGGAAGATCTTTGATTACTGTGCTTAGATGGAGAAAGGACAAGGGAAAAAGCCTAATCCTGTTGGACATATTTGATGAAGATGGCTGCTTACTGGCAGAATTTAGACATAGCATCCTTGCTACCCCCACATTTTGCAGATTAGTTCCTCTTCCCTACCCTCTGGCTTCTGTCTCTAAACTGTATGAATTTACTTTCTTACAGTATTCAGTTGTTACTGGGACGGGACATAAATCCATCCCACAGCACCAGCCATGTCACCAGCTGTGCAGAACCTCACCTTCCATGCCCACATACTGACTTGCCTATATATGAGACATCATGAGCTATTATGACACAGACTATTAAAATGGAAGATTAACTCAACTAAAGGTAGTTTTGCTTCTTTTCTCTTATACTTGATGTTTGTCTCCATAAGACCAAAGCAGGAAGGGAACAGCCGGCATCTGGATGAGAAGTAAAACAATGCACACCCAGAAAGGCCCAGGGAATAAATACTGTTATCTTGTATGATACTGGTGGCCAGCCCTTGCTCACCTGATATGCCCTGATGAGAGATTGCACCGCCAAATGGTCCTCCACGAGTTTGTCGACGTTAGGTTGTGCTTCCACCAGGGACTGTGCATGGGCCACAGTAGCCAGGGAGCTTCGGCTCAGGGAAAGAGGGCTCTGGTAGGCAGTGCCCGGAGGGGCGCCGGCATTGGTGTTTCGGAAAAAAATGTCCCATGACTAAAGACAAAAAAAGCACAGTTACTGGACTCTCCCTTACATGTCATATAGAACTGTCCTCTGCAGGAAGGCAACATTGTAATATCCTTATACTCCGATTTTTATTACATCAGATTTCAATAATCTGATCTGCATTTTGTATTGCAAATTATATACTGTACATTACTTAACCCACCTCACACAAGATGTAAATTTAAAAATCTTTAAAGATATATGCATTTTAAAATTTTTATTTCTGTGTGTATGTTCATGCTTGCTTATTTGTCTGTAACATCATGTATGTGCCTGTGGAATCCAGAAGAGGACATTGGATGCCCTGAAAATGGAGTTCCAAGTAGCTGTAAGCTGCCCAGTGTGGATACTGGGAACCAAACTAAGTCCTCTTAGTGCTCTTAACTGCTAGGCCATCTCTTTAGCTCCTCAAAGTAGTTTAGTTTAGAGATCAGAGATAAAGACTTATTTCCACTGGGAAGGAAAAAAAGATTCAATTGTTAAAAGATAGGTTTTTTTTGGGGGGGGGGGATGTGAGGGCAGGATCTGACTAGAGAAGTCATTATTTGATCTCTGTGAATTAGAGGCCATCCTGGTCTACACAGTGAGTTTTAGGTAAGCCAAGGCTCCACAGTAAAACCCTGTCTTAAAACTAACCAAGCAAACGAAAAGCACTGGGAATGTGACTGCCTCGGGAATATGGTAAAGCACTGTACACTTTAAAATGATATGTGTTACATTAACTATACTCCAGGAATATGGTAAAGCACTGTACACTTTAAAATGATATGTGTTACACTAACTATACTCCGGGAATATGGTAAAAGCACTGTACACTTTAAAATGATACGTGTTACACTAACTATACTCCGGGAATATGGTAAAAGCACTGTACACTTTAAAATGATACGTGTTACACTAACTATACTCCAATGACAATTTTTATAATAATTATAACCTTTTTAGTTAATTAATGGGAACTGAATGGGGAATAGAGAACTTCCCCATGTTATCTTCATGTACCTACCATGAAGCCTACTATAGAAACATTCAGACTTAAGCCAACTGTCTGGGACATGAAAAGCTACTTTACTTTTCAGAAGATAGTATCAAGTGTCTGCAATACAAATCCAGGATGTAAATTTCTGAAAACTGCGGCCTCAATCTTCATTTAGCTCCCATCAAAACTCACCCATGTCCTTTAATATGAAAAAAGAGCAGTAATTCTACCTGGCTGTGTGTGAGGGGTGGAACAGGAGACCATTAGCATCCCATTCAGACTCTGTCAGATTCTATATAAGATATCTAGGAGATAGCTCTATGGACTTCATGGAGTTTTTCTTTTTTTCATTCTTCCTGTCTTTTTTAAAGATTTATTTATTATGTATACAACGTTCTATCTGCATGTACACTTGTACACCAGAAGAGGGCACCAGATTTCATTATAGATGGTTGTGAACCACCATGTGGTTTGCTGGGAATTGAACTAAGGACCTTTGGAAGAGCAGCCAGAGCTCTTAACCTCTGAGCCATCTCTCCAGCCCTTCATGGAGCTTTTCCAGCAGGCCCAATGACGGTATACTTTGGCTGTCTATCCTCCTTCTGGAAGCAAACATTAATGAAGACTGCATACCTTGGCTATAGGTGCTTTTTCTAGAAGCAGAGGTGACCAGGGAACCTCAACTGTCCATTCTTGTTCTAGCACATGTGAATGTTTATCCCCGTTCTAGAAGAAGAGATGATGACCATGGACCACACGGTTTAGTGATCCATCTTCAAATATCAGTCCAAGAATTCATTAGGTAGCTAGCTCTCCCTGGCCTACACCAAGACCTTCAGTAAAAGCCTCTCCAATGTAGCAGCAAACTGGGCGAGACAATCCAACCCTATCCTATTCCAGTAAGCATGGACTAACAACAAACATATAACCTCACATATAACCTCAGGAAGGTTCTCTATCACTCCAAACTACCGCCAGAAGCTGGTTTACTTAGTCCAGCTCTGACACTCATGGCCTTACCCTGACAGCAAGTAGCGCATGGAGAGCAGACAGCCCAAACCACCTTCTTTGTGTCTTCAAAGCACCCTTCACCTCAGGGCTGGGGAATCAAACACACTAGGGTCTCTCACACACTAAGCAGGTTCTCTACCATTAAACTGAATCCCAAGCATGATTTTCTTTATTTTTGACAATGTCTCACATGTCCAAGGCTAGTCTTACACTTGCTTTGCAGCTGAGGATGACCTTGTGTTGTGGATACAAACATGTTTTTGTTTTGGTCCCAGGTGTGGGATGTGGGACTGATTTAATGGTCCACAGCAGCAGACTATTTGCCTCATGTGGGTTCTGAGAGGAGCTCTTTGCCAGCTGCAGATATTTTAAATCTGAAGACTCTGGAGAGAGAATAAATGCCAGAGCCCAGAGAGTGGGAACTCCGAGAAAGAACAAGGCTGCTCCTGGTTGCTGTTGTAAGACAAGAAGATGGAGATCTCCTGAAACAAGGATTGGACTAGCTGCAAGAAACCCAATTACCCTGACCACCAGGAAGCAGCTAAGAGAAATGTGCCCCCTGTCCCTTTCTCTATCCTAACTGGTGTTGGGGTGTTGGAAGGGATTGGGGTACAGTAGGGAGAAAGAGATATAAGAAATGTAAATGAAAGGTTTTTGTTTTTTTTTTTTAAAGTACGCCTACAACCTTGAACTTCTAACTCCCTTGCCTCCACTCTTCTAGAGTTCTGGAATTCTAATTGTGTGCCACCACTCCTGATTCCACAGATTATTCAGAAGGCTGAGAGGCAGGAGATGAGTTTAACTAGAGCTGGGGATATAGTTTATTTAGCAAAGTACTTGACACACAGCATGAGGGGCTGAGCTTGATCCTCATGTAAAAGAGCAGGGGTGACGGTGTACATCTGTAATCCTTGTGCTGGGGAGGAAAGATCATCCCTAGAGCTTGCTAGCCAGCCAGTTTAGTCAAGTTGGCAGCCTCCAGGTGCAAAGACGGACCCTGTGTCAAAAAATAAGGGAGTTCAGTGCTTGCAGCACAGCATGAGGACCTCAGTTCAGATGTTAAGCACACATGTAAAAAGCTGGGCATGGTGGCATCACACTTGGCCTCTTGTGACTTCCTTTTGTGCGTAGTAAAACTCCAATGATTTTCAGTTGCTGAAGACAATAGACAGGAACTCTGCTGTACTAAAGTCAGTGAGAAAAAAACCCAGGTTTCTGGCAGTGTTCTTGAGTTTTCAGAGAGGAAGATAAAGGGTGCCACTCTTAAGTGGCTCTTCTCAGACAAGCAGACGCTGACAGTGAGGCCCAATACTGGGTTGGGACTGCACCTCAAGATCCCCCTTTATACCATGACTGGTGTCAGGTGTCACACTAATAGGTTTTCTGAGTGGACAGCTATGGGAGGCTTCAGTATACAGCAAGTTGTCTACATTTAATTGGCAAAACTCATACTACATACACTAAGTAAATTTAAACAAGTTAGATCTTTTAAATAGGCTTGGAAAGTGAAGGTCCTTATTTGGCCCACACACATGGCCACAGGTAGCCAAAATACACACACCTGTTCAAGGCCAGAAGCACCTACGTGCTGACCACACTTTCTTTCCAGAGCCTTAATCAGTCAACTTCCTTCTTGGGAAGGCCAAAGCTATTCCCATTTCTCTTGCCCCTGCATCTTTTCATGGATTCCATTCCCCAAGCCTTGCTGTCATCTCTCCCACCCCAACACCAACATCCATGTTCCTGTCTTCCATAATGTCCCAGCTTTGGGTTTGGTGCTCTTCAGTCTTTAGAGACCTTACTGACCACCTACTTCTAGATCCTCGTCTTTCCTACATCTTCCTGAGAAGCCCATGCATTCACCTCACACAGGTGTCACTGTTAACACCTGGATTTGTTTATATCTCAGAAGTTTTCCTTTACCCTAACTCCAGCCCTGTTGGTGTCCTGCATTTATCTCCCCCTGAGCTTCTATGTATTTATCATTAGTCTGTCCCCATGCTCCCACCACAACTAAAGTTTACCCCACAGAGAAAGAGCACCACTAGGCTGAGACATTAGCGCCTGGCCAGCACAAGAGGAAGCCTCTGTAAATCTGAAAAGATTCAGGAGAAAAAAAAAATGTCAAACTCCCCAATTCCTGCTCAATGTGAACTGGAGGACAGAGGCCACTCACTAAGGAAAGTAGCAGCATCAGTGGCATCAGCAAGAACCTGACCAACTCCAGTCTTCTGGTGAGGAAAACGAGCCTAAGCTACCAACCTCAGTTTTCTGTTTTTCTGAACCAAATTTATTTCTTCCTTTACTGTCCTTTGCTATGACCTGGTTAACATTAAAAAGGGCAGTAATATCTATTTTCAGAAATGTCTCCAGGTACCACGTAGAAGCACAAAGGAAAGCAGCAGCTGGTTCCCTGGGAAATGTGATTTTATAGTCCAGGAGCAAACACTTCTGCAACAGGACAAAGCTGGACTCCAGCTCCAGAAGCACGAGGTGGTGGTGGGGACTTCTGAGTCACAGTGCCCTGTGCTCCTGCCTCCAGGTCCACCACACCCTAAGGTAATTTGCCTCTCCAACCTCTTACTTGGCATGTTTTGCAATTAATAAAATGAAAAAACATTTCTCTTTGCCTACATTGGTACTAAACTGTACAAAGTTCATGGCACTCGTATCTTATAGCTGAAGCCCTTCGTAAAAAGAAAAAGATTACAACTATCATAGTAGGTAGGCAAGGTGACACTAAAGGAACAAGAAGCTCTCAGGAAAATTAGGTCTGGACAAGAGAGCTACGGGTTCATAGGGTGCCTATCCCAGGGTACCAGTCTTTGCAGCTAGTAGGTGGTTTCAGAATTCTCAAAGTATACACAGATGTTTTCTTTTTTGGTATATGGTACATGTATGCATCATGTTCATGTACGTGGGATGTGTGTGCACATGAACATGGGAGTCTTCACAATTGTTCTTTACCATAGCCTTTTCCAGACAGGGTCTCTCACTGTACTTTGGGCTCGTGTGCAACTAGGCTGGCACGTTGTAAAGCCCTAGGGATACTACCGTTTCCTCTACCTTCTCAGTACTGGGACTACAGGTGTGCATTGACCACAGTGTCCATGTTTTACATAGGTGTTAGAAATTCAATTCAGGTTTTTGCTTTACTGAGACATCCCATTAATCCAAAATACACATTTCTTTTCCTTAAAAAAAAAAAAAAAGTTGTACTGTGTGTGTGTGTGTATGCATCAGGGGGTGGGTAGGGGAGGGCATTGTTTTTTTGAGACAGAGTCTCTGTATCCCAGGTCAGCCTTGAACTCAGAGACCTGACTGCTTCTGTCTCTCCAATGCTGGAATTAAAGGTATGCAACATCATACCTAGCAAAAACATGGTTTTAAAAAATGCATTTCTGGGACCAATGATATGGCTCTATGGTTAAGAGCACTTGCTGCCAAGCCTGGCAACCTGAGTTCAATCCTTGGGAGCCCATGGTGGAAGGAAAGAACCAACTCCCAAGAGCTATCCTCTGACTACCACATGCATGCCATGGTACCTATCCCTACTCTTAAAATAAATGTAAAAGATAACTTAAAAATCCATTTCTGGTCCACTTCAATAAACATCTATAAAAAACTATATGCAACATGCTCTAAGGTTCAGGAGCAAGACAACAAATTGAGTTTCTTACTCTCAGGAATGATAAAAAAAGTAAATATGTGAATTCAGACTGTACAATGTATACAAATACTGGGAAGAGAAGGTACTCATTCATATAGCACTTCAGGTCCTGAGTCTTGAAGAGCAGGTGGAATTCAAGGAAGCTGAAGGATGAACGATCACATGCTGAAGACCACGGCTAGCTACACCAGGAAGGTAAGATGGTATTAGAAGAACCAGACTAGGAAGCTGTGCTGAAACCAGGTCCTGGGACACAGTACTTGGGGGGCACACTGGTTAACTACCCTGTGGGGAGCCAGCACTGGACACTGGATAAAATAGGGAGTGTGCCGATGAGGAGGCTCATATCTTCCTGCCAACCTCCCATAAGTGGGTCCTTTCTGCCAGGATGACTTAAAACTGGACAGACTTCAAGTGCATTAAACTATGGTTGAAATAAAATGAAATCTGAGCTCCTACTTTATAGAAAACCAAAAGCCTTTAGTAGTCCTGTACTGGTGCCAGACAAGGAAAGGACTAACCGAGGACATGTGACAATAATACAGGGGAATGGGTGGGGCGGGGTCAAAGGCCTACCTACCATTAGTAAATTTTTGATGAAGTCCAGTACTATCAAATGTACCCTCAATTAAGTTCAAATGCTAATTATACTTATTGCTATCAATCCAAGCCACAGGGAAACAAGTGAAAGTCAGTAAAAAGCTTCCTTCTAGCTTTCTGATCCAATGAAAAGGCAGATGCTCCCTGAGGGACTCAGTGCCCTCCCAATGTCCTACGATCACCTACCTATAGGATGACTACTGTGAGGGGCAAGTCCTGCTGTCCTACCCACAGCATTCACAAACAAGGCTGGCTTCATGTTTTCTACCCCCACCCCAAACTTATGAATCTGTTCTGACTTATAGGCTCTGTGTCTTTACAAGAAATGGCTCTTGGAATGGTTTCAAATGTGAATGTGTGACTATGTGAACAGACCAATGTGAGAGTAGCCAGAATAAAGGGTAAGCACAAGTGTACAAAAGAATTCAAGAGAAAACTACAGTGAGTCCATCTCTAACCATGGTGGTTTGAATGACAAGTCCTCTATAGCCTCAGACATTTTAATACTTGGTTCCCAGCTGATATTTGGGAGGTTTAGGCACTGTGGTCTTGTTGGAAGACATGACCAAAGGACTGCAGGATGAATTTTGGGAGCTAAAAGACTCATGCCATTTTAAGTTGCCACTCTCACTTTGTGGCTCAAGAAGTGTACTAACAGCTGCTACTCCAGGCACAACACCTTCACTCTGCCATGATGGACTCTAACCCAATGCAGGCATAAGTCCAAATAAACTTTTTTTTTACAGGAAAAAAATTCAAGAGGGAGTGCTGAACTTCAGACACTTTTATCTACTCAGTCCTTCCTAGGCGGGAAGTCTCTTTCCCAGCCAGGACAGGACCACTGCTCAGCACATCCCATCTATGAAGTAAACCTCATGGTACACTGTGATCCATGGTTGCCAATACCAGAAACCTATTACAACAAGCCAGTTAAAACTAGAGACATGATAGAAGCATGCCAGTGGTACTACTAGTCTTGAGTTGACAGCCTGTAAACAATAGTGAGGTATTGTTACTTTGCAGGCAAAAATTCAAAACTAACTAGGGCAATGACAATTAGCTGTCGGTTAAAACACCAAATGAATGCAAGCTCCACTACAACAATGTTTTTACAGTACAGTATAGGTATCAGACATACCTAAATTTTGTCTGGATATGTGAATTAAAATTGTGATACTTAAGAGTAACAAAGGAAAGCTACCTTAGCTCTAACCTATGAAATGCACTCTTAAGTGCAAGTCATGTTGCCCTAAATTATAGGTGGCCATACTAATCACAGTGAAACAGGCTTGAGGCTAGCCAGTCAGTCCCACATGGTCTTTCATCAACACACATGCCCTGCCTCTCCAGCTCTCAGGGGTACAGTCTGTCTCTCACCCTGCTTAGACCAATGTAATAGCAGCAGTATGAGACCTGAACCCACATCTCAGGAATTCTGCAGCAACTCCTTATCAATGGAACTTCTGTAAAACTAAGACTGCAGCAACTGAGGAGCAGGCCAGCAACTGCTGCCAGCTATGATGGAGGTCGTCATAGACCCTGACTACAGGAGTCTTGACTTCAAGGGAACACTACGGGAAACCAGGGACCTTCAGCTGATTGACTCAAGAAAAATATCATTCTGATACCACTTTAAGATGCAGTTTGGGAATGGTTAGTTATACCAGTACTCTTGGGAACCAGGCTTTTCCCAGAAGAAAATATTACCGCCAATATACCATGACTCTTCTCTTAAGCAGCCTTAGGGACAGTCTAGAAAGTGCCCAGATCTGCACATGATACTCATGAGGCCAGCTGAAAAGTAATTATCTAGGGTCAGCTGAGCTGATCTGGCCAGGGCCCACCTGGGTAAGTGCCAACCAGTTTTGTCCTTCACCGTAGTGACTGGGTCTTTTGAGGTAGAGCCTTAGCCTAGCCGGGTAAAGCAGCTGTTCCAGGATTTCTTGTAGAATGCTGAGGTCTTCAAGTCTCCACCTCCTCACCTCACAATCTAAACACCTAGTTAAGCAAGAGTCCCAAGGGCCTAAGAACTGCCTCAAGAAAGCCTTGAATGGGGGGAGAAAGCGAGAGTATAGGAAGCCTCAAGACTGAATTGGCTATCTCTACAAAGTGACATTTCTTAAACACTGGCATTGGCCCCTTAGGAAACCTCTCCCAGTCCTCATGCCATAAGGAGAAAATGAGCTGCTTCTTGGACTTACAAATTTAGCCTTTGATTGTCCTACAAGGAAAGGACATTCTGGTTACAGACTGCCCTTAAGCAACTCAATTCTTTTCATTCTTGGTTCTCACCTTTCCCTGAAGATTTTGGTTTCTCCCTTTCATTCTTGGTTCTCACCTTTCCCTGAAGATTTTGGTTTCTCCCTTTAATTCTGGTATTTTGTTTTTGCTTTAAAATATAGTAAAAAAGAATTTTTTTTTTAATGTGTCCTGAAAGAGGTAGTAACCTCACTGTAATTTTTCCCTTTCCACTTGGCCTGAGTTAATTCTCAAGACCACTCTGGCCAGTCTCACTGTCCTACTGAAGAGGGTTCACACATTCATGGCACCTAACAAAACATAAAACAAGCAAGCACCTTTTGACTTAACCTTGGAAACTTTTAGATTCCTTTAAAATCTAAACATTACCCTGAGGGCCTTTCCCCCTAATCTGCTACTTGCTGAGGCCCTTGCTAAATCCCTTCATTTTGTCTGTACCTCCAACCCTGCCCTTCATCTTTCACAGCTCAGAACCCGGACTTCCCTTCAGAAGTTCAAAGGTTCTCTTCTCAGCTGAGCCAGCTTATACACAGTAAACAGATAACTGTCAGTATAGCTCTCCCACCAAAGAGAGCTATGCCAAAGAGACGTAAAGCTGTCATGATCTGCAAACTGACACACGAGACAGGTGAAGAGGCTGCTTTATAACTCCTGCTGCTTTCAGAATGGATATCCCTACTTGAACCATAAATGCAAACCCATAAGAAGTACAATATTGTGTGTAAGTTTGGGCTGGTATAGTTAAACACAAAAAGTTGCAATTGCTGAAACCACTCCTGGGATAAGGAGCTGAAGATCATTGAGAGACAATTTTAAAATCTTGATTGTTGAAATTTCACTTAAGTTGACTATAGACTTTGAGTATGTATTTTCATAGTCATTCAAAATCAACTACAAGATTAAAATAGGGCTGAGAAGACAGCTCAGTCAGTAAAGTGGTTCTCATGCAAGCATGAGGATCTGAATTTGATCCCTATATCCCATACAAAAAAAACACAAAACAAGCACAGTGGCACCACCTGCCCAATCTACTCAATGAGCTCCAAGGCAGTAAGAAACCCTGTCTTTCTGGATGCAGTGGTGTATGCTAGTAATCCCAGCACGCAGGGAGGCAGAGGCAGAGGCAGGTGGATCTGTGTTCCAGGACAGCCTGGTCTACAAAGTGAGTCCAGAACAGCCAAGGCTACATGGGGAAGGGTAACAAGAAACCCTGTCTCAAAATACAATGTAGATGGCTCTCAAGAAACAACAACTGAGGTTGAGCTCTGACTTCCATATATGTACCCATGAACACATGTGCACATATACAGACACATATAAGTAATATACTGATAAAGATAAACTGGGACTGGGAAGCTAAGGACAGAGCTCAATGGTACAGTGCTTGCCTAGATACATAAGGTAACAAGGTTAAATTCTTTACACCACAAAATAAAGGGGAAGTCCATGTACCTCAATGGTAGACAGGTAGTCAATTCCCAGCACCTTGTAAATAAAAATATATCATAAATAAAATAATCTTTAGGGGTTGAGGTAAAATGCTTGCCATGCAAACTAGAAGTCCTGAGTTCAGATATCCCTAACACCCATTTAAAAGTTGGGTATAGTATCACATGCCTATAATCTCCGCACTGGGAAGGAGTGGGGTTGAGACAGACACGCAGAGTTCAGCCGGCCAATCTACACAACCAATAAACTCTGAATTTAGTTTGAGACCCTGTCTCAAAACATAAGGTGAGCAGAAATAAAGGAAGACCCCAACATTGACCTCTAACGCCGCCCACACACACATACCAAAAACAAAACAAAAAAAAAAACACCCTGGAAAATGCATTTTAAATGCCAAAGGCCATTACCTAAAATGTTATTTGGCCAGGTGAAGTGGCACATGTCTTTAATCCCAGCACTTAGAAGGTAGAAGCAGGCTAATCTCTGTGTGCTTGAGGCCAGACTGCTCCACATAGCCAGTTTCAGGCCAACTGGGACTACATAATGAAAATCTGTCTAAAAAATTTTTACATTAATTAAAGAAACTTTTCTGAATTCCTCCCATAAACAACCACTAAAACATGACCAAAGCAGCATCCTGCAGACTGTTCAGCTCTCCTTTTCAGAAGAGCATAGTGGGAAGCTCCCCACACCATGTACAATGAACATAAAGGACTGTAAGCCTAACCAATAGGTCCCTGACCTTAGAGGACTCTCAAGGCAGCACAGAAATGGGCAAATATAGGGATAGAAATGGTCCTATTTTTCTACATGGAGTCAAAGCAGTGTCACTATGATGGAATATGACTTGTGTCTTTCCCCTACTGGCTGGTTCACTCACAGAAAATAAGAGTTCTGTTTCTTGAGCACGGGCAGGGGCAGGCCAGAAAGGCCACCAAGGCCAAATGAAACTGATAGCACTCCACCTAGTTTTTGAACATAGAGTCCCTCACTCCTGCAGCAGTCACCTGGAACCACAGTTCTTACTGTACTGTAGAAATGAATAAGCAAGACGTGAAAAAATGCCAATAAGAAATGGATAGCTGAACACCGGAGCCACACTTTTAGACCCAGAACTTAGAAGGCAGACCTCTGAGTTTGAGTCCAGTCTGGTCTATAGAGGACAGCCAGAGCTACATAGAGAAACTGTCTGGAAAACACCACCAAAAAGACAAGAAATGGATATCAACTAACATAATCAGAAAGATGGTGACTGTGAAGTGGCGAGGTGCCATGTAAGAAAGAAGGAGTAATGCTACAGTCCTGAGCTGTGGAAAAGCTCACTGGCTGAGCAGGCAGAAAGGGAGGCAGGGCCAATGGCCAGCATTTCCACAAGTGCTGGAGCAATATGGAGAAGGACCAGCTCCTTCTGCCCACTCAGGACTAAACCTAGACTTATCTCAGCAAAGCGAGAACCTGAAATCTGCATCAGAAGACCTAGTTACCATACTATACCTGGAACTTGGGTACTATCTCTACCTGCTCGTTTTAAACATTAACAAAGGCTACTGAGATCACCATCATGCCTGGGGAGTTTTGGCTGTTTTTAAAACATAAATACAGATGTCATTATTCTATGTGTCCCCAACACACAAAGATATTAAAAGGAGCTTTAAATACTATTAATACAGACCGACTATTCTTTTCTTCTTTTTTTTTTAAACCATTTTTAAATGCCTACATTAGTCTCGAACAGATAAAGTCTCAGAGAGGACCACACTTAGAACAAAAGGACAGTAGGTGCAGAAGTAGATCAAGTCAGAAGATAGAACACTGTAGGGCAGCAACAGTTCTGACCTGTTGCAATACTTTTACCAGACACAATTACAGTTTCACTTTTCTATGGAATGCTGGGGACTAAACCAGGGTCCTCATATATGTTGGGCAAATACAGTACTACTAAACTATACCTCTAGCCATCTTAAAAGTTGTTTCTGCGGCTACTGTTTTAAATATAGATGGCCAAGTATGCTGGCTCACATACTGTAACCCCAGTACTGGGGAGACTGAGACAAGAGAACTGCAGTATATTCTAGGCTATCAATGATACACAATGAGCTCCAGCCTGGATACATTGTGAAACCAAATAAATAAGACTACAATAAAGATGAGACAGGGATCTGGCTCAGTGGCAAAATAAGTCATTGCCCCACATGCACAAAGCCATGGGTTCAATCCCCAGCACCATAAAAGGGGGAATGGGGTGGTAAAAACAAGGTATGGAGGCCCATACCTACACACCCTACTACTTGAGAAGCTGAAGCAGGACTGCTTGAGCCCAAAAACTCAGGGCCTAGGCATAGAGCCAGGGAAACACAAAGCTCCCTCAGACACTGCTAATACAGAATAGATAGATCAAATCTCAAAGCCTTTCTATTTTTATTATTTCTACCTAAATTTTATGTTCTGAAATGGGAATGGAAAAAAAAAAAAAAGCATTTAAAACAAAACACAGCTGGGTGGTGGTGGCAGCTCACCTTTAATCCCAGAATTTGGGAGGCAGAGGCAGCTGGTCACTGAATTCCAGGCCAGCCTGGTCTACAAAGTGAGTTCCAGGACAGCCAGGGTAGGCTACACAGAAACTTTTGTCTCAAAGAAACGGAACCCCCCCCTCCCCAGACAAACAGAAAAGCCTTTCTGGTACCATATATTAAAGCTGCTTGCTTTCCTTTATTATTTTATTTTTGTTAGGTCTCTTGGTACTGGAATTATCATGGCTGTGAGCCACCGTGTGGCTGAACAGAGCCCAGGCTCCCTGAAAGAGCAACAAGTGCTTTTAAACGCAGAGCCATCTCTAGTTCCTTTTTAAACGCAGAGCCATCTCTAGTTCCTTCTTAAAGACAGCTGTCTCACGTATCCCAAGGTACACTGTCCTCTAACTCTCTAGCAGGCAAGGATGATTTCAAATTTCTGATTGATTTTCTTACACTACCTCCTAAGTACATACTAAGATTATTATTTGCCACCACGCCCAGTTTACAAAGTGCTAAAGACTGAAAGCAGGGATTTAAATGCTGGGCAAACACTCTACCAACTGAGCCACATCCCAAATATTCTTGTGTTTTCATGAACACACATGAGTGTGCAGAGGCTAGTTGACACAGGATGTCTTCCTTGACACTTTGCCTTATTTTTTTACGGCAGGGTCTTTCACTAGACTTGGAATTTGTCAATGTAGTTAAAACAGGAGGTTAGACAAGCCCCCAAGCATCCTTGGGCTATGGTTGCATGCGCCATGCCTGCCTTTTTATGTGAGAGCTAGGGGACGGGGTCCTGAGCATAGACCCTCATGGTTGTGCACCAAGCTCTTCACCCACAGGCCATCTCCCCAGCCCCAAAGCAGTTGGGTTTTTTTGTTGTTGTTTTTTGTTTTTTTTTACGGGACAAGGTTTCTCTGGGTGTAACAGACCTGGCTGTCTTGAACTCAATTTGTAGACCAGGGTGGCCTTGAACTCACAGCAATCCACCTGCCTCTGCCCTTCCCACCCCCCCAGTGCTGGGATTAAAGGCATGAGCCACCACGTCTGGTTTGCCCCAAAGCATTTTTAATCAAATGAATTATTTCTAAGGTTTCAGATCCTAACATTTTGTATATCACAGATTATCTCTGAAAATGTGACTTAAATTATGGGTCATCTCCCTCAAAATATGTGTATGTACCACGTGAGTGCATAATACAATTTGAAGAGGACTGCCTAGTTGTAAACAAGGCAGGAGAGAGATCATTGTCATGTCGGATTACAACCAGGATTTCTAGTGGGCCCAGGCTTCATCAACCTTTTCTGCTTCTCCCTCTACAGGTAGAAGGGCAGAACAATGAATGACTCTGAGTAACCCACAAACTACTAGGAACAGATACAGGCATAAAGTCTGTCCCAAGAATCTTTAGCCTGTACGCATCTTCAATTAAAGAGCAATTTCTAAATGCACACCATAACTCTTCCCAACAGCTTTCCCAAGAACACTCACGCTGACTGCAATCCCACCACCAGCAACCTCTATGGCTACCTCTTGGCTGACGCAGATGGTGGCTGAGCATTCTTGCTCCACTGGTGTCACGACCAACTTGCTTTAATACCCTCTTACCCTACTCATCACATACTCATTACATGCTGCTTTCTCTAATAACCATAACAATGTGGGGAGAAGGGGGAAAGAAAAGAAAACAAAGGCATGCCGGAGTATGCCCTGCAAATTCAGTACTAGAAAAGTAAAAGCAAGAGTATCCAGAGTTCAAGGACAGCCTGGACAATATAACACATTTCAGGTTAGCCTGAACTACATGGCCAGACCTTGGCTTTAAAAACAAAAATCATCCATGTAGTTTTGGTTTTGTTGTTGTGTTGCTTTTTGTTGTTTGTTTGCCAAGATCCTAAATTTTATCTCTGGAAGAAAAGGAGACAAAAAAAGAAAAACAGGAGATAAAAGGAAAAAGGAATAGAAATGAAAGAAGAAAAACAAAATTAAAAATGAAAGGGAGAGAGATAAAAGAAAGGAAATGAGGAAGGGAGGAAAGGAGGAACAAAGGGATGGCTAGAGAATTGCATACAAAGGTCTTTGCCACAGCAAACCAGATGGTCTGGTGGTAAAACTGTAGTCACCCACAGCCCACTCAGCCCTGACTGTGGGTACTCTTCATTGTTCATATTCATGGTGCTATTACTCAGGAGCTGCTGTCTAGATCAAAACACAACTCAAGTCCTAATAGAAGATGGGCTTTGACTCTGATAGCTCTGGGCTGCGTTATTACTGTTACCAGAAATCTCCAGGGTCTAACATAAATCCAAGTATGGACCATTTTCAGAATATACGTCTTTCTAGGCATTGTGCTTATATACTAGACATGCCCCAGAGATCTCTGAAAAGAAACCACATCTTACCAGGATGAGAGAGTCAAGAAGTAAATAAATATCTAGGATAAATTTGAAGGTAACAGAACATGCTTGAAGCCTGGAGGGCACAGTAAGATGTCCTAGCCTATGCAGTAGAGAAGAAAACAATCAAGAAGGGTATGGACATCTTAACAAAGGCTCAAAGGGAAAGGAGTCTCTGGTGATTCAGATGTTAGGTGTTTGAGATCCAGGTAAGTTGGATCAACTACAAACGGTAAATTTACCTGGAGTAACTCAAGGTGCCAGAAAAGGTACAGGAAATTTAAAGAGCAATCAAGATATTGTATAGACCAAGAAGTGAAGATTTATGTAACAAAGACATTAAAAAAATAAAAAGTTTGCTTAATGATAAATCCCAGTATAATTTCACCAGCAGAGCAAAGGTAAGCTTTGTAAATAGCCCTATGTTTAAGAAAGCAAGCTCAGTCTACAGCCATACCACCCTGAATGTGCCTGATCTCATCTGGTCTCTGAAGGTAAGCAAAGACGGGCCTGGTTAATACTTGGATGAGAGACTGTCTGGGAATACTGGGTGCAGTAGGGGAAGGAGAGAGAGGAACAGGGGGAGGGGGAGAAAGAAAGGAAGCAAGCAAGCTCAGAGGTTAACTGGTTATACTCTCTTCAAAGTCCACAAAGAGAAAATGAAGGTTGCAAGGAATTCCAGAGCAATAATGATTTAAGTTTGGAGGCGAGCAGGCAAAAATGTGGCCCACCCTTCTGCACAATAAAACCCCGAATTTAAAACAAAACAAACAAAAAGCCAAACAACCATGAGGTCATAGGTTAATGGACAAAGGATGCCTTCAGGTGAGATGGCTTTGTGATTCAGTGGTGCAAAGAGGCCCAATTCATAGTAAAGATAAATATCTTGACTGAGCATCATGAAAATATGAACATCATTTTTGGGCCATTTACTTCCATTCTCCCATAGACACAGAAAATAAGGAGTAGACGGGGAGCTGTGGAGTACACACTGTTAGCATCACACCAAACTGCAGCCCCTGCATGACACTGGCCTCCACATCCCCAAACTAAGAAATGCCCATCCAAACCTATAAACCGCCACTGACCACAAAGAGAACAAGCCAATTCTGAAACTACTAAGATGCCTGGGCTAACCCAGGGAAGGCAGATACACTTTGGTAGTTTTGGGATTCTCCAAACATGCACAGCACTTTTCCATAGTCTGAACTAGTCACCCTTAGGAAGGGTTCAGGCAAACATCGAAGAAAAGGGTCTAAAAAGAAAGTGCCCGAGTAAATGATACAGAGGGATCAAAAACAGGAAAAAAATTAAAACACAAGGATCTAAACAGCTGTTTATACAGAAAATACATGTGATGAATTTAAAATGCCACAAATACATGTGTTCTCCCAGGGCAGTCAGGATGAAAGGGCATCTCAAGTTCCCATTCTTTCCCAGAATTTCTTTCTTCAGAGGCTTCATCCTAAAGCAAACTTCGGGGAGATCCTGCAGGGTCAGTCTTGTGCTTCCTCATAGGTTCGAAGGATCACATATGTACTTCCTCTTATTCTTGAAGAGCTACATATTCTTCATTGTTTGCTCAGAGTGTTGCGCTTTGCTGGATGTAACTCAGGAGGATTGTGTTCTCCATTGAGGCCACACTGAGTCTGACGCAGCTGACATGGCAGATGGTCCCATGGCAGATGGTCCCAGCTGTCTGCCTGCCCACTGACTCTTCTGGATGCACTCACTTACCTGGCAGCCAGTGAGCACCTGACTAACATTCACAGCACAGAAACCACTCTGTGAGCCTTACCTTATGTACACTTTTGGGGTTCTCCAACCAGGCACAGTACATTTCCTCCACATAGTTCGAACTAGTCCCACTAAGAAATGGTTCAGCAGCTACAGGTGCAGAATAGCACCGAATCTGTTGAAACGTCCTAATTGCTGCTGGCTTGTTTTGTGAAAATGTCTTAACAGTCTGAGAGGCCGTCAATGGCCTCAATTTAGCAGCACAAGTCCTTAAATGAAACATTTTGTCCTGAAGCCTTCCACAAGCACCTATTTAAAAAGAGAGAGAAAGAAGTTTTAAAAGAACATTAAGGAGATAAAACTTGCCCAGCTGTTCAGAAAAAATATTCTACTTAAAAGTGTTCACAACAGCCAAGGTCTTGCTCAGAGCCTAGACAGAGTATGACTGTCAAACTGGCTTACCCACATCACCTAAGATGCCTGGACTAGTCCCAGGGACTAGCTTTACCATGGGACTTAGGATCTTTACATTTCTATATTGTTTGAAATGACTGGAGAAAAGACAATAAGGATTGCTTAAGGATTAACATTAATTGCAAATGGCATTTTTTAACATATCCAGAAACCACAGAATATTCTCTGTGCTCTTAGTATTCTGGGAAGTAGAGAAATTTTAATTTGCTTATCTTCAAGTAGGTTAACCCTTGAGAAATAAATATAAAATGCCAGAAAAAGCTTGACTTCGATAGAACAAATAGCTAGGGAGCTTCAAACCTTCCTTAAAATGACTCATCAGAAAGTTGTTCAAATGGCACAACAGTCTACCGAGGAATGACCAGAATACCTGGTTGTTATCCACAGAGATTTACATTCCAACTTAAGGCACAATTCCAGGGGCTTTGCCTAATACATTAAAAACAACACATTAGGGCTGGAGAGAAGACTCAGCAATTAAGAGCACTTGTGGTTCTCAAAAAGGCCCCAGCTTTGATTCCCAGTATTGATATGGCAGCTCACAACAGTCTGTAACTCTAATCCAGGGGATCTAATGACCTCCACGGCACTAGGAATGCACGTGGTACATATATATATATATAAATAAACATGCAGCCAAAACATATACATACATAAACTTTTTTAAAAAATCTAAAAAATTAAAATCAAAAGAACACATTGGGGAGTGGTGCTCCATGTCTTTATTCCCAGTACTCAGGAGGCAGAAGCAGGTGGATCCCATTGAATTCCAAGCCATCTTGGTCTATAGAGCTACATAATGAGATGGTCTCAGAAAGAAAAAAACCGAACAAACAAAAAAAACAAAGGAAGTAAAAAACAAAGAAAAAAAAGAGGTGGAACTTTACACACTACAAAATTCAAAATAGAAGGATCTTTTTTTTAAAACAATTCATTATTTATTATGTGTACATTGGTGTTCTGCCTGCATGTATATCTGTAAGGGTGTCAGATTCCCTGGAACTGGAATTACAGACTGTTATTGAGCTGTCATGTAGGTACCAGGAATTGAACCCAGGTCCTCTTGGAAGAACAGCCAGTGCCCTTAACCACTGAGCCATCTCTCCAGCCCCTGGATCAAAGTCTTAACTTAAAGAGGTAAACTGGCGCTGGAGAGCTGGCTCAATGATTAAGAGAGCTTCTAATGCTCCTTCAGATTTGATTCCCCAAACCCACAGAGCAACTTACAACCACCTGTAACTTCAGATCCAGGGAATCTGACATCCTCTTCTAACCTCCACAGGCACCAGGCTGGCCTGGAACTCAGAGATCCACCTGCCTCTTGATTGCTAGGATTAAAGACATGAGCCACCACACCCAGCAGTTGTGAAAGGCATTTTAAAGAGGTGTTGCAGAGTGACCCACACTTGTAATCCCAGCACTCTGGAGGCTGAGGAAGGAGCACTTAAATATTATTGTCTATATGGTACATCTGCTTAGACACAATCTATGAACCATAGGTATATATTAAATATAAATGTGTATACACAAGTGAAAGCACTGATGCACATGTCTGCACGTGGGTGTGTAGGCCCAAGGTCAGGATCTGGTGTCCTTCCTCAAGTGCTGTCCTTTTTTGGAGACAGGGTAGCTCCTGTCACCTACAACTTTCAAATAAGCTAGGCTTGCTGGCCAGAAAGCCCCAGGGATCCACTCCTCTGCCTCCTCAGCCCTAGGATTACAAGCATGTACTACCACACCCAGGTCCTCATGCTTGCCCAGTAAGCACTTTGCTGATAGTGGCAAGTATCAATGACACCAGCTTGCTAAATAAGCATTACGCACTAGACCTGACCTGTTCAGTCTCTTTGAACCGAGAGTACAGAGAGTAATTACTCTCTTTCTCATTTTTTTTGTAATTATAATACAAACACTAAAACATTTTGTAAATTTCAAGTACTTCTATGACTGAAGAAGTGTAACTTACAAGTACGCCAACTTACAATTACAACTTAGAAGAGGCCAAAAAAGATGTCTGAGAAATTCAAGGTCCCAAGCAAACATCAGCCATCTTGGTCTGACAATTACTATAACTTATAAAACATTAGTAGAGTGTCTCTATGATTTAGCTTTCAACCAGAAACACTTCCGATGTCAGACCACTGAGCAAGCTCTTTACCGACGTGTGAGCACTGCAGTGCTTTCTCTAGTGTGGCTCTGCAGTGTCAGGGGTGCAACAAGACTGCAGTTGGCTAAGCCGGTGTTACATAATGACACTGATTTATCAGTGATCCCAGCGCTATGGAGGCTGAGGTAGGATTTCCAGGCCAGACTGAGTTATGTACTTAGACCCCCTCTCAAAGAGAACCGCAATAAATGTTATTAAAGACTGAAAATTGAAGCTGGGTGTGGTGGTGCATGCCTTTAATCCCAGCACTTGGGCAAGGCAGAGGCAGGTGGATCGCTGTGAGTTCAAGCCCAGCTACAAAGCCAAGAGAATAGCCAAGGCTACACAGAGAAATCGTGTCTAAAACAAAAGAGCGAAAATTGAAAATTATGAAATATTTTATAGAAAACATGACGTCAACATTTTATTAAAGCACATACAGAATTTCTGTTTCCTACTAAATTCAGTCCCAAACATAAATGTTAAATTAAAACAAGTCTCCAAAAGGTGGACAGAGGAAGTAAACTGCCTTGAATCTTGAAACCTGAAAAAGACACAACAGACAGAGCATTCTCATGTCACACGCTTCAGATTAATTAGTAGAGAAGCTCTAAGAAAATCAACAGGTGTAGCCAAAAGGAGCCACAAAGCCTCTGCTCGTAAGCTAAAGGATAGTGACAGGTGAAGCAAGATGGAAATTTTAACTAATTGTCCTACTGCAGTCAAACAGCTGAGAAAACACCACGATCCCATCCTCAGTGATATCAAATATGAAATCAGGGACTTAATCTCCACGTCTACTCCAACAACAATCAGCTAGGAACATGATTCCAGCAATGTGGGCACACTCCTCATCCTTGGTGGAGAACTCATAACTACAGTAGCAAAAAATTCTTCATAGATATAAGGCAGCATTCTCTGCCATTAGTAGTCAAAAAGAGTCTGCTCCATTTTTCTTAGAAACTTAAGGGCCAGGTGTGATGGTGCATGCCTTTTATCCTACCTCTGTGAGTTCCAGGCCGGCCAGGGATACACAGTGAGACCCTGCCTTAAAACAAACAATGAATGAACAAATGAATGAATGAATGGGAGAGATCTGTGCCAGCCAGTTACAATAACATCAATTTATCACAGCTATTAAAACTACCAGATAGGTGTGGAAGTGCATGCCTTTAATCCCGGCAGTTGAAAGGCAGAAGCAGACAGATAATTGATTTCAGGTCAGCCTGGTGTACAAAGCAAGTTGCAGGACAGCCAGGGCTACATAGAGGAATCCTGTCTCAAAAAATAAAACACAAAAATCCCAAATTTGGTAAAAAGCTTAACCATACAGATTCAAGAAGAAAAGCAAACCCTAAAGCCAAGCACTATAGACACATCATAAACGTATGAAAACCTCGTGAATTGCTACAATAATGAATTATGCCCATGAAAATTAAAAGAAAAGGAAGGCCTGGGGAGGGCACTTGAGTGAGTGACAGTGCTCACTATGCAAGCATGAGGATTGGGGTTCAAATCCCTAGAACCTACTTAAAAAGCCAGGTGTGGCCATGCACATCTATAAACCCAGTGCAGTGAGAGGCAGAGACAAAAAGACTGCTCTGGGAGACAGAGAGAGGAAGACCACTGCGGTTAGCTGACTGTCAGTCTAGCTCCAGGTTCAGTGAGAGATCTTGTCTCAAGGGAATAGAAAAACTTCAAACAATATACTTCTCGCCAGAAGCTGGAAGACCAAGAAAAACTGACAGTTTTCAAATACTAAAGAACAGAACTGTCGATCTGAAATCACCCAACAAGAACTGCCAAGAAAGCCCAGCAGTTTGGTAAAGGCCCTTGCTGCCAAGTATGACAACCCATATGGTGGAAGACCAGTGACTTTCTAAAGTTGTGCACGCACACGCACACACACACACACACACACACACACACACACACACACACACACACGCCACTAGAGTGCTAGCTATTGTGAGGCATGCCTGCAAATCCCAGCATTTAATAGGCTGAGGCAGGAGGATAACCATGGATTCAAGGCCAGACTAGGCTGTATGTATATATGCTGAAATAACCCAAAGGAGGCCAGCACAAAGAAAGCAGAGAAATAAAATTAGAACAGAATAAGAAGACTTAAATTTTAACACATCACTATAAATCCTAACATATTATGTATGAGAAGCATAGGCAGGTGGAAAAAACAAATTATATCCTTGTCTACAAGAATATCACTTCAAAGACAGTAACACTGAAAGTTAGACTGAAAGCACATATTTTGTGTAAATGCTAGCCATATTTCTAAGAATGCCTACTGTTATCTGATAAAGTAGACAGCAGAGATAAGGCAATTACCAGAGACTAAAAGACCTAGAATAATGGAAGGTCAATCTATCAAAAAGATAAGCATGCCTAAATGTGTACATAGCAAGAAAGTAAGTAGGGACCCGCACAACAAATCAGTGCCACCAAACCTGACCACCAGGACCCACACCGTGAAAGGAGAGAAAACAACTCTCACAAGTTGTCCTAGGACATCTCCTATAACATGTCAGTAAATAAATAAATATAACTTTTTAAATTAAAAAAGTTGCAAAACATGTGATGCAAAGTGACAAGGATAGGAACAGAGAAAAAGACAAAACGTCTCTTCTCCTAATGCCAACTACTAAGTGAAGGTGCCCGGGTCCACCTTCAAGGGCAGGGCTACAAGATCAGGGAAACTTCAACAGTGTCCTCTGCTCAATGTCAGGGCACAGGATGCACAGCCACAAGAAGGGCCTACAATAATGAAATCCACAGGAAATCTGAAAAAAAAATACTTTTTTAGTTACTTGCTTCTACTTAGAGATCACCAGGTTGAGTTGCACAGTCGCAATAGCTTCATTATACATGGATAACACTTTAGGTGCTTTGAGGCCTTAATCGAAAACTGGTTGACACCACTGACCCCCCTTGGGCCCGTAGAGGCGTTCCCTGGGTGACCTTTTGACGTCAAGGGTCGACAGCTCCACCCTCCAATGATGATTAACGCCGCCATTTTCTGAGCCTACAGTCAGGAAGTTGGGCTACGCATGCGCACAACACCTAGTCCGTCGCTTCTTTCTCATTCCCTCTAATCCCTTCTCCAGATCTCACCCTGCTCCTTCACCCTGGGGATACTCCCATGCCCTACTCTCGGGTCTCCTGTCTGAACACTTGTGTTGACGTATCGCTCCCGAACTCGCATCTCAGAGCCTGGCGCACGGCTCGGTGGTTTGTGAAAGGAGCACGGTCGGGTAACTCGTGTGAGGGCACAGGAGCGGCTTCCCGGTCAACTCCGCGGGTAGCTCGCATCGGTCACACGCTGCCGCGAGGAAGGCGGTGCGTGGACGGTGTTTCTAGGGAAACGAGTGTCACCTTGGCCGGCAGCCTGTTTTACCTCATACCGGCAGGTGGGGCTGCCGCAGGCACCAAGGTCAGCGCCGTGACCGGGCGCGGCGAACACGAGGACGGCGGCCGGCAGGGGCCAGGGCACGCAGGACAAAAGAACACGCGCGGGCCGGAGGGAGCGAGCGGGCCACGTGACGCGCGGCGACCTTGGAGCTCTCCGGGGCCGCCGAGCCACCGACACCCTAGCCCGCCGCCTTCGCGGCTCCGCCGCCGGAGCCAATAGCGCTCGGCCCCGCGCCCCCCGGCGCGCGCCCGCGCCCGCCAATCCCCGCCCGCCTGGCGGACCCCGCCACCCCATTGGCTACAACGCCTGTCCGTCAGCCCTCGTCCCCCGCCCATCATCGCCGCCCTCCGGCCGTCAGCCCGGCTCGGTTCGGCTTCACACCCGTCACTCGGGCGCCCCGGCTGCAAAGGCGCGTAGGCTTCACCCTCGGCCGCGAGCTCCGGGTGTCAAGCGCCGAGCCTCCCAGGCTGAGCCCGTCCGCCGCCCAAGGTTACCTGTCTCCGGTTCAGCTCCACCCGAGTGAGGCGCCGACACCCCACTCCGGGCTCCAAACTCTCGGGCCCGCCCCGGCGTGTGGCGTCAGCGCGTAGCCCAGCCCCAGAGGGGAGGCCTGTGCGACGGGCTGTGGGCGTGACGTGACGTCACAGAGTTGCGTTTCGGTCACTCCGGCTTCGCGCCGCTGCAGAACCCTGCAGCTGGCCAAAGTCGGCCTGTTGCTCACTGTGCTTCTGTCTGTCATTAGCAGTTACGCGTGAGAAGCTTCCAAAGCCTGTTAAGGATCTAGTAAAATCAGGGCGTGTGCTGCACTCTGGTGATTGCAGCGTTTGACAGGCCGAAGAGGAGCGTTGCGACTTTGAGGCCCACCGGCTCCGGATCCGGAACAAGCCGCACTAAATAATAGTTGAGATGGTAAAATTGATCACCGCACCGCAGTTATTTGAAGAGCAAGTTCCACATTTTTGAACACTTGTTTTGCAGCGGTCGTTGTCGAAGATTAGTTAGTGAGCTCTATTCTATAGCAACGTGTAACTTGCGTGTTCCAACCAGTATTCCGGTAGGAAGCTGTGCTGAGATGCCCCTGGACCATCCTGCTAAACAGACGAAATACCACTAGCTAACCCGCCACACTCTACTGGCATGAGATGCTTCTCCTGTAAAAGTGTTCAGTCAGAGCCTGGCATTGGTGGCGCATACCTTTAACCAAGCACTTCCGGAGGCAGAGGCAGGCACATCTCTGAGTTCGAGGCCAGTCTGATCTACAGAGGGAGTTCAGGGCAGCCAGGGCTACACAGAAAAAACAAAAACCCTGTCCCTTCTGTTGCAACACCAGGGAAGCAGCTCCAAACAGCAACTCCCAGAAGCCTCAGGAAGGGAGCCTGGACATCCTGCTTAAACCATACAAGGAGGTGTTTACAATCCCAGCACGTCTCTTAGCACCAAACAGTGAGCTTGTGTTTTGGACCGTTCAGCATCGTCTCCCTAGCCACCATGGCAAGTGCTCTTCCTCTGACCTACATGGAAATGGTTGTAGGATCATTCAGAGTTCACTAAGGTTTCTGATAGGAAAGCATCTGGTACACACTGTTTCAAACATTGCTGGGTACCTCTGGAGGTTCCTTCTTCCAGATTGATTCTAGCCCATGTCAAGTTGACAAAAAAACAAAAAAAAATAACTAACTAGCACAACCCACACCCAGAAAAAGTTTCTGGACTTCTTGGTGGACTTCTGACACTGAAAAAAACATTGGGCAATTGGAACTTGACAACAGAGAGCACAACTATTCGACTGTAACCAGTGGAAATCTCCTCTGCCTTCAGAATCTGAATGGGTTATCTTGGCAACTGTCACTGTGCAATGGTCATAGGAACAAAGTTGTAGGTGCTGTTTGAGGAGGTAGCACAACCATCTCATCCGGCCAGGTTCTCCACCTACACAAGCATTCTTCAACACCTGTTCATAGGATATGATTTTCTCCAGAGACTCCGTTCTTGACTGTGATACAAACTACAAGAGGCCTAAAGAGTCACAGTTAAAAACTAGGTATGGTTGGGAATGTGCAGGAAGTACTCAACTCCTTGAACTTCCTCTTTCTATGTTTGTTGCTACCACAGAAATGAACCAAAGTTAAATTTTTAAAGTTTGTTTTTACATAAAAGGCTTTATTTCAAGGAGAACAGGAATTTAATAAAAAAGCCAAATCCCTTGCCATCATCTGACTCTTCCTTTTAGTCTTTCTTCTCTGCTGCAGCAGGTGGAGGGCAGAGGAGGGAGGGAGATGGACAGATGGACAGGGATACAGACACAGATGGATAGAACCAGCTGCAGGAACTATGGAAACAAGAACAGTAGAAACAGCCACAGCCCACCTGCAAGGCATGCTGGCAAGCTTGCCAACACTCTGGGTGATGATGTCTCCAGTGTTTTCCCCATTCATTTCACTAATGACCTTGTTGCTAGTTATCATCTGCCTTGATGCTCAGGCTGTCTAGGATCTTTCATATCTTTGGCCCTGGGAGAGAAGCTGCCCCGAAGGACAGCCAGCAGGCAAGAGGCCATGTATCACATGTCTGTCAGCTGGGGCTGACAGGTCTCAACCTCTCAGGTGTAGGGCAGCAGAGGGGAAAGAAAAAACTAACTTTTAAAATGTTGCTCATGTAATATCTAAGAATTCATTGACAAATCTAAAGTCATACAGACTTTTTTTGTGTTTTTTTCTAAGAGTTTTGTGGTTTTAGCTCATATTTAGATTGTCTTTCTGTTTTGTTTTGTTTTTTTGAGACAGTATTTCAGTCTCTTTCAAACTGGCTTCAAGCCACTGACATCAGGTTATTCTCCTGCCTCAGCCTTTTGATTAGCTGAGACTACAGGCGTTCAACACCACAAACAACTTATACTCATTTTGAGTTGATTTTTCTGTAAGGTATGCAGCAAGCTCCAACACCATTCTTTTGCATATGGAACTCCAGATATCCCCGTGCCATTTGTTGAGAAAATTAGTCTTTCCCTCACTGAGTAGACTCGGCACTCTGCATGTTCCCCAAGGCCTCTTGCAATTTGTGTGAATTTGAGGATTGGATTTCCCACTTCTCAAAAGACTGTTAGAGTTTGATGGGGACAGGGGTGACTCTGTAGATGGCTCTGGGTAGTAATGACGTCTGAGCACTGGTGAATTTTCCAGTCCATGAATTCAGGAACTTTTTTTCATCCCTCCCCCCTTATTTAAGATTTCTTTAATGTTTTCTCGGCAGTGTTTTATCGTTTTCATTTTATAAGTCTTCCGCCTCTCTTGTTGAATTTATTTCTAGCAGAGCTGTGATAGGACCCTGTGATAGAGCACTTGCCTTGCCTAACACGCAGTAAGCAGTGGGCTCAGCGACCACCAGAGCAAACTTTGTTTTTTGTTTTTGTTTTTGTTTTTCCAGACAGGGTGTTTCTGTGTAGCTTTGGTTGTCCTGGAACTTGATTTGTAGACCAGGTTGGCCTCGAATTCCACCTGCCTCTGCCTCCCTGAGTGCTGGGACTAAAAGTTTCTTTCTTTCTTTCTTTGGTCTTCTGAAGCAAGATCTCATTGTGCGGCCCTGGGTGGCCTGAAACTCACTAAGAAAAGCAGGCCAATCTTAAACTCATAGAGATTCACCTTTCTTTGCCTACTCTGCCTCCCAAGGGCTAGCTAAAGATCTGTGCCACCAGACCCAGATATGTAAAAATCCTTTACCCCAAGATGGTTAACTCATTTCGATACACCTATAAGTGGAAGCTCCCTCATTTTCCTTTGGGTTGGTCTTACTAGTGTATGGGGGGGGGCATATAAATGTGTGTATTGAAACTGATTTTATCGTTTTAGCAGGGATTTTTTGAGTTTCTGAGATTTCTATATATAGGATTATACTATCTGTGGCTAGAAAAAGCTTTATTTTTTTTCTGTTTAAGTTTTGATGCCTTCTGTTCCTGCCTCTTACTTAATTGTTATAACTATAGGGCCCATATAAAACTGAGCAGCAGTGGTGAAGTGGGATGCTTGCCTTGTTCCTAGTAGGAGAAAGACTTTCATTCTTTTACCTAGAATTTGCTGCTTTCTGTGGGATTTCCATGTCTATCTTTTAACATATTAAGAAAACTTCTGAGCCAGGCACGGTGGCACACGCCTGTAATCCAAGCACTCAGGGAGGCAGAGGTGGGCAGATCTCTGTGAGTTCAAGGCCAGCCTGTTCTACAAAGTGAGTCCAGGACAGCCAAAGCTACACAGAGAAACCCTGTGTCACAAAACCCAAAACAAAACAAAAAACCAAAAACAAAACAAAAGAAAAACCTTTTGGGTGCCAGGCATGAAGCAGAATATATATATATATATATATATATATATAAACTGAAGAGATATGGGAAGTTGGGGATCCCCTCACCTGGAATCTAGTTTGGGTTCCTTCTGGCCAAGAGTCAAGACACTTCAACACAGCTGATAAATCCAAAATTGCCTACAGAAAACGTGCCTTTCCCCCATCCCAAATACATCTCAAAGAAGAATGTTAAGAACATCAAACTATATAAAGTGAGTCTGGGACAGCCAGGACTACACAGAGAAACCCTGTCTCGGAAAAATGAAACAACCCCCCAAAACAAACAGCAACAAACTAGAGGCTAGAAAGGAAGCTCAGCCGTTAGGAGCACCTGTGGCCCTTGCAGAGAAACCAGGTCCGTTTCCAGCATCCACATCTGTCACAACAGGCTCACAAACACCTGTAACTCCAGCTCCAGAAGACTGAGCTCCCTCTTCTGGTCTCCACATGTGCCACATTCACATGGTACACAGAAGGACAAGTAGGCAAACGTATGTAAACATAAACAAGGGCACATCTAGAAGTATCACCAACATGACCGCCCAAATGTGGACTGAAAAAGGACAATGGACCAACTGACAAGTCCAAGTGATGGAGAAAAGCCCATGAGGCCTCAGCTCTTCGCAAAGAGCCACTGCCAACTGAGGAAAGCAGGGGAAATAGTTTTCCTCAGGGAAAGAGCACACCAATTGGTTACCCAATACCAAATAGTCAGCCCTGAAATAATACATACAAACAACATTATACAGGCTGGGCAGGTTATATTTAGAAAAAAATATATACATATACACATGTATATATATTTCAATAAAAAGAAGCTATTATTTGAGAGAGAACAGGTGGGGTATGTGGGGGTGTTTGGAGTGAGGAAAGGGAAAATTGTGATAATATCAAAAATTAAAGCTGGGCATGGCAGTGTACGCCTTTAAACCCAGAACTCAGGCGGCAAAGGCAGGCAAATCTCTGCATTGAAAGCCAGCCTAATTTATAAAGAGAGTTCCAGGACAGCCAGGGCTACACAAATCCTGTCTCAAAAGAAAAAAAAGAGAGAGAAAATTGAAAAGGGGGACCCTGGAAAGATAAGATCATTGACGGGTCTTCTAGAGAACCCAGTTTCAACTCCCAGCACCCACATGGCAGCTCACAACTGTCTGCAATTCTAAGATCTGACATCCTCACACAGACGTACATGCAGGCAGAACACCAATGCACATAAAATAAAAACATAATTAAAAAAATTTAAAAACGTAAAAATATTAAATTAAAATAATGACAAACTATTTACTTAGGGCTAAAATGTTGTAGCACTGAGTTGAACTGTACTAGCTCTCCTCTCTCATCAGGGCACCTCACGGAAACGCCTTACAATTTCATTAAAAAAAAGAAATTTAAAGAAATATAAAGAGACCAGACCATATTTTTTCCTTAATTTTTAACTTTACATAATCCTTAAACCTTGCTATAAATGACATCCTTTGACCAGTGGAATTTGGGCAGCCACAATGTCATACACACAGCATTGGAAGGACACCTAAGTCCTTCGCTCAAGAAGCCTTCACCTGCCAAGCATGGGTGGCACGTGTCTTTAGTCCCATCCCTTAGGAAGCAGAGGAGCATGGATTTCTGTGAGTTCCAGGCCAGCCAGGGCTACCTTAGACTCAAACAACAGCAAAATGAAGCATCAGGTCTTCAGTGTGTACTTATTTTCATATGTGTGCCTCTAAAGGTCATATTAAATCTAAAGTGTGTGCTACCTCTTATCGCTATTTCATACATTTGCTGCCTTGACTTACCTCTGTCTTGTCCTGACAATCTCTTCTGTAGTGTAGTCTAGGATCTGGCTTTACTTAAGGTCTGTAGCCTGCATATACTACAGACTTTCCTACATTAGCCTACTCTGCTCCCTTAGATGCTGCTTTACTTCCCTGGGAGGAATGCTTCCATCTTCCCAAGAAATGCCACAGGCAAGAGGTCTCCTTTTGCAAGTTTAGTGCATTCAAGGATATTGTGCAAATAACCCCTATTAGGCATGAGACTTTCTGCCCCCTGAGCACGTCTGGGGAAGAAAACCTTATTAGTAGTTCAGTAGAGAACTACTCTGTTTGTTCACCATTCTCTGTTCCTGCTTTGAACACTGAGCTATCTTGAAATAAAAGCTTCAGAGAATCTGCCTTAGTTACTTTTCTACTGCTGTGAAGAGACTCCAGGACCAAGGCATCTTATAGAAGGCACGGTTCAACAATGTTTACAGGTTTGGTGAGTTCATGACCATCATGGTAAAGAGCATGGCAGCAGTCAGGCAGGCATGGAACTGGAGCATGAGTACAGAAAAAGATCTAACTGGGAATGGCACATTGCTCAAAGCAGCCCCAAGTGACACCCCTCCTCCAACAAGGCTAAACCTCCTAATACTTCCCAAACAGTTCCACCAACTAGGGATCAAGCATTCAAATATATGAACCTATAGTAGTCATGTATATGACCATTCTTATTCAAACCACAGAAACTCAAGAAATGGTTCTTGAGTAGTATCAGCCAGAGTTCCCTGGTTCTGTTGAATCTATAATTCACTCTGATTCCTCTGCACTGGTCACCGGTGGGTCAAGATAGAGGTTTCTAAGCAGGGAGTGCCTCAGGCTACTGGTAGAAGTGCTAGACTGTGTCTTTCTACCACTGCTGTCTGGTATAACGCTATATGCTTGTCGTTCTAGTAAGGAAGATTGAGTCAGGAGGATCATGAATTTGATATCAGCCTAGGCTACAAGTTATAGACCAACCTACATAAGGCTCTATCTCAGAAAAAAGATGGAAAAGGAAGAGTGAATAAAAAGGAAATTATTGGGCTGGCATTGTAGTTCAGTGGTACAGTATATTCCTATCAAAAAAGGCCCTGGATTCTATTCCCAGTGGGAGGAAATTTTTTCTATAATATTAATTAATTTTTAGAGACTATTTTTAAAATTTATGTGTTTATTTTTGTGTGGTGGTCAGTTTCTTTTCTTTTCTTCTTCTTTTTTTTTTTGTCAACTTGACCCCAGCTAGAATCATCTGGGGAAATAAAAAATCTTGAGAAAATGCCTCCATAAGATTGTCCTTTAGGGCTGGAGAGATGGCTCAGAGGTTAAGAACACTTGCTGTTCTTCCAAAGGTCCTGAGTTCAATTCCCAGCAACCACAAGGTGGCTCATAACCATCTATAGTGAGATCTGGTATGCAGGTAGAATGTTATATAAATAATAAATAAATCTTAAAAAAAAAAGATTGTCCTTTAGACAAGTCTGTGGGGCATTTTCTTGATTAATTATTGATGTGGAAGAGCCTAGACCTCTGTGGGTAGAGCACCTGGGAAGACAGTCCTAAGGTATATAAAAACGAAGTCTAAACAACTCTCTTCTCACCAGAATATAGTCAGGTCTGCACAGAAATATCCTACTCCTGGTCTCAGTTTCTGCCTTGGTTCCAGTTTCTGTCGCTGTGGTGAAACATCACAACCAAAGGTCATGTGAGAAGGAAGGTTTATTCTGTTTTACAACCCAGAGGTCACACTGTATCACTGAGGAAAGTTAAGACACAAACTCAAAGCAGGAATTTGGGGTCAGAAAGTGAAGCAGAAGCCATGGAGATATGTTGCTTAATTGCTTTCCTCCCATGGCTTGGTTGGCCTATTTTTCATACAACTCAGGACCACCTTCCCAGCCTTGGCATCACTCATGGTTGGCTGGGTCGTCCTACATCAATCGTTAACCGGGAAAATTCCATCTGATTTGCCAATAGAAAAGTCTTAATACGGGAATTTTCTCAGTTGAGAGCTCCTCTTCCCAAATGACTACGCCTTGTGTCAAGATGACAAAATAGTAGCCAGGACACTGAAGCAAGCCAGAGATAGTAAGCCAGGAAGCAGCGTTCCACTAGAGTCTCTGCTTCAGTTCCTGGCTCTAGGGTTCTGCCCTGACTTTCCTCATGATGGACTATAAATAAACCGACATTAACCCTTTACTCTCCAACTTGTTTTTGGTCATTCTCTTTATCATAGCAATAGAAATACAAACTAGAGAGTGTGCATGTCTATGTGTGGGTACGTGCACATGACTGCAATCCCTGCAGAGGGCAATCAGATTCCCCTGGAGCTTGCATTAGAAGCAATTATGAGCTGCCAAATATGGGTCCCCAAAACTAAACTCAGGTCCTCTGTCAGAGCAGGAAGTGCTATTAACCACTGAGCCATCTCTCCAGTCCCTAACCTTAATTTTTTAAGTATTTATTTTAATACTTCTGTTAGTTACCTTTATATCGCTATGACCAAGTATCTAAAGCTATTTTTTTCTAATTTATTTTTTTTATTTGATGCATATGAGTGTTCTGTTTTCATGCATACCAGAAGAGGGGATCAGATTTCATTACAGACGGTTGTGAGCCACCATATGGGTGCTAGGAATTGAACTCAAGACTTCTGGAAGAGCAGCCAGTGTTCTTACCCATTGAGCCATCTTTCCAGCCCGATCTGAAGCTATTTTAATGGGAAGAATTACTTATTTTAGTTTACAGCACCAGTGATTTCAGTCCATATTCTGCTTGGGCTCCTGGTGAAGCAGAATGTGGCAGTGGAGGAAGCCACTGGTGTGTGTGTGTGTGTGTGTGTGTGTGTGTGTGTGTGTGTGTGTGTGTGTGTGTGTGAAAGAGAGAGAGAGAGAAAGAGAGGAAGAGAGAAAGAGAGCACCAGAAGTCAGTATCAGTTTCAAGACAAAGTCTCTCTACATAGTCCTGGCTGTCATGGAACTTACTACGTAGACCAGGCAGGCCTCAACACATAGAGATCCCTGTGCATCCTGAGTGCAGGGGATTAAAGATATGTACCACCATGTCCAACTTCACCTTTTTTGTTTTTGAAACAAGGTCTTTCACTAAGCTTGAGGATCACCGGTTCAACTAAACTGGCTGGCCAGGGAGCCCCACGAATCCTCCTGTCTCCCTAGTGTTGGGATTACAGATGTACACTGCTGCCCTTGGCTTCTTATGTAAGTATTGGTGATCCAAACTCAGGTTCTCATTCTTGTACAGTAAGTATTTTACCAACTGAGATATCTCCCCGGCCCAAACCTGGGCATCTTAATGGTAGACAGGAAGCACCTTCAAAGACACACCCCTAATTACCTATTCCCTCCATCTAGGTACACCTCTAAGTGTTCATACAGCCTCAGAAAACAAAGCTACCAGCTAGGAATCAAGCATTCCACACACGAACCCCTGGGGGACTTTTTATATTCAAACCATGTCGATCAGGAAAAATTACTGGATTGTTCCCAATACCGTTTCTTCATTAGCTGAGACAGACATGCATTCCTTTCCTTTCTATTAAGGTGATAGTGCATGTTGACTTCTCTGCTGGCTGGTATTTATGCCACCTTGACACAAGCTAGAGTTACCTGAAAGGAGGGAAACTCAATTGAGAAAATTCTTCCATGAGATACAGCTGTAGGGCATTTTCTTAATTAGGGATTGATGGGGAAGATCCTAGCCCATTGTAGGTAGGGTCATCTCTAGGCTGCTGGTCCTGCCTATAGGAAAGCAGACTGAGCAAGCCATGGGAAGCAAGGCAATAAGCGGCACCCCTCCATAGCCTCTGCATCAGCTCCGGCCTTCAGGTTCCTGCCCTGTTTAAGTTCCTGTCCTGGATACTTTCAATGATGGACTGCAATATGGAGGTGTAAGCCAAATAAACTCTTTCCTCCTCAAGTTGCTTTGATCATGTGTTTCATCACAGCAATAGTTACTCTAACTAAGGCAATTTTCATATGTTAAAATGTAAGAACAGGTCTTCAGGTTATCTTGAACTGGTCCAACAACTCCTGTCACGTAATTCCCTAAAATAAATGTAGAATGTGCTAAGAATACATCATCATGATAAGAGGGACATAACCAGAAACAACCTGCTTGGTTCCAGTCTTCCTTAGAAACAGGATGCCTTTCAGTATTTAGCCAAGTGTCATGTGGTTCCCAGGCTAGGAAAATCTAAGGTGGAATTCTTTCCTGGACTCCCAGCTGCAGTACAATTGGGTCAACTACAAATAAGACTCCACCCACTTCAGGAAGTTTTCCTGAGCCCATAGGGCCTTCCTGTTTGCCCTCAACCCACACGATCTGTTGTCTTCTTGTGCTTCATATAATTTCTTTGTACCTATGTTTGGTCCTCACTGAGTTCTGTCAATCAGCAAATCTGCTTTGCACGACTACCCTTGCAGTCATAGGATAACTCTCATGGGACCTTTTTACAACGTTGTTGGATTTGTTTGCTTCTAGTTTGCTAGAGAAGTTTGTATTTATGCCCCAAAGAAATATTCATCCTTCTTTCCTTGTGATGTCCTTATTGAGCTTTAATTTCACAGTAATGGTGGTGTTCTGTTGGGAGCACAGCACTAGGGTCCTTCTGCTCATAGATCTTCAGAAATATCTGGAGTATTGAGCATACAGGATTGTCCTTGCAAAGGAATGGATGTAAAACCTGTTCTTCCATCCAAAAAGCTGGAATTGGAGGTGATTACCAGCTTGGTGATCTGTGTTATCTGTTGGGCCAGGCAACATCAAGTTCTTATAGCCAGGATCAGAGATACCCAGGAATCTAAACGACCCTGTGTTACCTGTACAGCCAGGGGCTCCCCTAAACACCCACAACCAGGACTAGAGGTAGCTAATGGCCCAAATGACCTCTATGCTATCTGTATAACTATTGTTCTCCATTCAGCAGGGTCCTGGATCTCAGCTTCCAGATGGAGAACGGGGGTTTTGTTTCTCTCAGGGGCAGATAGAGCTCCTTAGGGTGAGGCCTGAGTACGCTAAACCAGGATGTGAAAAAGATTTTCCACAGAGTATTCCAGTTTAGCTCCTTTTAGCATGAGCTCACTAGCAGCAATGGAAGCTCGGGTATTCCAAAGCCTATGGTAATACCAAAGTGTCAGAACTCTTGGTTAAGCTGCTGTGCTAAGCATGGCAGAGGTGTGAACCAAAGCCCATGCCTGGTCAGCTTGCAGCACAGATACAGGCCTGTGATGTTTTGCTGCAAGCTGGTCATGTGATGTTTTGCTGGAGGTTGACTTGTGAGAGGGCACAAGATATTTTGCTGTGAGCCCTCTCATTTGAGGGGCATGACTTTGGCCAGCTGAGAACATTTGTGAGTGGGCTCTGAGAAGAGACACAGTGAAGGATCACTGTTTTTTTGTTTGTTTGTTTTATCTACATTGCTGTGCTGATCTTTGTTCTTTGACACTTGACTTTGCAGAGAGAAATGTTCCAGAGAACTTCTCAGGGCAATCCAACTGAGTCTTGAGGCTTTTGCTGACTTGTCATGCTGATTTTTGTTTCTGCTTAGTGTTGGCCTTTGGACTGGACTGTTAGTATCCTGATGACTAAATTTGGTAATCCCCTAAAGACCCATCAACCCTAATCAGCAGGAAGTAGATAAAAGAGGTCTACACCCCTTTTCCCTACTAATCTCCTATCTAAGGTAGGGGGTTGGAAGGGAGGTAAAGGTTTTTAAGAACCATAAATAAAGTAGGTTTGGTGAAAAACCTAAGCCTATACTGCCCTGAGAGCTATGTGATACTCCTTACAAGACCTGGGGTCACCCAGATCAGGGGAGACTATTAAAACCCCACTGAGAAAAGGGAGTCTATCATCATAGACCAAGTGCCAATAATTGGCTATCTGGAGATGAACAACTTCAACCTTATCCAGCAGAGCCCCACATATCACCAAGACCAGGACAGATCCTTCCTTAGGTCCTGAAGCTAGCACAGATAGCCTGTCTCCAGAAAATAGCCTATCTCTTGGGAGAAATGACATGTACCCTGAGTTGAGTTTCAATGTAGTTATGGTTCCTTGGGCACTGGTGATTGTATTACACCAGAAAACTTGTTTCCAAATTATACTGAGCTTAAATTTGTTGAGAATAAAGTGCCTAGCGTCAGACTCCCTGAAGTTTCATCCAGGTCGATGAGTCAATCTGAACAGAATTTTCATTCTCATCTCTTTGCAGTTTGCTTCCCTGCCTAACATGACCACCTGAAGGGTTCTCTCAGTGTTTCTTCACTCCAATTCAAGACTTTAAGAAAAAACTGATGCTGTTTCTTTTGGTGACTGGTGGATATAAATGGGGAAGTTGCTGTGATTTGTCTTCTGGGGTTTTGTGTGTTGGAAGCCAGATCCTCCCTCAGTGCAGCCAGCAAGCAGAACTTTAAGAGTAGACTTTGTTGGATATGGTGGTACATAAATGCCTGTAATCCTAGCACTTGGGAGGCAGAGTCAGGAAGATCATTAATTCAAGGCTATCCTCTTATTTGTAGTGAGTTTAGGGCTAGCCTGGATTACATGAGAGCCATATGTAGTCCAAACAAAACAAAACAGTTTGTAAGACTATTTATATTTTGGGGGCTTTTTCTAATCACCCATTCTAGCTCCCAAATAAATGGGACAGAGACTCATAAGATTTATTGGTAAGCTTTAGGTACCAAAACTGGGCAGATATCAATTTATACTAAGTATCTATGTTAGTCATGCTACTTCCTAGCCATGTGTCCTGAGATCCTTGCCATCTCTGGCCTGCCTGGGCTGTTTCTGTTCCATTAGGTCACTGTTTCTCACCCCATCCTTTCTCTACCTCTTCTTCTTTCTTCTTCCCTCACAGTTCCTGCCTGAGACCCCAAGACTAGGAACAGAAGTCCCACACAGCTATGGGAAGTCTCTCTCACCCAATTTATAGGCTGTCCAGCTTTTTATTAACCAATCAGAGATAATTGGGAGCAAAGTTTACATAACATTGATCAATGTACGTGATAATGCCCTTGGATTGCAACCATATCGCAAGGCCCAGATTTCAGCATCTGACTACATGGAGCACCAGACCAACCCCCAACAGCAGTTAGAACTTGGTGGGGATTCATAAACAAATTAGGAGTACAACCAATCCCTAGTCCCTTTTCCTGCCTTCTTCCTTTGAGGTACAATCTTTCCCCTAGTTGTGAGGCCATCCATCCTGAGTCCTCAGAGAGCTGAGCAACACAACTGCTGCAGAAGTCACAAATTCCCAGAACAGTGAACTAAATAAACCTTTTCTTTATAAAGTTACTCACCCTCAATTACTTTGTTATATCAACAGAACATGGCTTAATACAGAAGCCATCTACTTCTTGCTTGGTATTTATTGTGGCAGTTTAGGTACTGTCCTAGTTTGCTTTCTGCTGCCATGATCAAACACATGATGAAACACTGACAAAGGAGATAAGTACGCTTGACTTGAGTTCAATCTCTGGGATCCACAAGGTGGAAGGAGAAAACCAATACCTGCAAATTGTCTGCCAATGTCCATTTGTGTACTGCAACATGTATGTGGCATACACACACACATACACAATACATAAATGTAAAAAAAAATTAAAGTCAAATAGACAAACTACTTACCAAAAACAACTTGGGGGATAAAGGGTTTATTTTATTTTGCTTACAAGTTACAGTCTATCATGGAGGGAAGTCAGGGTAGGAATCATGACAGGAACCTGCAAGTAGGAAGTGATGCAGATACCCAAAGTTTACTGGCTTGCACTCCATGTTTTGTTTGTTTGTTTTAAGTTTTGTTTTGTTTTTTTGAAACAGGGTTTCTCTGTGTAGCCCTAGCTGTTCTAGATCTTGCTCTATAGAGCAGGCTGGCCTGGAACTCACAGATATCTGCCCACCTCTGCCTCCAAGTACTGGGACAAAAGGTGTGCACCACTACTGTCTGGCTCAGCATTCTTTCTTCTGTGTTTTATTTTATTTAGTGATTGTTACTTGAATGTATGTTCATCACATGCTTATTGTCCTTAGAGGTCAGAAGAGGCCTTCAGATTCCCTGGAACTTAGTGACAGGTGGGAACTGAACCCAGAACCTGTGCAAGAGCAGCCCATGCCATCTCTCCAGCCCCTCTTTCGCTTCTTGAAATCTAGACATTTGCCAAATGTGATGGTTCAAGTTAGGCATCTAGAGGTGAAAGGACTGATGTGAACTTATTTTATGTGCATGGGTGTTTTCTCCTCAGGTGGAAGCCAGAAGAAGACACCTGATCTCCTGGATTTGGAGTTACATATGGTTGTGAACCACACTGTGGGTGCTGGGAATCTTTCATGTCCTCTGTGCTATTAACCCCTGAGCCATCTCTCCACTGTACCCCTCCCACTTTTTCTTTTAATAGAATTTCACTGTACAGGAAAACTATACAGACACATAAAGTTAATAGGTATTTGGGCAGGGGAGGTGGCTTGTCTTGGCATTTGACTCCTAAGCCTGATGGCCTGAGTTTTGCTCTTGGATCCCACATAGAAGGCAAGAACTGATTCTCAAAAGTTGTCATCTGACCTCTCCACACAAGTGTGTGCAGGCACACACACACACACACACACATACACACACTAAATAAAAAATGTTTGGGGAAGTAATACATAGGTATATATTTGTGAGCCATCATATAATATGATGGATTCTGTTTCCTTTCCTGTACCTTATTTATTTTCTTGACAATCATCTGCAGATGACCTTCTATATACTTATTTATTTTTGTTATGTATCATCAGACAAAAATTGAAATAAATGCATGTGAAGGAAGATTTTTGTGTCCTGGTCACTGTTTCCCTTGAACGTGGCCTTGCCTTGCATAGTGGCTGGACAAGGAAAGGAAAAGACCAGCTTAGACAAAGAACTTCAAGAAACATTGACCATAATTGCTCCAGTGTTTGAAGAAAAACTAATTAGATTTCCTGAGGTAAACTTTCTTATTTGTGTGTATGGGTATATGTTTATGTAGGTGTGTGTATAGTTGTATGTGCACATGAATACACGTTTATATGGACACCTAATATCAATCGCTGTTTCCCCAGAACTGCTATCCACTTTGTTGTATCTTTTAATTTTCTGAATTACATTTTATCTAGTGTGTATGTGGGGGGGGGCACATGTGTATGTGTATATGTGCCATGACCCACAAGTTTGAGAATGACCTGCAGACGTTGGCTCCCTCCTTTTATCATGTGGACACTGGAGACTGACCTCAGGCCTGCAGCTTGGTAGCAAGTGCACCTGCTGAGCTCTTGACAGCCCCTACCTTGGTTTTTGAGACAGGGTGTCTATCTGGGATCTAGGCTTGCCAGTCAGTCTAGACTGGCTGATCCAAGCCCCAGAGACCTTTGTGTGAAACAGGATTACAATCATGTGCCTCCACGCTAGCCACCACACTCACCTGCCGCTGCTTCTTACATGGTGCCATTAAAGGCATACACTGGCATGTATGACTTTGTTCTACTTAAATTTTTTTGAGATTTATTTTTATGTATATATGTGTTTTGCCTGCATGGATGCCTGTGCACCACACGTATGTGGCACTCAAGGAGGCCAGAAGAAAAGTCAGACCCTCTTGGAACTGCCCTCCAATGGATTTTGACAGAAACCTCAAGCGGTCCACCTGCTTACTTTATTTCATGTAATCTTTATTAATTTGTTACTATTACTTCCCTCTTCACCATAGATTCTAGGGATAGAACTCAGGTTATCAGGCTTGCCTGGTAGGCATCTTGCTAGCTCTTCTAGATGGCAGGTTTGTTGTTGTTTTCCCTAGACAGGATCTATGTAGCACTGATTTTCCTGGAACTGTATGTAGACCAGGTCTGGCCTCAAACTCACAGAACTCTGCCCACTAAATACTAGAATTAACCTTACATGCCACCATCCCCAGCCTACCTGATTGCTTTCCGTGCTGGTACATTGTGTTTTATTGTTCATTCCAGCAGATAAAGGTTGAGTTAGATACTTAGATCCAAAAGTCAGAAGATTTTTATGTCAAAATCCAAACCACTAATTTCATTTTTGTTTTTGAGACAGGTCTCTCTCTATAGAACTGATTGTCCTGGAATCTGATATGTAGACTAGATTGGGCCCACAGATACCTCCCGCTTCTGCCTTGAGAGTTCTGGGATTAAAGGCATGTGCCACCATATCTGGCTTAAGTTGCTTTCTTATGAAAGGTTCCTAAATTTGAGCTATCTTGGACTTTCAGGAGGTTTGGGGGGCTATTGCAGAGTCAACAGGCCCTGCTCTAAGTTATCCCATATCGTATAAAGCTGTGGCTTTGGGACTGTAACTTTCCCCGAGTCATTCCATTTTATGGCTGTAAATGTTTGGTGCCTTCTTGAATGTAACTGCAGAAATGTGATAGCTCTGCACCTCACGTGCACATAAACACTACCGCCTGCCTAGTACCATCCATGAAACATAGATCAATAAACACATATTCCTTAAAGTGCTGTCTATAAACTTACCAAAGTAGATTGGGACCATGTGAATGTTCTGGTGTGTTAAAAAAAAAAAACCAGTATCAGGAAACCAAGGCTAAGAACTTACCAAACATATCACAGTGAGTCAGGGACCAACATCCTCACCTGAACCCCATAAAGATGAGCACTCCTGACACTGCAATAGCAACTGCCCTACTTATCTGCTAGCTCATTACAGGGTGTATTATAAGGGACTGGGAGGCAAGGGACTACTGAATAGCCCCCAGTGGTCAGCTGAACAAGGTCTCCACTGCTATTCATCTCTTGAACTTTGTATGCATGGTCTTGGGATCCCCCACTTTCCCTATGCCTCTCTATGGCTCTCAGCTCTAACAGCTCTAACCAGCATTGTGACTGGTTCAGGTAACCTAACAGAGCCACTGCAGTGTCTGTGTCTCTATTAACTCTATGCCTCTGCCTCCCATTTAGACCCCTTTGCCTTTGAACTTCCTGAACTCTGATGCATCCTTTTAAACCTTTTTGTACCCTTTCTTTAACACACACATAGAGTGAGAGAGTTCTAGTATGCTTTCTGTTGCTTTGATAAATACAATGACCAAAATCATGTTGGGAGGAAAGGGTTTATTGGTTTATAGGATACAGTCAATACTGAAGGCAGTCAGGGCAGGAACTTAAGGCAGGAACGTGGAGGCAGGAACTGAAGCAGAGACCATGAAGAAGTGCTGCTTACTGCCTTGATTCCCCTGGCCTGCCCAGCTACTTTCCATATACAAGCCAGGACCACCTGCCCAGGAATGCTACTGTTGGACTCCCGAGGTGGGGAGACCCTCCGTTCCTCGGGATAGACGCCAGACTCCAATAACCCACAAAAACAAGCTTGATGTAAACAGCAAGAGGTGTTTTACGTAGTAGCTGGCTCACACAGCTCTCACGCAAGGGGATGGTACAGAGCCCTAAGCAGCAGAATCACAGAATTTATAAAGGCAAAAACCACAAAACAGGAGGGGGTCTAGGGGTAAGGGATTTTTCTAACAGGGGCAGTCAGTGATTGGCTGTGCCCAGGTGTGGTGACTAGGGGATGGTTAGGGACTGTTTGCACTTTTCAGTCCAGGAACAAAGAAGGGCGTTTAGGGCCAAGTTAGAACTTCCTACCCTTATACTACCACCCTTAATGGTCTAGTCTCTCCTTCATCAACTACAGCCAAGAAAACAGCCCATAGACAAGCCCATAAGCCAGTCCAATAGAGGCTCATCCTAAATGGAGGTTCCCTCTTCCCTGTTGTATCAAGTTGACAACTGATTTGAAGACACATACCTAGACATAATCACGGTATGATGTATAAAGTGTGACCTAAAATATGGTAATTAAGATTGGAATAAAAGAACCTTTGGGCTGGTGGTAGCTCTCTGTTGGCAGAGTGCTTGGCCAACCTTTGGGAAGCGCCACCCTCAGCATCCCAGAAGCACCATGTGTGAGGACACACTCGCAGCTCAGGAGGCAGAGGCAGAAGAATCACAGCTATGTACGCTAAGTAGCGAACATAGTGTCCAGGCCAACCTTGGACACTGGAGACCCTGTCCAAAAACAAGCAAACAAAAAACTCCACACCCTTGGCAAGGTACAGCCAATGAGGCTAACTTGTCCTGCAATGCTGAAAGGACACAAATGTTTCATGAGAAGGGTATACTTTACCTCCACCACTGAGGACAAGAAATCAACACCGTTCAGGCCTAGGCTAGGGGCTAACCATCCTAAGTCTTGGAGGAGTCCAAACTCACAAGTTCTCCTAGCACCCTACACGAAAAGTACTTTTTATTTTTTTTTAATTTTACGAAGCACGGTTTCTCTGTGTAGACTCGTTTTGTAGATCAGGCTAGCCTCGAATTTCCAGAGATCTGCCTGCCCCTGCCTCCCTTAGTGCTGGGATTACAAGGGTGAGCCACTGCTCCCCACTCTAAGTATTCTAGCGCCTCCTCACACAGACAGCAGTATGCAGGCGCAGAGTGGTGCTTCGCAAGGGTATTTAAGCCTAACGAGGGACATAAAAAGCCTTGGGCAGCGTCACTGTACAGAATTTTTCTCTGTGTACTGTTAGTCTACGAGAGGAGGCGCACAGGCGCAAAACACTGCAAGACTAGCGTCTGAGTTCCAGTGTGTTGTGGACAGAGCAGGGTAGGGAAGCTGCGGGGGCCCGCACGACTGCGCAGGCGCACTTTCCGTTTCCAGGCCAGGGCGCAAACGCTGAGCAATGCGCAAGCGCGCATGCGCGAGGCTGAGGCGCGATGGCAGGTGTCGGGGTCCGGCGGCCGCCGGCAATGGTGTGGTTTGCGCTGCTGATGCTTACTGTGTGTGTTGCGGGTACCCGTGGGCTGTATTTCCACATCGGCGAGACTGAAAAGCGCTGCTTCATCGAGGAAATACCCGACGAGACCATGGTCATCGGTCAGGGGGCTGAGGGTGGAGAGGCCCTTTGTTTTCGCCTGGCCCTCGGAAGCGCCCCTCCTTCCCTGTCAGCTCGCCCCCATCCTGAGGGCGCCAGGTCCCCTGCCCAGCACCCCGGGGCTGCTTGCTGCGGGCCAGGTCGTGACTGTGTGTCTGCCCCACAGGCAACTATCGAACCCAGATGTGGGACAAGCAGAAGGAGGTCTTCCTGCCGTCGACCCCTGGCCTGGGCATGCATGTAGAGGTGAAGGACCCGGACAGCAAGGTAAGCGCCCCCGTGCCCGCGGCGAAAGCTCTACCTGTCCATTAACGTCCTTATGGGATGTAAAGTATCTCCGTGGCCCTGGGTAAAAATCCTTAGGTACCAGGTCTTGCATTTTGAGACGTCGTTGTAAACTTGGGGCTTGATGCGTCTTGCAGGTGGTACTGTCCCGGCAGTATGGCTCTGAGGGCCGCTTCACTTTCACTTCCCACACACCCGGAGACCATCAGATTTGTCTACACTCCAACTCCACGAGGATGGCTCTCTTCGCTGGAGGCAAACTGGTAAGAGGCTCATCAGCCTTAGAGTTTCTCACTTGATTACAGAGTTGACTTATAGCCGTCTTTTCCTTCTTTCCTTCTTTTCCTCTTTCTTTCCTTTCTGTCTGTCTGTCTTTCCTTTCTTTCTTTTCTTTCTTTCTTTCTTTCTTTCTTTCTTTCTTTCTTTCTTTCTTTCTTTCTTTCTTTCTTTCTTTCTTTCTTTCTTTCTTTCTTTCTTTCTTTCTTTCTTTCTTTCTTTCTTTCTTTCTTTCTTTCTTTGCCTTTTTGGGGGAACAGGTGGGTGTAGCAGTTAGAATTGGGGAAACCAGGCTTGCCAGAGACAAGAAATAGACTCGAGCACCCACCCATTCAGTCCTATTTCCTTGTAGCGAGTACACTTGGACATCCAGGTTGGGGAGCATGCCAACAACTACCCTGAGATTGCTGCTAAGGATAAGCTAACAGAGTTACAGCTTCGTGCTCGACAATTGCTTGATCAGGTGGAACAGATCCAGAAGGAGCAGGACTATCAGAGGGTAAGGGCGTGTATCTCCTTGCACTTGGAAGCAGCATCTGACCTTTAAACCCACTGTGCAAACGTTTGTCCTGGGGCCTTCCCTACTCCATTTTTTTCAGAGAATGAATTGGGAGTTATCAATCTACATTGGGGAGGTTTGTTTTGGTCCATCCATCCCCCCAACTTTATGTGTATGTCTGCAGTGCTGAGGGTTGAACCCCGGGCCTCACCTGAGTGTGAGGCAAGATCTCTACCACTGAGCCATACCTTTATATATCATATGTGTGTGTGTTTTATGTACACATAATTATATATTATATTTATTATAATTATAAACAGAACATTTATATGTAATTAGATGTATTTACATATATATGTTTTAACAGGTGGTCTCCCATCCAAGTATTAACCAGTCCTGGCCTTGCTTAGTTTCTGAGATCAGATCTTAAGTATTCAGGGCAGTATAGCCGTAGACTCTTTGATTTATTTTTTATTGTTATGAAATACATATAAAACTTAGCATTTTAACTGTTTCTAAATGTACAGTACTATGGTATTAAGTAGATTCATATTGTGTTGCAGCTCTGACTACCATCTATCTGCCTAACTTTCACCTTCCCAGAGACTCTAAACCTATCAAACATCCTATTTCCCAAATTGCAGTTTTGATTTCTTGTCTGTGATCCTGATTAGTGTTAAACACTGACTGTCCACGTAAACCATGTTGCTGTTCTACTTTTTTGCCTATAGTCTTCATCATTCTAACTCAGCTAAGTGGAATCCTTTTGTGACTGTCTTACTTCATTTAGCACAGTGAGGCCAGGGTTTATCTGTCTTTTAGTTTGTCAGAACTCTGTTATGTGTGTGTGTATAAATTTTTGCATTTTGAACCTAGGACATCACACATGCTAGATAATGGCTCTGAACTCCATTATGCCACACTCCTTTAAAGATGTTTTCTTATCAATTGTGTGTATATGTGTATGAGTTTACGTGCGTGTGAGTCCAGGTATCATCTGTGGGAAGCAGAAGGTGTCAGATCCTCTGGAGCTAGAGTTACAGGTGGTTGTGAGCCATCTGACATGGGTGCTGGGAAGTAAACTCAGGTTCTCTAGGAGTATGAGCTCCTAAACACTGGGTCATCTTTCATGCCTGTAGAATTATCACTGTCCCCCTTGTCCTTTGAGACAGGGTTTCTCTGTGTAGCCCTGACTGTCATGGAACTTGCTCTGTAGACCATGCTGGTCTTGAACTCAGATCTGCCTGCCTCTGCCTCCTGAGTGTGTGCCACCATTCCAGCTGTAGAACTCTCCTTTTAAGGTTGAGTAATAGATGGTTGTGTGTATAGACCTCATCTTGCTTTAGATAGTTTTGTTTTTCCAGACAGGGTTTCTCTGTGCAGCTTTGGCTGTTCTGGACCTCACAGAGAGAGATCTGCCTGGAGTGCTGGGATTAAAGGCGTGCACCGCCATCACCGCTTGTGTAGTTATTTCTAGATTGTGTGAACTATTGCTTGCTTGTTCCCCATGGGCTCTTACTGTAGAACTTGATTTTAATCCTAACAGAAATGGTTGTGGAGGACATCACTCTACTTCCTAGGGGCAGTCTCAGTGAGGAGACTACCCACTGGATGGAATTGCAGGTTGTATTCCGGAGGCATTTGGTCTGGGAGCTGTGCAGTCAAATGGAGGGGCCTTATAATAGCAGGTTCTGTTTTCCTACCTGTTCTAATCCTTTGTTCTCTGTCTTATGCAGTATCGTGAAGAGCGCTTCCGTCTGACCAGTGAGAGCACCAACCAGAGGGTCCTGTGGTGGTCCATCACCCAGACCGTCATCCTCATTCTCACTGGCATCTGGCAGATGCGTCACCTCAAGAGCTTCTTTGAGGCCAAGAAGCTAGTGTAGGCCTCTTGCTGTATAACCTTTCCCTTTTACCTCAATTATTTGATAATTTCCCCACCAAGCCGCTTGTCCATCTAGATTTTGAGGAGGAAAACTGAAAAAAACAGTGTGTCACGTTGATATCATGGCAATAAGCCAGCTGCCTTTGACCCTGTTCTCCAAGAAACAGACATTGGTCCAAGCTTTCAAAATCTGTCTTAGGGTTTGGGAGAACTTAGAATTAACCCAAGACCAAGTCATTTCTTTCACCTCTGGTGATTCTCCTGTTTTTGAAGAGATGACTAAAGCTCCTCTGTTTTCTCTTTGTCTGCTTATACAATAGGCAACTGGTGTGCCCACGGAGGAGGCCCTGCCTCAGTGTTCCTGGGTTAGTCCTGAGTTCTCCCAATGGCTTTGTGAATGTAAATAAGGGGCAGTTCTTGGCCCTGAAGGATTGAGATGTTTTTCTATATTTTAAAACTATTTTTGGATAAATTATATATTTTCCTTCCCGACCGAATCATTACTGCCTGTAACTAGCCAAATACACCAATCTAGACCTTCTGCATTCTACTTAGTTATACACATTTTTAATAACTGCCATTCAGTGCTCAGAATTTTGGCAGTCTAGGACCAGAAAGCAGATACACTGGTTACTCTCAAGTCCATGTTAGAAGTCCAAGAAGGGTGGTCTTGAACACTGTGAGTCCAGTCCCCCAGGGTCACAAAGTCGTGAGAGAGTGACATGATGACTCGGAGCAGTGCGTTCTTCCCTCAAGTTTTTCTTAAGCAGTGGTAAATGTTTTGTAGGTTCTTTTTTGTTTTGGAGACAGCCTCACTCTTGCTTTGGCTGACCTGGAACTCTCCGTGTAGACGAGACTAGCTTCAGATCCATGTGTCTGCCTACCAAATGCTGTGAATTAAAGAGGCATGTGATACCACACCTGACTAAAGATGTTCTTCACAGGAACCAGATCTTGGTTCTTTAAGCAATTTTTTTTCCAATGAAATAAAACATAGTAGCCATGTTTGATATGAAATAATAGGTTGTGGGCAGAGGTGAGGTCAAAAAAGGGGTAGGGGAAGTAGAGGGAAGGTCACTGGCCTAGACTGCTTGCCTTTGTAGAAAACCTGTAGTAGATGTCAGTGGGCACTCATGCTATACCTTGGCCTGGGAGTGGATGGCATGATTGCTTAATCACTCTGAATGGTCACCCTAGTAGGTGTCAGCAAAGAACTTAAAAAAAAAAAAAGTTGGTTTCTTAGCTCCTCATAAACAGCTCTTACTGCACATCCCTCACCCCCTTCTGTATAAACCTCATGCCATTAGTTGACCATTCTTGATATTTTATTTCATAGTTTTATTATATATTTATTTATAATATTTATTAAATTTCTTTTTTGGCTTGTAGAATTAAACTCTCCCCTTGTTATTTCTCAGTGTACTCTACTATATATGAACCTATTTTACACTTGGAGTCTATGCAATTTTTTTAGTTTGGAAAGAAGGCAAAAAAAAAAAAAAGCTTTACATATCCCTCCCATTTCTGATTTTCTGGTGGTCACTTAAACACCAGAAAAATTCCTCTACTGCTTAAAATAGCTTTGCAGTTTTCTTCAGATTAGAGTTAGTATGAGAAGTTAGATTTTAAGAATCATTTTGTTTTCAGTTTTTTGAGATAGGACATCTATACGTAGCCTTGCTGTATACCAGGATGGCCTCAAACTCACAGAAATCTGCCCATTTCTGCCACCAGGGTGCTGGGATTAAAGGCTGTGACATCATGCTTGACTAAGAGAATGTCTTGAGTTTGTTTTGTTTTTTTCAGACAGTCTTGAGGTAGAGCTTATGTTGGTTTTTAAGTCAAAAACTCTTGGCTCTGCCTCCCAAGTGTTGGGAAAATTATAAGTGTGTGCCAACATGCCCAGAAATAAGGCATCTTTTGAATGACTTAGATGTGTAGACCTATAACATGAGGCTCTTTGGAAGGAACACATTTCTGTTCTGTTGTCTTAAGAATTCTAGCCAGCAGAGACTGGGCCTGAGAGAGTAAGAGGCTAGAAAAGGCCAGGCATGATGGGTTTGTCCAATCATAAACACAAAGGAGCACACATCTCAGTGAATAAGCAGGGTTTCTCTTGCTGATTCTTTCCCACCCCACCCCCCTTGGAGATACCTGGGAGCACTCAAGTAAGATCTCTTGCAGGCTTGTATGTGAGGTGTATGGCAGGCAGGAAAATGACTGCTCCAAATGTATATCCTAAACCCTGAAAAGTGTGAATGCCACCCAACATAGCAAAGATTGCTATTCGGATCACCTTAAAGTATGGAGTTAGTGTAGATCAGTGCTTTTCAACCTGTGGTTTGTGACCCCTTTGGGGGTCAAATGACCCTTTCTCAGGGGTCACCTAAGACCTTCAGAAAACACAGATATTTTACATCATAACAGCAGAGTTACAGTCATGAAGTAGCAATGAAAATAATTTTATGATGGGGGCTCACCACAGTATGAGGAGGATTGAGAACCACGCTCTACATCAGGATGAGCCCACTGTAATCACAGGTGCAAGATTCTAGCCTCTTGCAGTTAGGTTCTAGTCCCACCTGATCTCTTTGGCTTAGACTTCCATGTTGGCTCTCCTCCCTTGCTGCTGGTTGAGAAGTGAACCTAAGGCATCACGCATGCTAAGCAAGAGGTCTGCGTTGAGCCACTTTCCCACTTTTAAGGACCCTTTATTGACCTTTCAGCTCAGCCCATTCCCATTCTCAAGAGTGCTTTCCCGTTCTTAACACACAGCCATTGTAAATAAGACTGTTGGTAAAAAAAGGCCCCACCGAGCTCTTTTCTATTATTGCTCTAACAATGATTACCAGAATGGCTTAAAAGAACAAACTGTTATGTTTGGGAGGCCAGCCTACGTGACCTTCGGAAAAGCAGTTTATTAAAGAGCCTGAGTTGCAAGGTGAAGAAAGGCATCAATCAGCTTGGGAGGGAGCAGAGTTCTTTTAAGGTCTCTTGTGATGAAAGTGGTTGGGGCGGGGTGGTGCCCAGAAGAAATGGGCTCAAGGTCGGCTGATATCACCTAACTGGATTCAGGGACATACTTTATTTCCGGCCTTACGAGGGTGTTTATGAGATCCCAAGAAGTCGTTTGTGGTGGTGCATGCCTAGCACTCAGGAGAATATCTGCGTTGAAAGCCAGTCAGGTCTACCTACCAAGTTCCAGGCCTGAGAACCTGTAGAATAGTAGAATAAAAAGAACAAAACAGGGCTGGGGAGATGGCTCAGTGGTTAAGAGCACTGTCTGCTCTTCTCAAGGACCCGGGTTCAATTCCCAGCAACCACATGACAGCTAACAACTGTCTGTAACCCCAATTCCTTCACACTAATGCACATGAAATAAAATTAAATAAAAAAAAGAACAAAACAATAATAAACAGAATAAAAAGGACCCAAGACATGGCTGGGTAATGGGATTCTGCAAGAAGAATGAGTCTCTCTCGTTAGTATGTGGTAACCCCATCTGACAGAATTTGGTTTTCTTGGAATGCCAGGTTAACTTGGCTCCTCTGCGAGCTGTGAAAGACTGCAGGGCTTATGGCAGGGTCTGTGAGAGTCTTCATATCAGCTAGAGGTCTGATATAACACTTATCTTAGTAAGTTAGCACTCTGTGCCGTGATTTCAGCTCAGTTAGATCAGCCTCACACACTGGTTACCCACAGAACCGTGGCTTCTCTGCGCATGTGCCTAAGGGGAGGCAAGGTTTAGTACCCGCAGCCCTACAGCCACCTCTCAGTGCCTCCAAATGGGCCTTGCTGCCCCCTCTCAGGCAGAACGCGGTCGGATCTTAACCATAACCGAGCAGGCACAGTCCTGCCCACGCCACCCTGTGGGTCAGGGAAGGCTGGGGCGCCAGAGAAGAGGCACCCACGATTTGGAGGGCGCTCAGAGGCAACTCCCAAATGACGCGCCAGCGCCCGACACAACACCTCAGTTTTGTGGCAAAGCTAGACGTCCACGCCAAAGCACTTCCCGGAAGTGACGTCTCCTCCGGAGCTGATTGGTTGTTGGTTCGTCCTGCCCTACGCGTGCGCACTGTCAGCGCGGAGGCGCGCCATGGAGGACCAAGAAGCGATGGGTTTTGAACACATGGGCCTGGATCCCCGGCTCCTGCAGGTATGGGGAAGGCTGTGGAGCCGGGACCCGGCGTGCCGGCGCACTTCGCGCCTCCTGAGCTGTGTGCTCCTTTTCCTTCTTAGGCTGTCACAGACTTGGGCTGGTCGCGTCCCACGCTGATCCAGGAAAAGGCCATACCTCTGGCGCTGGAAGGGAAGGACCTCTTGGCCCGCGCCCGCACAGGCTCCGGGAAGACGGCAGCTTATGCTATTCCGATGCTGCAGTTGCTTCTCCACAAGAAGGCGGTGGGTACCGAGAGGGGCGGTGGGCATGAGGGAAGAAGCCCTAAAAGGGCCGAGGAGGGAAACGGTTTCTGCTGGTCCTTAAACCGTGTTAGGCGGGCCATCGAGAACCTGGTCCATTTGCGGCATGAACTCTTGAGCCTGAGTTCAGGTTAAGCTGGCACACAACCCAGGCCTTGCTGCTACTGACACCAGCCTTATTGTAATCTTTTTTCTTTTTTTTATTTCATTTTCATGACATGGTTTCTCTGTGTAGACTTGGCTGTCCTGCGCTCACTTTTTAGACCAGGCAGGCCTAGAACTCACAGAGATCCTCCTACCTATGCCTCCTGAGTGCTGGGATTACAGGCGTGCGCCACCACAACCTGCTCTTATTGTAATCTTAAATAAATCTTTTTTTTTTTTAATCTAGAGAGGGCATATCAGCTCCATACCTAGTATGTGTTGATTAATTTCATACATGCAGCAAGTTATTTTTAAATTTCAGCGCCTGGGAGAGCTCTCTATTCTGTGTTCTGAGGTGGCCAGAATTAAGAGTTCATCAGTACTTTTAACAGTCCTTAATTCATGCTCTTGCAGACAGATCCTGTAACGGAGCAAGCTGTGAGAGGCCTTGTCCTTGTTCCTACTAAGGAGCTGGCCCGGCAGGCCCAGTCCATGATCCAGCAGCTGGCCGCTTACTGTGCTCGGGATGTCCGAGTGGCTAACGTCTCAGCTGCCGAAGACTCCGCTTCTCAGAGGTGGGTGACAGCTGCGGGGTTCTAAAGGAACAAAGCTATGCAAAGATATGGCATTGGTCTTGTGAGTAGCAAGATGGGGCAGGTAAGCAGTGGTGAGTTTCTGGTTGTTAAATTCTTGCTACCTGTAACTTGTCCCCTTGCAGAGCTATGTTGATGGAGAAGCCAGATGTGGTGGTAGGCACCCCATCCCGAATATTAAGCCACTTGCAGCAGAACAACTTAAAACTCCGTGACTCCCTAGAGCTGCTGGTGGTAGACGAAGCTGACCTTCTTTTTTCCTTTGGTTTTGAGGATGAACTCAAGAGTCTTCTCTGGTAAGGAAGAAACGGAAGTAGCTCCTAGCGGGAACCTCTGAGAGTCCAGACTTGGGATTGGAGTGGGCTGGGTGGAGCTGGAGCCTAATCAGGCCCTGTTTTGTCTTTCAGTCACTTGCCTCGGATTTACCAGGCCTTTCTCATGTCGGCCACTTTCAATGAGGATGTGCAAGCTCTGAAGGAGCTGGTACTTCATAACCCGGTAAGGCTTGTCAAGGGAGCGCCTGGAACTGGGGCCGGGCACTTTCTTCTCAGAGGAAACTTTGGGTGTTTGGGTGGGACTATTATTGTTGGATATGTCATTCCTAGTTCTTAGTCATTGAAAGGAAGTCACCTAAAATCATTACATATTTCTAGGTGTCCCTAGTCTAAACTATCCTTAGCCTAGAAGCCTTTCCTGGGGTCAGTGTGTCTTCAAGGGGAGCCAAGCCTCAAAGGGAGCCGCTGTTCTCTTCTTATGTACATTTCAGTCTTCGGAAGCCTTCCGTATTGTATGATGTCGCCTACCAATGTTTGCTTTTTGTGGTGTACACTGATGCCATATGTGTAGTTTGTGTTACCATATACCACAGTAGTTAGGTCACTTTGAGTGTTCAGGTTACCGCCCCAGGGGGAGGGGAGTGATGACTCACACACCAGAAATCCTTAGAGGCATGTCTGGCCTGCACTAATGCGGGTGCTTTGGTGGTGAGGCGGTGGCCATAGCACCTCTTCTCTTTCTTCCTGATCACAGGTCTGTCCTTTCCTAGGTTACTCTCAAGTTACAGGAGTCCCAGCTGCCGGGGCCAGACCAGCTACAGCAGTTTCAGGTGGTCTGTGAGACCGAAGAAGACAAATTCTTGCTGCTCTATGCCCTGCTCAAACTGTCACTGATTCGGGGCAAAGCCCTGCTCTTTGTCAACACTCTAGAGAGGGGTTACCGGCTCCGTCTTTTCCTGGAACAGTTCAGTATTCCCTCTTGTGTGCTCAATGGAGAACTCCCACTGCGATCCAGGTTCGTTGTGGTCTATGTCTAGATGAAGATAAACTGAGAAGAAACACGAGAGACCAGTTGGTTCTTTCTTCTTTTTAAGAGATAAGGTTTTATGCTGTATTTGTAGTCCAGGCTGACCATGAACGTAACAGCAGTCCTCCGCCTCAGCTTTTCGAGTGCTGGGTTACATCTGTGGGCCACTTCACCCAGATGGGCCTTCCTTCTCTCCGCCCCTGCGTTTTTGCAGTGCTAGGGATTGAACCCAGAGCCTGTTCATGCTAGGCAAGTACTCAGCCACTGTACACCTAGCTCCTTGTTCCAGTTTCTTAAGCACGTGCTAGCGGCCAGACCTCTCAATATGACTGATAAATGTTTCACACAACTCTGAAATACTTAACTGTTGCTTAATTTTAAAAAAGAAGAAAATTATTCTCATTATGTATATGGGTATTTTGCCTGCATGTATTTATGTGTCCCACATGCATGCTTGGTGCCTGTGGAAGCCAGAAGAGGATATTAGATCCCTTGAAATTGGAGTTACCAGTATTAGCCACTGTGTTGGTACAGGGACTAGAAACCAGGTCGTCTGGTAGAGCATCCAGTGCGTCTAACTGCTGAGCCATCTCTCTAGATCATTACTCTGTTTTCAGCTGAGGAAGCTTAGGCACGGCTTTGAAGATGAGAAAAGAGATTAAAGAGTTGGTAGGGAAGGATGATGCTGGGCTTGGGAAGAGCCTCTTGTACTCACGAGACCAACCGGTCCTCTCGGATTGCAGGTGCCACATCATTTCCCAGTTCAACCAAGGCCTCTATGATTGTGTCATAGCAACAGATGCTGAAATCTTGGGACCCCCAGTCAAAGGCAAGCGGCGAGGCCGAGGGGCCAAGGGAGACAAGTAAGTCCACAGTTCTCTTTTCTCAGCATTCCCCAGGAGGACCAGTTTCAGCATTTGTAAGACTGAAGCCAAAGTGCATAGAACAGGTTGCCAGACATTCTTGATGGTTAAACCAGGTCTCCCATGGGCCCTTGCTTAGCTCCCTGGACAGACAGAGTAGTAGAGACAATGGTAAAGGGTGATTCCTGCATGCATGTGCAGCACAGAGTGTCAGGCTGGGCATGGATAAGTAGACCTAAGAGAGAACCTGGTCCAGGCAGCCCTGGGCATGTGGCTGTGATGTGCAGAGAATGTGCTTCTGAGGAGAAAAGGGACACTCTCTAGGTATTGCCTACTTAAAGAGTTCAGGGTACCAGATGTGGTTTATAGGTGCTTTGCTATTTCCCAGAACTGAGGTCAGGGCAAGGGTTTGGCCAGATGTCAGAACTCCAGGCCACCCTACAACACCCCGGTTCCCCAAGTAATCCTAATGTCCAATAGTTTGGTGGTCTTTCAGCTTTGCTTGCAAGATTGTTTAGAGGTTGAACTTGAGAATGCATTTCCAGAGGATAAGTATCTGGCTGATACTGGGTTATCTTCTCAGGGCCTCTGATCCAGAGTCAGGTGTGGCCCGGGGCATAGACTTCCACCATGTATCTGCTGTACTCAACTTTGATCTTCCTCCCACTCCAGAAGCCTATGTCCATCGAGCCGGCAGGTAGGAGGATGGGGAGTGTGGGGAGCCAGGGCATGCTGCAGGAGTTGGACACACACCCCATGGGCTAGTGATGCATGTTTGATCCTCTCCCACTGCAGGACAGCTCGAGCCAACAACCCAGGCATAGTTCTGACCTTCGTGCTGCCCACAGAGCGGTCCAGCTTGGGGAAGATTGAGGAGGTTCTCAGTGGCGGTAAGAGCTCCTGCTCCATTAGCATGGGTCTAGGAGCCGAGCTTCTCCCATTGCATCTTGCATCCAGCTACAGTATCCAGTATAGTAGTGCACACTTGTCATCGCAGAACACAGGCCGATAGAGGATGGTTGACAGTTTGAGGCTAGCCTGGGGTACATAGCAAGAATAGTTTTGTTTGTATGTTGCTGTTTTTAAATCAGAGAATGGGGCTTGAGAGATGGGTCCATGGTTAAGAGCACTTGATACTCTTTTAGAGGACCCAGGTTCAGTTCCTAGCACCCATTTTGGCAGTTCATAGCCGAGTATAACATCTGTAGGCACCAGGCATGTAGGCAGTGCACATATGTGCAGGCAGACAAAGAATCACACATATAAAAAGTAAAATAAATAAGCCTTTTCTAAGTCCAAGATAAGAGGGAAGAGGAAACTACCAAAGTCAAGTGTGGTGTCACATAATAAAATCTCAGCACTTGGGAGCCTGAGGCAGGAAGATCAAGAGTTCTAGGTCAGGCCAGGCTATATAGCTGGTTGGAGGCTACCCTGGGTTATATAGTGAGGCCCTCTGTAAAATGCCGAAAAGTCCATAGAGATGACAGACGCCTTCCACCACTGTCCATCATCATCTTTCCCAGTGTGACACATACTGTGTCCTCTGACAGATGGTTACTGAGGTTGCTTTTCCAGTGTCATGCTCACTGACTGCCTTATTGTCAGGGACTAACAAGATACTACATGTCCTGACTCAGATGCCTTAGGTAAAGTGTGCCTTGTCTGCAGGCAGCAACCATCATCAGGAGGGGTCTTCTAGTCACAAGCCTTGAAGTAAGTGGGGCTGACCAAAGTCTGGGGAGCTGCTCTTAGCCCCGAGCACAGTGATGCTGAGTAGCATCTCAGGGTATAGCCTCATTTTGGAGAGGAGCAGGAAGCTGTCAGGGAAGGCCTTCCATGGGCCCTGCCCTCAACCCTCACTGCTGCCTTCTCTCCAGAGGGTGAAGCCCCCATCCTGCTTCCCTACCAGTTCCAGATGCAGGAGATCGAAAGCTTTCGCTATCGCTGCAGGGTAAGCTTGTCAAGGGTGGGGAGGAAGGTGGCAGGAGAATGGGCTGTGACCCAGGGATTGCACCCCACTGTTGAGCACTCAGGAATAAGGCTGTCTGATTGCTGGTCTACCCACAGGATGCCATGCGCTCGGTGACCAAACAGGCCATTAGAGAGGCAAGATTGAAGGAGATCAAGGAGGAGCTTCTACACTCAGAGAAGCTCAAGGTGAGGGCAGGCTTGGACCTGTTTGTTTTGGAGGCTGGCTAAGCTCTGAGTGGTAAGAAGCAGAAAGCTGGATAGTTGGCTGGCCTTTGGCAGGGGGAGACAGGAAATTAGCTGAAAGACAGCTGTTCTCCTGGGAGGATGGTGGACACAACTTCATGGTAGGCACAATGCACATATGACAGTGCATTGTGTGCATGTGCGGGCATGTGTGCGTGTTTTGTATTCACGTGTTCATTACAACACTATTGGGAAGCCAAAGAGGGAAGCCCTGTACGGTTCAAACCAAGGGCCTTAGAATGTACAGGCCATACCTGGATGTTAAACAGACGTGGGAAAGAGTATGAAGAGGCTGTTGGTATTGATGAAGAACAGTTTGTAAGATGATACTAAGATAAAGCAATCCAGAGTGCCGCTGTTTGTATCTTAGAGAAGGAAACAGACATGTCCTTGTATAGGGTCCTTGTATAGGGGATGTCCTTGTACCCGTGTTTGGGACTCAGAAGATTAGCATCATTGAGTGCATAAAGGTTCTAGCCCCAAGTTGCAGAACTCTGGCATGCGAGAAGGGATAGCATTTACATTCCAAAGCCTCCAAAGATGACCGGTTTCCAGAAGGTGGCAATATTTGCTTCTTCTGCAGCATGCATTGCCATACTTGGCCAGCAGAGGTCAGCTGTGCAAGCCATGAGAATCCTGTAGAGGTTTGTGCTTAAAGCTGTGGCTCTTTAGACTGAGGAACAAAGTGGTAGGCAAACTTCATGGTGACATTTTTTGTGCATCTTAACCTCTGTGCTCTCTCTGCCTGTCAGACATACTTTGAAGACAACCCCAGGGACCTCCAGCTGCTACGCCACGATCTGCCCTTGCACCCAGCAGTGGTAAAGCCTCATCTGGGCAATGTCCCCGACTACTTGGGTGAGTGATGACTAGGAGACTAGAGGAAATGGCCTGCCTCTCTTGGCCATCTTTTGCCAGCCCCTGTGCTTGGTGCTGGGAAAGCTTGTATATAAGAGGACCTAGAGACCCAGACAACACAGCGTGTGTGATCGTGAACAGCTGTGCCACCATGTACTAACTCAGATAGACTTATTCAGCCTATCTGTCTCATGATACCTGTGGTGTGTTGTGGAGATGAGGAAACTGGGGTTATGCTGAGTTGGAAGCACATTCTGGGGTTTAGCTGGATAGAAGAATGAGCCGGTGATTGCCTTCCTGTGTTCTCAAGAGGCTGAGCACATTTGAGGGAGAGTCCTGGGCTCAGGACCCTTGTGCTGGAGAACACTCTAGATTGGCAGGCACACAGCTGAGACCTCCGTGGTTTGTAGGTAGGAACAGATGAGGGAGACAGACACTGCAGAGGGAAGGCTGGTAGCCATTCACTTTAGCTGGCCCTTCTCATCTCATGAAGACGCTGACTAAGAGCTCTTCTTTAGATGTCTGGTGTGGGGTGTTTTCTAATGAGAATTCATGCCTTCTATGCTTACAGTAAACATACAGGAGAAGAGTTAATGAGAAGCGGCCTGCCCTGTTAGTTAGGCCTTCCACCATCCTGATCTGCCTACCTGGAATGAAGCCAGTTTGCTGAAGTGTTGTTGCTGCCTTAGAAGTGACAGGAAAGGCCGGGCAATGGTGGTACATGCCTTTAATCATAGCACTCAGGAGGCAGAGGCATGTAGATCTCTGAGTTCAAGGCCAGCCTGGTCTGCAGAGTGAGTTTTGGGAGAGCCAGGACTACACAGAGAAAGCCTGTCTTTAAAAAAAAAAAAAGAAAGAAAGAAAAAAAAAAGGAAGAGGAGGAAATGACAGGAATACATTGTATACAATGTATAGGAGGGACGACATATCAGGGCAGAAAAGGTATAGTGATGTGAAAGGTCCTAGGAAAGGTGGGAGCATGATAATACTAGAGGAGGGCTGGAGGCAGTGAGTGGAGAAGACCCCACCCTTGGTCTTTGAAATGCTAGGAGGCTCCCTTTGGCCTAAAGTGCCTGTTAAGAGCAAAGTCACTAAGAGTGTGGCCAGAAAGTTTGCAAGAGCCAAGAGACGGTGTAAGGTGTTAGATGTGGCCTGTTCTGATAGGGTTGAACTGGGTGCTGTGAGGCCAGGCTCAAAATCACATGAAGTTATGGGGAACATAGTGGGAAGGTTAGGGGCAGTAACGGGCTAGTGAATTTGTAGTTCAGAAGCCACACAAAAGGAAACCACCCACTGACTTTTCTCTTTAAATGCATTTTCCTTGGAGATATTTCTTCCCTTTCTTCCTTCCCTTCTTTCCTTTCTCTATGCCGTGTACACATGCTTATTACTGAATATATACCATAGCTTCTCTCTTTTCTTGCTACATGTTCTTTGCAGTAGATTTAAGCAATACAGACATGATTTAGACAGTGGGAGTCTTGAGAGCTAACTTTAACCTTTTATTTGTGCACATATAACAAATAATTGAGTATTGGGAACCTTTCTTTTCTTCCTTCTTTCCTTTCTTCCATTCCTTTTTTCTTCCTTTTTCGCTTTCTTTCTTCATGGCTTTTTGAGACAGACAGGGTTTCTCTCTGTAGTTCTGGCTGTCCTGAAACTTACTCTGTAGACCAGGCTGGCCTTGAACTCAGATCCTCCTGCCTCTGCCTCCTGAGTGCTGGGGTAAAAGGTGTGCGCCATTGCTGCCAAGATAGAAGCATTCCTTGGGGCAGGATTGGGGTCTGTGCTGCAGGTGTGCAGGGTGGCGCTGACAGGAGCGGGCAGCACTGGGGGCTGGGAGCATGTTTCCCGGGGTAGAGAGGACTGTGAACTGGAGCTTAGAAGCATGGGGGGAGGCTACTCCTGAGGCCCAGCATCTCTTCCAGTTCCTGCTGCTCTTCGTGGCCTTATACATCCTCGAAAGAAACGGAGAAAGCTTCCCTCCTCTAGGAAGACTAAGGTATGTCTCCTGAGATTCTTGAAACAATAGCAGGGCTCCTTGCCCTTCAACTGCAGCAACTGCCTGCTTGAGGGATGGATAGGACTCCCAAGAATAGGGCAGGGTGGGTTTGTGGTATTCCCACAGCTACCCAAAGGCCCTGTTTCTGCCCTCAGTTTCCCTTACATTATCTGCAGAAGCTAGCAGCCTCTGGCTTGTGGCACAGGGATTTTGTCAGGTGCTAGCACTGCTCACTCTGTTTGGAGCATGTGACTGATTCCCCCAGCTAACTTGTGACTCTGCCCTTGTAGAAGGTGAAGACCCAGAACCCACTGCGTGACTTCAAGCACAGGGGAAAGAAACCTAAACCCACAGCAAAACCTTCCTGAGGTGGCCTGAGCGTGAGGACACTGAACAGGACACTGTTCTGGCGTTGGACATACTGGCCTGGAAGGAGTGGAATTCCCACCCTGTTTGTGGGCACACTGGTGGTCACTGTCCAGACAAACTGTACTCTGAGGAAGCACCCCATCTCCTTAGTACTGCTGGACTGCCGTCTTGCCACTTAACAGAATAAAGATTCCAGCTGCCCCAGGCTGTGAGCCTCTGGCATGTGGGAAGAGACTGCTTTCACAAATCTCCAGAGCTGACAAACTCTAATTCTCCCTTTGCTGCTGCATGCATTGCCTCAGTTGGCAAGCAGGGGCCAGCTGTGTAAGGCGTGAGAAACCTGTTCTGGTTCTCCTGGTCCAGTGTTGGGCTATGGCCCTGTATGTAGTTCCTGCATTCTATTGATTCACATTAGCTGACAGCTGAGCTTGTGTTCTCCCAGGTCAGGGCACTCCTGACTATAAGCGAGTGCCTGGATCTCACCGTCATGTGCATGCTCACAATCAGGAAAATCACCAAGCCCTGGGAGCCAAGACTTCCCTTTCTGGGTAAAAGATGACAATTCATGTGTGTTTCCAAGGCACAGGTGGTAGTCTACGGCACTCTGACACCCCTTCCTCATGTCCCAACCTGAGCACTGGCTGCAGGGGCTCAGAGGAGGTGTTCCTCTGCTCACCTAGCATCCTCCTACCTGTCGCTTATACCACAGTGTTAGCCTGTGACTATCTGCTTGTCACTCGCTTGTCAGGTATAAGGTTAGGATGGGATGGGAGGAGTCGGTGGGAGGTGGGAAAAGAGAAGTGTCTAATCCGAAGTGGGGCTTTGATTATAATTAGGGTATGTGGCTTGAGTGGCAGGATCTGAGATTTGTGATTTATTTATCTCAACGCCAAGGATTTTGAGAAAGTCAGAATGTGTAGCCTGGGGAAAGATCGGAATTGTCAGTGGGTACATACAGTTAAGTGTTCAGTTGTATGGAGAAAAGGAGCTCGAGATAAAGATAACTCTAGGGAGCCAGGCATGGTGGAGCTACTCAGGAGCCCGAGGCAGGCAGATCGCTGTGAGTTCAAAGCCAGCCTGGTCTACAGAGTGAGTTCCAGTACTACTGGGGCTGTTACACAGAGAAACCCCAAAACAAACAAACAAATTGACCCTGGGGGCCTGAGGATAGTTTCATGGATAAAGTAAGGGCCTGAAGTTGCATCCTTAGCATCCATGTAAAAGCCGATTGTGGCAATCCGCATCTGCAATTTCATCATAGGCCTTGCAGGCAGGGAGCGCAAATGTATGCTTGAAGCTTACTGGCTATACCAAACAGCAAGCTCTAGGATCGAGGAAAGACCGGGTTCTAAAAAATATGAAGAGCAATAGAGAAAGACAAGACCCTGGCCTCAACCTCTGGCCTTTCCCATCCTGCTTTGTTGACAGCGCTGGGCAGTTGAGTACACTATATTGAATATTGCATCCATGCTCACTCTAAGATGACACACTGTTCCTGTGGCTTCTGTCATCATCCTGTCACTTTATTTACCATGGAGAGGATGTGCCCCCCAGAACCATGCAATGGAAAGATTCGGTTTCCCTAGCAAGGTTTCTTAGAGGGACATGAAGCTGGTACTCTGCTGTGTAAAGTCATCAAGGAGTAGGGCCAGAGCTGAAGTGAAGATTATGGTAGCTGTTGCATGTGTGTTTTCCTTCCAACTTTGAGCAGCCTTGGGGGAGGCCTTCTCATGTTCTAGTTGGGGATGAAATGACTAAGCTATGGAAAAAATGTTTCCTCTGTTTTCTTAGTCTAAATGGGGAGAGTATATAGAACTCATCGTCTTACAGTTACTATTTAAAACAAAGCATAGAAAACATTTAACCATGGGAGCTGTATGTGTCCCACAATACACCCCTCTGTCCACACATCTGTCTTCACTTGCAAATGTTCATTGCAATGAGTCATGGGTCTGGTTCTAGGTCTCTAGCTTCTGTGACACCATCAGTATGAAATCTTCACTGGGACTCTTCCCAGTTATCCTGTTGTTGCCCTGTGTCACAGAGATCCTGCAACTTTGGATCAGCAGGATAGGCCTTTCCACACACCCCCAACAGTGCACAGATATAGATTTTGGGGTGGGCCAACTGGGTAGTAGCTGAGCTGATCAGCTGGTTGGCTCTAAATTGCATCACCAGAGCAAGCCCTCCAGCCCTGTTCTGGCTAGACGCCACAGTGCCACTATCTGGCAGGAGATAGGGTCCACTCTCCTGGGGCCAGCTCCACTGTGCTGCCTAGTCAAGGCTTGGGAGCTTGGGGCCCACTCAAGGGCTGCAAACAGCAAAAGGCTGGGCCAACTTTCATGCCCTCGGGGCTGACTCACCATGCCGCGGCCATCAGGGCAAGCTCCATTGTGTTGCCCAGGTGAGGTATAGGGCCTACTCTCCTGAGTGCTACAGCCAGTGAGGGGCCAGCCCTCTGGACTGCTGCAGGTGGCAAGGGGTGAGTGGAAAGTAGAGTTAGTATTGCTGTGAGGAAATGCCAAGAGGAGGAAAGGGCGTATTTGGCTCATAGTTCCATGTAGCAGTGAGGGCAGAAACCTGGAGGCAGGAGCTGATACAGAGGCCATGGTGGAGTGCTGCTGACTAGCTTGCCCCATGGCTTGCTCAACCTGCTTGCTTACTTTTTTTTTTAATATTAATCACAGGTTATTTACTTTGTATCCCAACCATAGCCTCCTTCCTGATTCCCTCCCAATCCACCTTCCCTTCCTCATCTCCTCCCTCCCCCTGTCCAAGTCCACTGATAGGGGAGGTCCTCCTCCCCTTCCATCTGACCCTAGCTTATCAGGACTGGCTGCAATATCCTCCTCTGTGGCCTGGCAAGGCTGCTCCTCCCTCAAGGGGAGGGGGAGGTAAAATAGTCCCTGTTCCCCTTACTAGGGAACCCACTTAGATAATGAGCTACCATGGGCGACATCCGAGCAGCGGGTCTAGGTTATATCCATACATGGTCCTTGGTTGGAGAAACAGTCTCATAGAAGACCCCTGTACCCTGATATATTTGGTCCTTGTGGAGCCCCTGTTCTCTCCAGATCATACTAACTCCCCCCTTCTTTCATCTGATTCCCTGCACTCTGCTGAAGGTTTGGTTATGAGTCTCGGCATCTGTTTTGATACACTGCTAGGTAGAGTCTTTCAGAGGCCCTCTTCGGTAGGCTTCTGTCCTGTTACTTTTTTTCTCCTACTTCCAATGTCCATCCCATTTGTCTAAGTAAGGATTGATCATCTTACTCCGGGTCCTCTTTCTTGTTTATCTTCTTTAGGTGTACAGATTTTAGTATGTTTGTCCTATCTTATAGGTCAACCTGCTTTCTTATAGAACCCAGGACCACTAGCCCAGGTACCACCCACAACAGGCTGGGTCCTCCCACATCTATCAGTAATTAAGAAAATGCCCACAGCGTGATTTTATGGAGGTTTTATTAACTTGAGGATCCCTCTTCTCAGATGACTTCAGTTTATATCAATTTGATGTAAAACTTGTGCAGCCCATTCATTCTATGCCCAAATGGCCTTGTGGTCATGTGTGAAGAGTCAGTTGTTTTGGATGTCTCTTAAACTCAGTTTGGGAATGAACTCTGCATCATTAACCTTACAACAGCTCATATAAACTTGGACTGGATGAGCTTGTGGCTAGGTATGCTCATAGTAGACTCAGGAATGGGCTACCCAGGACTAGGAGGCACTCAGCCATGTGAGCCTAGAGAGGAAGAGGGGCAGGACTTGCTGGAAGCTTGAGGCATCACCAAGCAGTAGAAAAGCGCAGGCAGCCTCCAGTCTGACATTTTCATTTACACCTGGATGGCCTGCTGTGTCCTTGCCATGACCTTGCCTAGAGTCAGGAACAAGGCTGTCTAGATGGAAAACTTTGTGGAAAGTAAAAAGTGGAGCCCTAAGCTACAGTTGACTTCAGAGGTTAGGGTTTATACCATCTGCTTTTGCCTATAGGAGGAAAGGCATGTGTCCCTCAAGGTTTACCTTCTAGGGTGGGCATTTGAGCAGCACGCAAACTGCGAGATAGTCATGGTGGGGGAAGCCAGGATGCTGGAGGTTTGAAAAGGGCCACATTTGTTTAGAGGGACTGCTGAGGGAGGAAGGGCAGAACAAAATGGCAGTCCTGGAAGGTGACCTACACATGCAAATTCCCTGGTCCATTTGAAGGTGAAAAGACCAGTGTGGTTGTCACCAAAATATGTGGCAGGTTGAAAGCTCGTGTGATTGACCTTGGAAATCTGAAGAAGGTCTCCTGTTAAGAAGTGAAAGGAGTGCTGGGTTTTTAGAGGATAGCACCCTGATCCAATAGTCAGACCCTCATTGATGATGGACGACAGGGTGTGTCCAGAAACCTCTGTACCTGGAGCATGGAAGATTCCATGTTCTACACTCATTCCCTGCTTGCACCTGCCAAGGATTAATGACTCAGCTTTTGAGGAACTCACTGTGGGACTTTGACCTTTACAGTTGATGTCCCTGGAGACAGTAGTGATAAAGGCTGAACTTGAGCAGGGAGACGCCTCAGCTCACGCCACCCTCCTTTCCGGGGAGGATGATGCCTGTGAGCTGCCCGTCTTACAGGAGGGCTGCAAACTGTTTCCATTTATGATATCCCACCCCTTTCATCCTCCTTCTCTCCTTTCCCTTCTCTTTAACAAGGTTAAAGGAAGGAGAAAGCTGGTTCGTTGACAAGGGCCGAGTAGACTTACTGTGTGCTCGGTGGCATGCACATTGATTATGTACTCTTCTTGAGGAGCCTCCAGAACTGGACAGGTCCAGCCTTCCTAGCTCACCCACCTGACTGCCACACATATATCAACAAAGTGCAGTGATTGGCACTGAATGCAACAAAGGTGTCTGTGGCTTTAACAGTTACAGAGCAAGGCACATCAAGAGGATCCTTCGTGATGGAGCAGCACCCCTTCACATGCCCAGCTTGCCATGGTCATTGCAGCTAGGCCAGATCATCATAGCCACTTATGGCCAGATGGCCTCATAAGGAAAGACATTTCCCTTTTTGAATACCTTGTAAGTGGTGACAAGTGCTATCTGGAGGGCTCCTCTGAAGGCCAATGCAGCACACAGGTGAAGGGCTAGAGCCACCTAGTCACCTAGCACCCTTACTGTGGCCCTACTCTGTGGTAACACCTGATGCCTCTCACTCAAGTGTTCATAGAATGCTTCTCTGGCCCCCTCCCAACTCCCATGTACACCAAATCGCAGAGATCCTCCCAGCATCCAGGGGCTCCGGCTGAGCTAGGCTCAGTGGTGCTTGACCAGCATGCCAAAGATTTCAGGCTGTTTCCAGGGACAATGCGAGAGTGCTTGTTCTGCAGATCCAGGGCAGGCTTGAGATTATGTGTTCTTGACAGCTGTTTTCGAAGGTGAGGCCAATCCTCCGCTGCCTAGACCACAATCTGAGGTTCACCACTCAGCTGTCTTGCAGATGGACACTCTGGCTCTGATTACAGACACAGCCTGGGCTTGCCATTTGGCTAAGGAATGATAAGTGAGAGTTCTATCTGAATGTCTCTAGGATGAAGGTTCAGACCTGCTGTGAGGCTGCTTTTTCAGCCAAGGGGCAACACGGTTCATCTCCTTTGAACTTTCAGGAAAGTGAAGAATGTTACCACGTAACCATGTTCCATCCAGTATTTGGAATGTAATTGCATTAAAAAAAAAATTGGGGGCTGAGGGTGTAGTTCAGTTAAAGAGCACTTGCCTAATATGTGAGGTCCCAAGTTTAACTCCCAGCAGTACAAAAAAGGGAGGGGGCGCTGTTTTCTGTGAAATTCAAGTTTAGATGTGTCCTATGTTTATGTTGTATTTGGCAGGTCAAGGGCGTTATTCCTTTCTCAACCATCACGGCTTTCTCCAGGAAGCAGTCCTGAACTAGTCTGTACTTCTGATAAACGTCTTGACTCATGAAGTGCCAGCTTCTAGTGACTTACTCCACCCTGTGGGTGTGCTCTGGAGGCAGGATCATGCCAAGTTGTTCACTTTTTCCTGGGTGCAGCTACTTACTACTCAGAAGTTTTTCCCTGAGAGTATCAACACCTGTCTTTTCCTACCCTTCTCTGGTTCAAGGATCTTAGAGAAAATGTCCAGTTAAAAGGGCAGGAAAGATCAGGGAAAGGACTCACTTGGCAGGGTTGGACTCTGCACCCAGCACAGCAGGCATGGACCAGGAGCTCTCACATCATCTCCATGACTCAGCTTAGATGGGAGGTGCCCCCTGTATTCCTCTCAAGGGCACAGATGTGCTAGGGACTCCCATGTGTGACCAGGCTAGGTAACAGACATGGACACCCATACACTCTTAAACACTAGCTCTGTAGGCAGAGACTGTCCATGTGAGGGGTCTGGCTGCAGGCCCCTCTCATGTTCCTTTGGGTCCTGATAGTCCACAGCAAGCCGTCCGTTTAAGGTTAGAAAATGCAGTGCTGTGTTACAGAGGACCAAAAAAGCCTAGAGTCCTTGGATGAAGGCTGCCAACTAGCTCTCAGGGATGCTTCGAAGATTAGATACTTCACAGAGACTAAGCATGGAAGGCCAGTCTCCCTGACCTCAGCTCAGCTCAGAGTGGACACAGGACACATGGTCTCCATCTTCCCCCGCCCAGCAGTCTGGGACTACCCTACCCTGTTCTGTGGTCAGGGTGTTCAGTGTTCTTGACCCTGCCCAGGTTGAGACTCACTGCTAAAACCCATAACTGAGAAAGAGGGTGCTGGGGAACACTGGTTGAGGCAGATGGACTGAACTTCCCACCCGCTCCTCCAGGAAGCCCTCAAGAAAGTACTAGACGCCTCTCTCTTCAGAACAATGTTTGCCCCACTTTTCTCTTCAGTGTGGGCAGGCACAGCAGGCTCATGCTGGTTCTGGTCCCCTGAGGATGGGAGTAAAAAACCAGCCAGCAGTGCCACACTGTGGATCTGACCGTAGCCTTGCTCCTGGAGCAAACAACCTTGTACATTTCTGGAAATGTGAAGACTGGCCCCTTGTACCAGCTAGGCTTCTTTGGGGAGGAGGTGTGCAACTTCTTAGGAGCCAGGACCTCAGTCTCAGCAGCAGAAAGCTGCTTGCGGTGATTGATAAGCTGAACGCAAAACCAGAGTCACAGGAAAGATTTGGAAGGATTCCAGACACGGCCTCAGCCTGATCATGTAGAAGAAATGGGGGTGGATGAGGAGCATAGGGAAGGTGTCCTGTGGCCTAGGCATTCTCAACTAGAGGCTCTTTGTAGCATGGAACATTTGGAAAAGTGTGGAGGCATTTTAGGTTGTCACATCTGGGTGGTGGCAACTCCTGGGAAGAAGCTAGGGTTTGTTGCTGAAGTCAGCAGTGCACAGGGCACCAGTTGAGATCTCCCATCAGTTCAAACCTAGCTGCAAGGACGCAGTGAGAGACAGGTAGAGCTAGGCTTTTGGATATTGGAGGGGGAGAGCATGGATACCCCTAAGACATCATCAGTAAGGAGTGTTCACAGCTCTAGAGAGGAAGAAACCCATGACAGGTCTGGGAGGAAGAGCTTGTCATTCTCCCAGGCCAAGTGGCCTTAATGGTGGAAAAGTACTACCACTGAGTTGGGCAGTAAGTGCTGTCACGTCTTCCTACTCTACCCTGCTTTTAAATTGGAGTGAAACATACATAACAAAAATGTTTTAACCATTTTAAGTGTATGATTCAATAACATCAAGGGCATTCACAGCTGGGTACAGAGATGTGCATCTGTAACCCCAGCTCCTTGTAAAGCTGAGGCAAGAAGATCATGAGTATAAGGCCAGCCTCCGCTACAGGGTGAGATCTGTCTCCCTGCCCCACAAACAACAAACCAGAAGATAAAACAAAATGTCATTTAAGCATCATTATTACATATGGCTTAAACTTTTTTTTTTCAAGACAGGGTTTCTCTGTATAGTCTTGGTTGTCCTGGAACTTACTCTGTAGACCAGGCTGGCCTCAAACTCACAGAGATCCACCTGCCTCTGCCTCCCAGAGTTGTGGGATTACAATCGTGCACCACAGCATCTGGCTATGGCTTAAAGTTTTAAGCTTTTGTTTGGATAAAAAACAACAATCAGTCTAATGAGATGGCTCACCAGAAAAAAAAAATTGCCATGTTAAGGCTGACAACTTGAGTTCAGTCCTCGGAACCCACCTTGGAACAAGAGAACTGATTGCTGAAAGTTGTCTTCTGACCTCCATATGTGCCCTGCATCCCTGCATGATGAGCACACGCACACCAGCTCTGGACCAAACAATGACTGAAAAACAAGAAAAGAAAGAAATCCAAATTCTATAGTGTTCCTTTTCTTGCCTCTGCTTTCAGTGGGCAAGAAATCTCTGCAATGGGTTTCATCTAAGTCGGTGGTTCTCAGCCTTGCCAAAGCTGAGGCCCTTTTGTGCAATTACTCATGTCATGGTGCCTCCCAATCATATATTTGGTTTTTGTGACATCATAACTGTAGTTCATTACTGTAATGAATTGTAATGTAAATATCTGGCATTTCTGATGGCTTAGGTGACCCCAGAGAAAAGGTCATTTGACCCCCCTCTAAAGAGGTTGTGACCCACAGGTTGAGAACCTGATCTAGGTAGGGTTTTTGTTTTTGTTTTTGTTTTTTTGGCTGTTGTGTTGTTTGTTTTTAAGCCTTAGCTCTTGCACTTCAATCCTGTATTTTTTTTAATTTTTATGGATTCTTTGTGAGTTTCACATCATGCACCCCAGTCCCAGCCATCTCTCCATCCCTTCATATCCACTCTTCATCCTTGTAACCTCCTCCCAAAATAAAAACAAATAAACAATAACGACAGCAATAGCATAGAAAACATCTCCTCATGGAAGCTGTTGTGTGTCACAGTGTGTCCCACAGTATATGCCTCTGGCCACATGTCTTGCAAATGTTTATTGCAATGACTCATTGGTCTGGTGTAAAATCTCTGGCTTTTGTGACACCATCAATATTGAATCCTCAATATATATATATATATATATATGTGTGTGTGTGTGTGTGTGTGTGTGTGTCTGTATATATATATATTGAATTCTCACTGGAACTCCTCCTGTTATCCTGTTGTTGCCCTGTGTTATGGGGCTCCTGCTGGACTGGCCCTTTCACACGCTCCCCCCAACAGTTCACACATGAAGTAGACTTTGGGGTGGGCCAACTCAAAACGTTGGGTCTGGTTCTGGCTGGTAGCTGTGCTGGCCAGCCTGCGGGCTCTCATCTGCACCACTCTTTGTTCCTGCTCCATTTGGCCACCCAATGCTGCTGTCAGCAGGGGGCAGGATCAACTCTCCCGCTCTCATGCCCTCGGAGCCAGCTTCCTGGCACTCATGACTCCAGAGCCAGCTCCGCTGCGCTGCCCAGACAAGGCTTGGAGCCCACTCTCCCAAGGGTTGCGGCTGGCAAGGGGCTGGGCCAGTTTTCTCAGCCTCACACCCTTGGAGCTGGCTCATCTGTGCCTTGGCCATCAGAGCCAGCTTCAATGTACCCCCCAGGCAAGGTTCAGGGCCCACTCTCCTGTGTGCTGCCAGTGGTGAGAGATTGCCACATTCAGTGAGGTCAGCTGCCCTGACCAGGGATATTGTTCTCCAGCAGTAGTTATTATGAGCCATGGACATCAACACTGACTCCTGCCACTGGGCAGGGACTCAGACATGGCCCTCAGTGACAGCCTGGGCTAAGACCTCACCATGGCCCCAGGCGGTGGGGCTGGCCACTCACAACAGGCCGCTGCTCTCCACCTGCGATCTCCAGCTCCACCTCTCTTCAGAACGCTCAAGCCGCCCCACTTCTCTTTCATCTGACCACCACACACTCGCACATCGCGGTGGCTCCTGCTGCAGGCTGGCCACGTGGCAGGCAGGCCCCTTGGTGACATCCTTTATACTATGCTGCATGGAGTGTTAGCAAGCAGATGTCTTTTTATTTTACTTTATTTTGAGATAAAGTTTCACCATGTAGACTTGGCTGGCCTCCAATTCATATAGATCCACCTGCATCTGGCAACACCATGCCTGGCTTACTTTTTATTATTATTATTATTTTTATTTTTGAGACTGGGTCTCTCTATTATGTAGCTCTGGCTGTTCTGGAACTTGCTATGTAGACCAGGCTGGCCTCAAACTCAGAAATCCACTTGTGTCTGCCTCCTGAATTCTGAGATTAAAAGTATGCAACACCATATCCAGCCTTTGCACTTTTGTTGTTGTTTATTGTTTTGGTTTGGTTTTTATTTTTTTGAGAGAGTGTTTCTCTGTGTAGCTTTGGCTTTCTCGCACTTGCTTTGTAGACCAGGCTTGAACTTGCAGAGATCCACCTGTCTCTGCCTCCCCAATTGCTGGGGTTACAGGTGTGTGCTACCTGGCCTGGCTTGTTGTTGTGTCAGGAGCCGGCAGTCTCCATTACAAGATGGCGCTGGTTTCCGGGTTCTTCGTGGACTCGGCAGTGGTAAACAACTTGTGTGCGCACGTGCATAGCCTGCCAGGGGTTATGCTAATGAGGGTTTGAGATATGGACCAATCATGGAAGTACACGCTGTCTTAAGTCTATTTAAGCAGTGTCAGTCCGGAGCTCAGGGTCTTCTGCCTTTAACCACTAGCTGCGCAGCTGAATAGCATGATGTATCCCCAATAAAGCGTGCTTCAGAAGAATCCTGTTGTGGCGTCTTCCTTGCTGGCGAGGTGGGCGCGACATTGTTGTTTTTTGTTTTGATGTTTTTTTTGAGGCATTGTTTCTCTGTGTAGCCCCTGCTGTCCTGGAACTTGCTCTGCAGACCAGGCTGGCTTCAAACTCAGAGATCCACCTGCCTCTGCCTCCCAAGCACTGGAACTAAAGGCCTGCACTGTCACTACCTGACCTGGATTTCAGTTTTAAAATTATCAATATTGATGGTGTGTATGTTCATGTAAGTGCTAGTTTTTAGAGTGTTCTTATGTAGGAAAGGGTGCTAAACTTTTCAAATGCCTTTTCTACATAAAGGTAATAGTATAGTTTTTGTTTTGTTTTGTTTCCTGAGACAGGGTTTCTTTGTGTAGCTTTGGCTGTCCTAGAGTCTTAGAACTAGCTCAGTAGATCAGGCTGGCTTTGAACTTGCAGAGATCTGCCTGCGTCTGCCTCCTAACTGCTGTGATCAAAGACATGCACCACCACAGTCCAGTGATAATATAGTTTTTAAAAAGCTTTATTTTTATGTGTATAAGTGTTTTGCCTGCATGTATGCTGACCTGGCGCCTGTGGAAGCTGGAAAAGGGCATGGATCCTCTGGGACTGAAGTCTCAAGATGGTTGTGAACCACCATGCTGGAACCTGGGTCTTCTGGAAAAGCAGAGTATGCTCTTGTCTGCTGAGCCATCTCTCCAGCCTCAATATATATATATGGTTTTCCTATTAATACATAGTATATTCTTGTCATTGACTTCAATGTGTTGAACTATTTTTACATTACATAAAATCTACTTGGCATTATGTGTAACACTTTTAATATGCTCTTGAATTTGGTTTGCTTTGGGGGAGGCATTTTTATGGTTGTGAGCCTAGCCTTTAACGGCTGAGCCATCTCTCCAGCCCTTGGAGGACATTTTTAAAGTATGGTGATTTTCTACACTTGACCTCATTAACCTCCTGCTTCAGTCTCCTACTCAGTTCAGAATGTACCTAGTCACACCTGACTTATGGTTTTCTTTTCTGTCTATGATTTATGGTCAGAATCTCGTAAGGGCAGGATGCGATGAGGGTGGCCTCATAGAATTACATATTAGTTTTTCATTACAATAATGAAATACCTGGGGCACAGTAACTTGATATCAAGAAGGATGTTCAGAGGCTGGGGAGGCAGCTCAGCAGTTAAAAGCACATCCTGCTCTTGCGGAGGCTCCAGCTTTGGTTTCCAGCACTCATGCTGGTTGGCTCCCAATGCCTGTAACTCCAGCTCTGGGAAGAGCCTGTGGTCTCTGAAGGCGCCTGCACACACATGCACACATGCTATCACCCACTTCAAAAATGTTAAAAGAAGAGATGTTTCGTGGTTTTGGAGGCTGAAAGTTCAGAGAGCATAGTGTCAGTTCTGTGGGAATGTCATGCTGAACCACAATGCTGAGGCCTATATAAGGAGGCAGGGTGGTCACAAGCCAAACCCAGGCTTTTACAACAACTTGCTGTAAACAAACAAATAAAATTTAGTGGTTCCAGAAGAGTTGTCCTTTTTTTAAAAAAAAAAATTGTTTTGTTCTGTGTTTTGAGACAGGGTTTTTTGATTTGTAGACCAGGCTGGCTTTGAACTCACAAAGATCCACTGGCCTCTGCCTCCCGAGTGCTGGGATTAAAGGCATGTACCACCATGCCCAGCCTTTTCTTCTTCCTCCTCCTCCTCTTCCAAATCTCTTCTTGATTCTTTGTGAATTTCATATCATGCATCCCAGTCCCACTTATCTCCCTCTTCCTTTGTATCTACCCTCCACACTTGCGACTTCGCTCCCCAAAGAAAATAAAAGATAAAACAAAAAACAAAACAGAGATCTCATTGTGGAAGCTGCAGTGTGTCACAGTGTGTCACACAGTGTACCTTTGGTCCACACGTCTTTCCTTGCAGTGAACCATGGTCTGGTCTGAGGCCTCTGGCTTCTGCCACACCATCAACTCTGGATCCTCGCAGATATCTTGTCTTCTTGGATATCTGGTTGTTGCCCTGTGTCATGGAGATCCTGTAGCTTTAAATCCTCAGGACAGGCCCCTTCATGCACTCCAGCAATCAATAGATGGGGGTAGATATTGGGGTGGGCCAACTCAAAGCTCTGGGCCTGGGAAGTAGCTGAGTCGATCAGCTTGCCGGCTCTCCTGCACCTGCCCAACAGGGCGATCTCTCCACCATTGCCCCAGCTAGTTCACCCACTGCTTCAGCCAGCAAGGGGCAGCGCCAGCTCTCCCCCTGTCATGACCAGTCCACCACCCCTATGCCACGAGGGCCAGCTCTGCTGCCCAGGCGAGGTGCAGAGCCTGCTGGGAGAGCAGTCTGAATCCTCTCCACAAGAAGTTCTCTTGAAAACCCCAGGACCTCCAGCTGAATCACATCTCCTAAAGGTTCTGTACTTTGCTGCTCTGAGACCTAGATGCCATCTCGAAGGTTCCGGCAATGTTTATATCATTACCTATCAGCTTTCTAGGTCCCACTTCCTAAAGATTCCGCCATTTTATACTGCTCTAAGAACCAAGCTTCCAACTCGCTCAAGCCAGCTTGAAATCACAGCAAATGAATCAGAAAATGTTCTGACCTCCTCAATGGTTTGGAAGAAGAATTTCAGAAGACTCCGAGTGAATCCACCAGTGAAGCCCTCTGGCCTCAGATTTTCTTTGGGAAGAGTTTTTAAATCACTGACTCAGTTTCATTGTTTGGTGTAGGTCTACCTAGGTTTTCCACCTATGAATCAATTTTGGCAGTTAAACATTAAGCATTTTATTCATTTCTTCTATGTTATTCAATCTGTTGGCATTCAAAGTGTTGTGTTAACTGGGTGTGGTGATGTACGCCTTTGATCCAAGCACACGGGAGGCAGAGGCAAGGGGACCTCTGTGAGTTCCAGGCCAGCCTGGTCTACAGAGTGAGTTCCAGGACAGCCAGGGCTGTGTGTGTGTCTGGTATGCAGGGATGTCAGAACCCCTGGAACTGTAGTTACAGATTGTTGTGAGCCTCCATGTCGGGGCTGGGAATCAAATTTGTCCACTAGAAGAGCAGCCACTGCTCTTAGCTACTTAGTCATCTTTCTAGCCTAGGGACTTTTTTTTTTTTTTTTGAGTGGTGATACACCTACCTGTGGTTATAAAAGAATGAAATTAGGAATTATGCTGGTTTAGTAAAGTTGCAGTTCTCCAAGATCCATGACCTCGGTAGCCCTGGCTAGTTTCCCACTGTGGGCACGTGTGTGTTACATGTGTGTAGGTACACTTGTGCACGCTCTGGTGCTTTCTCTCTTTCCATGATGGAGGAAGGGACTGAATACAGGGCCTTACATGGCAAGCAAACACCCCCTTATCGGCCAGTCTGACAACCATTGTGCCTCTGGGTCTGGTGGCACACGCTTGGCACTTGGAAATTAGAGGCTGGCTGACCCATGGCCAGCCAGGGCTACATAGTGAGACCCTGTCTCAAAAACAAACAAAAAGCCTTCACACAACGAAATAAAACACAGCTGTTGTCCTTTCGCTGTTGTTTTGGTGTAAGAGACAGGTCTTCACCTGTGGAGAGCCATCGGTCTTCTCTCCTCAGGCTCTGGAATGCCGGGCCACAGCCTACCTCACCACGTCGAACATTTCTTCTTTTGGGTGTAGTTGCACTAAAATTTTCCCTCTTAGCACATCTTTTCTGCACACACATTTGGTTGTTTTTTTTTTTTATTTCATTTGACTTTAGTTGTTTAACCTTTACTTTCTGGTACATTTTCTGTATTTTTATTTCATTTCATAACTCTTTTTTTCAAAAAATGGAGTCTGGATAAGTTGCCCAGACTGGCCTCAAACTCATTAATTTTCTACTTCAGCCTCCCAAATACCTATTGGTATTGTTGGTCATTGGTCATTATTGGTATTGGTCATTATTGGTTTGTGCTACTATATCTAGCTTGAAGAGACTTTAACTTTTCTCTTGTGTTTTATTATTTAACTTACTGGATGTTAAGAATATGTTTAAAATATCTCCACATTTGTGATTTTAAAAATTTATTTGTTTTTATTTTATGAGTGTTTGCCTACATACCGATAGGCTACCAGGTCAAAAGAATGGTAGGAAATAGGTTCAGTTGTGAGGTAGTATATATTGCTGTCCAAATAGTATCCGGATTTAGTTCTAGAGAACAAATAAAAACAATGTGGCAAAATGTAGAAACTACGTGGCAGGATGTAGAAAGGAATCAGGCTGAGACAAGGGCTATGGAGATATTTATGCTCTTACTTGACCCCTGGGTCATCTGCCAGCACAGGTGCCTGCATAGAGCCTCTATATCCTAGGGTCCAGGCTCTCTGAGCTGGCCTCTATTTTGTTAACCTTTGAAGTTACTGTTCTAGATAATCCAAACATACCAAGAAGGCCGAGGGAAACTCAGAAAATTAGTTTATGTGATTGAGAATACACTTTAATGTGGGTTAAAATAACAAAATGGCAGTGCACTAAGAGGGTCTAAAAGGCTCAGACCTGCAATGCCAACATTCAGGAAGCTGAGACAGAAGGATTGCTGTCAGTTCAAAGTCATCTCTGGGATACATAGCAAGTTCCAAGCCATCTTGGGCAGCAGAGTAAAACTGTACGCTCTCTCTGTCTCTCTCTCTCTCACACACACACACAGAGACCAGGTGGTGGTGGCACATTCCTTTAATCCCAGCAGAGGCAGGTGGATCTCTGTGAGTTTGAGGCCAGGCTGGTCTACAGAGCTAGTTCTGGGACAGCCAGGACTGCACAGAGAAATCCTGTCCCAAAAAACAACAACAAAAGATTTTAAAGGAAGAATGGAAGGAAGGAAAGACTACATTTTATTCATGGGACTGGGAATCTGGGTGTTTTGGGACTGCTGGCTGAGATGTCATTGGTGTAGCCTAGATGGATGGGTTTTATCATCTTTTCTCCCAGAACACAAAGATAGCTGCCTTTCAACGTCCTGCTTTTGCAGCTTCTTTGGGCAAGGGGTCCTTTGTAGGTCTCTACCTGTAACTTCTGCCCCAGGTACCATTCGGAGTAGTGGCCTGCCTTTAAGCACAGTTGAATCAATGTTTGCACCAGCTCTGTACAGAAGACAGGATTCCCTCTGCTGAAGCAACTGCTGCTGTTTCTTTAAGACACAGGCTGCTGGGGCAGAGGAGGAGCAAGGGTGAATAAAGCACCATAAAACTTTCCAGGCAACTTTTTTTTTAAATTCATTGTTTGCTTGGTTGCTATGGACCTTCTTTATCTGTTCTTTTTTTTTTTTTTGGAGTGCCTACAAAGTTGGTTCTGGCATATCTGCTTGTTGTTTATCAATGTTTCTATGGAAAGATACTATTTAAGCTTCCTTGTTTACTGTTTTTCTGATATCACTCCTGAATGGCCTAATTTTTCAAATCATTATTTATTGGTACCTCAGGACCACAGGATGGTTGCTACAACTCCAGATAGTCTCTGTCTAGACACGAAGAGTGGGGAAGGCTAGAGTACCACACCAGCTATGTAAGTCACTTAAAAAAAGAAAAAAACAGGGTTTCTCTGGCTGTCCTGGAACTCACTCTGTAGACCAGGCTGGCTTCGAACTCAGAAATCTGCCTGCCTCTGCCTCCTAAGTGCTGGGACCAAAGGTATGTGCCACTACATTTAATGCAGAAGTTCAGAAGAGATCACATGGCCACTGCTTGTGACATAAGGCATTTTGAAACTAGAGAGAGCACCCTCTTCTGAACTGTAGGCACAGTCCTTCACCAAATACAGTCTTGGTTCTGAAGACAAGAAAATAAAGATGCCAATAGTTGGCTGGTTATGGTTACCCCCCAAAGAGACAGAAGTTGGGGCTATGACTAATCACTATGGTCAGCAAAGGTAATATGGTCAGGTGACCAGCTGGGCAATGCCGCTTTTCCTGTTCTTCCACACTATGAATGGTGCTGGGGTACAGAGAAGCCAGATAAGTGAACTCTCGTCATGTCTCCAGGGCCCATCTAAATAGCTTTCCTTGACGAACTACCAAGCAAACAGCCCAGACCTGGCCCCAGAGGATTGCCTTGTCCCATCCCCAGGCAACTCCCTGACATAGCGCAAAATGCTGCTCTTGGGCTACTAACTACATTGTATGCAGAGGTGACTGTATGAATAATAGAAATAAGTTAAAACGAGATCTTGTGGCTAGCTGTGCAGTTCAGTGGTGTAACACAGGCAAGTCCCAGGTTCAATCCTCAGTACCAACCCCTCCCTTTACAAACCGTGAGGTATCTTTTTTATCATGCCATAGTTACCAAGTTAGTGAAGCCTGATAAGCATAATTCATGATTAGATGAGACTGTGATGAGACACTGTCATTATTAGCTGAACATGAGATGGGACACATTGCTCTCTGGTGTCACTGAGTGTCGTTTAAGGGTTGGGACTGACCCTTAGCTAGATACCAGTAACAGAATCTGATAATCTCCTGATAGTCCTCATTCAGCCCAAGGAATGAAATAGCAAATTGTGCACTTCAGAGTCATAAAAGCCCTTAAAATCATAAATCTCAGCTCTGGGGGCACATTTGAAGGAGATACATTCCAGAAAAAGAAGAAGAGGAGGAGGAAGAGGAGGAGGAAGAAGGACATGTCTTAGACACGAAGGAAGCAATTGGACACTTATTTATAATAATGAAATCTTGCCAATTGGCCCAACTTGCAATGCAGGGAGAGCAGACTTTTCTGCTTCTTTGTGGGTCACAGTTCCAAATACACATGCTGATCAGAGACTGAGGTCAATGGGGTGTGGAGAAGCAACAGGAGCAAACGCCTGTGTTACATATTCATGACTGAGCTTTTGTGCCCCGGCAAGGCCTAGCTAGAGGCACATACAAAGGCAGTGGAGAGGAGGCTGGGTGACAGTTTTCCTTTCTGCCCTCAATGTGACTGTGTGACTCTCATGCTTTGGGGACTTCAGAAAAGAACTCAGACCACAGATCTGGACCCCATCTGTCTGGTGCTGGTCTGGGCACAGCTTGACGGCCCTCATAAAAACTGACAGGGCGGGGCTTCGCTTCAGTGTCCCTCATTTGGGCACTTGGGGACTTTGCTGTGACAGCAATATTTTGTTTTGTTTTCGAGACAGGTCTCACTCTGTAGTCCTGGCTAGTCTAAAGCTTGCTCTGTAGACTAGGCTGGCTTTGAACTCACAGAGATCTGTCTGCCTATTCCTCCTGAGTGCTGGGATTACAGGAATGCACCACCATGTCCCTATCAGTAATAACAAATCCTCCTCCTCTTCCTCCTCTTACTACTTCTTTTTTTTTTTTTTTCCCAGACAGGGTTTCTTTGTGTAGCCTTGGCTGTCCTGGCCCCACTTTGTAGACCAGGCTGGTCTCAAACTCACAGAGATCTGCCTGCTTCTGCCTCCCCGAGTGCTGGGATTTCAGGTGTGTTCCACTGTGCCTGGCTCAGTAGCAACTTCTTGTTTGGGGGTTTGTGGAAAAGCAGTGGTGACTCGTCCTCAGGTTCAGGCTTTCAGGAGTGTCCTCAATCAATGGCTTGCAGGCATGGACAGTGCCACACCCTTATCCACTGGTGGGGATCCTCCAGGGTGGTTCTCCCTATGTCTGGAGGTCTCAGGGACAGGAGCTATTCTTGAACCCATCTTGATTGGTTTCCTCACACCTCGTGGCTCTTTCTTTGCCTGCTCACCCCACAGCTGTCTCAGGGTGTGCATCTAGGAAAATCAAATGAGAATACCCAGGACAAAACAGAAAGAGATGAGAGGGTGCCATCCAGGGAGCAACAAGAGAACCGGTAGACATTGTACGGGATTATCCCTGCAGGAGAATAGGCCCTGGGCCCTTCTCCTCAGCCTTTGTTCCCTGCCCATGCTTGGGCAGCTCCCCTCTGAGCTCACTAGAGTTCATAGAACACAGGGTGATGGGGAGCAGGCTCCTCCCTGCGGCTGTCTCGGCAGGTAGCCTCATGAGTGGCCTTGTAGCAATTATCAGCAGCTCAGCCTTGGCAATAAGGGCCAAGGTCCTGGCCAATTTCGGTGATAGCAAGGGCCCAAGGAAAGACTGGAAGGTTCTTGTTGGGAAGAAGCAAACAGTGAACCATGTACCTGGGCCCAGGCTGGGTGGGACTTGCTACCCAGAGCTCCTACACAGGGTTGTTCAGTGGACTAGGCCAGGACCAAGAACAGAGTCAGAGCAGGAGTGGGGAGGAAAAGTAAAGGGAATCAAAGGAATTTCTGGTCTCTGTCCCCTGTCAGATCCTAAAGGGACTTTTGTCACTGATTGACTCTCTCTCAGTGTCCTTTTGTTATCTGGGTGCTAATATCAATTAATCAGTTGCTAGGGTGACAGAGGGTGAGTCTGAATCTATACTTAATGTTAGTCTCCAGAGGCAATGATGGGTCAGAGTGCAGGCTGCAGGCCAAGCCCAGGATGATGTTGACATTCTGCAGCTACACTAAGCCCCCAAGGCCAAAACCAAGCCAGTGAGTGTCTGGCATCTCTTGTCCAACCGGCTCTAACCACATTAGAATTCATTTGTATCAAGAAGTAAGTGGGGAACCCTGGCACCTTCACTAGGAAGTTCACCTAAAAGGGGGACATGGACTGGAGCCATCTGATGGCAGGGAACAGGGCATGTAGATCATTAACCAGCAAGGCACACCCCTATTGGTCCCAACCTGGCAGAGGAGGGTTGTCACTAGGAGGAGGGGGAGGAGGTTGCCTTAATGTGCAACTTCGGGGTCCAGTCCTTAGTTTTCCCAGCTGTCCCTGAGGCCTGGCTCTTCTTCTCCTTGATCGATTCCTGGCCCTGGGATGGCAGCTGGCCTGCAGGGATGGCTGCTCTTGGCCCTGCTCCTGAGTTCGGTGAGTCTGTTGCTTATGGCCGCTTCCTAGTGCCTCCCATCAGGGCAAACTGGGTACCTGATAGTGAGGAAGGGTCCCACTGCTGGGGGAGGTTTCCCATACCTAAATACTAGTGCTAGTAAAAGGGTCTTCAGGTCAAGGGGTTGAGAGGGTCAGAGAGGCAAATGGATGGGGCCTTAGCCTGTGGTTAAATGGGGACTGAGTCAGGTGCTGGAGGTGGATCCCGGGTGAACAACACCTGAACATTCTGGGAGGAGGTCCTGTTACCATCCTTTCTTGCCCTCAGAGGTGGGTGATAGCATTTGGTAATGCAGAAGGTTGGATAAGGGGCTCTTGTACAAACCCTTTAAAGGGATCCTGGTCTTGGTGTGGAGTCCAGCTGAGAGACTCATCAGTAGGGGTTCCCTTCACCTCCCCATCTCCCCCTCCCATACTCTATCAGATCACTTCCTTTTCTGAGTAGCCTCATCACTGTCCCTCGAGAGGGTGTCCATCCATTGGCATTCTAAGCACAGACATGCCCCCATGAGCCTCCCCATAGCTCTCCCAGCTCCTTACTTGGTGTACTTCCCTCCCATACATGGCCTCGTGCTCTCCAGACAGACCCTGACTGTGCCAACTAGCCTCAGGGCCTATGGGTGCTCTTGGTCTTCCCTGCAGGCCCAGGGTGAGCTATACACACCCATCCACCAGCCTGGCTACTGTACTTTTTATGACGAGTGTGGGAAGAATCCAGAGCTGACCGGAGGCCTCATGCCATTGTCCAATGTATCCTGCCTGTCTAATACCCCGGCCCGCCACGCCACAGGTGACCATCTGGCCCTCCTCCAGCGCATCTGTCCCCTCCTGTACAATGGCACCAACACCACCTACGCCTGTTGCTCCACCAGGCAGCTAGTGTCCTTAGAGAGGAGCATGTCTATCACCAAGGCCCTCCTCACCCGATGCCCGGCCTGCTCTGACAATTTTGTGAGCCTGCACTGCCACAACACCTGCAGCCCTGACCAGAGTCTCTTCATCAATGTCACCCGAGTGGCTAAGCGGGAATCCGGACAGCTTCCTGCTGTGGTGGCCTACGAGGCCTTTTACAAGCGCAGCTTCGCAGAGAAGGCCTACGAGTCCTGCAGCCGGGTGCGCATTCCTGCAGCCGCCTCACTGGCCGTGGGCAGCATGTGTGGCGTGTACGGCTCTGCCCTCTGCAATGCCCAGCGCTGGCTCAACTTCCAAGGGGACACAGGGAATGGCCTGGCTCCGCTGGACATTACCTTCCACCTCTTGGAGCCCGGCCAGGCCCTGGCAAATGGGATGCAGCCTCTGAATGGGAAGATCACACCCTGCAACGAGTCCCAGGGCGAAGACCTGGCAGCCTGTTCCTGCCAGGACTGCGCAGCATCCTGCCCTGTCATTCCTCGGCCCCCGGCCCTGCGCCCTTCCTTCTACATGGGTAGCATGCCAGGCTGGCTGGCCCTCATCATCATTTTCACTGCCGTCTTTGTGTTGCTCACTGCTCTCCTCGTGCGTCTCCGAGTGGTTTCCGACAGGAAGAAAGGCAAGACGACAGGCCCGCAGGAAGTCCCCAACCTCCCCCATAAGCGCAAACGCTCACCCCACACTGTCCTTGGCCAGTTCTTCCAGAGATGGGGTACAAGGGTGGCTTCATGGCCACTCACCGTCTTGGCACTGTCCTTGATGGTTGTGATAGCCTTGTCAGTAGGCCTGACCTTTATAGAACTCACCACTGACCCTGTGGAACTCTGGTCAGCCCCCAAAAGCCAAGCCCGGAAAGAGAAGGCCTTCCATGATGAGCATTTTGGCCCCTTCTTCCGAACCAACCAGGTTTTTGTGACAGCTCGGAACAGATCCAACTACAGCTACAACTCCCTACTGCTAGGGCCCAAGAACTTCAGCGGGATCCTGTCCCTGGACCTGCTGCTGGAGCTGCTGCAGCTACAGGAGAGGCTTCGACACCTGCAGGTGTGGTCCCCTGAGGCACAGCGCAACATCTCCCTGCAGGACATCTGCTATGCCCCCCTCAACCCGCACAACACCAGTCTCTCCGACTGCTGTGTCAACAGCCTCTTTCAGTACTTCCAGAACAACCGCACGCTCCTGCTGCTCACGGCCAACCAGACGCTGAGTGGTCAGACCTCCCTGGTAGACTGGAAGGACCATTTCCTCTACTGTGCAAAGTGAGTAGATTCGAGGGGAACAGGTAGGGGCTGCTGTGTCCCCCAGGAACTAGGCCAGAACACAGCTCCATCCTTTGGAGCCAGAGACAGCTCCGACGTGTGCATCTCAGGGCCATCATGTGTCTGAGTCTACTTCAGTCCCTTCTTAGAGCTCACCCCCATCTTAATGCCTGTTCTCTGCAGGGCATCTGTCCTAACAGTCCTTCCAGCTCCAGTCCATAGGACCTATCCTCCCATGATGCTCCTGCTGTGGTGCTAGTTTAATAATTTTTAGGCTTATTTAATTTCACATGAATGAATATTTTGCTTGTGTATATGTATGCGCATTGCTTACATATGTACCCAGTGCTGAAGAGGTCAGACGAAGTTGCTAGAATCTCAGGAACTGGAGTTGAGGTCAGTTGTAAGCAGCCAGGTGGATCCTGGGAGCCAGACTCTGGTCCTCTGCAAGAACAGCACTTAACCACTGAGCCCTCTCTCTCCTGCCCTTCCTATAGTCTTCATTTAAATCTCAAAAGCAATGGCTCATGCAGTGTGTATGCTTGTACTGTTTTGTTTTCCTGACTCTGTCAGGATCTGTAGGGACTATGACAGCTTCAGAATTGGCTAGAAATAAGTTCATTTGAGTTCAGCCAAGATGGTGGCTAGGCTCTGGCCCCAGGCATCAGGCCAGGTGTTCTAGGGCAGTTTTGTCCGTATCCCTATGCTGCTGAGGTTCTGCTTCAGGCTTTTTCCATGTTGGGTGGCATAAACAGGGCACCACGAGACCATCGGATAGACAGAAGGGTGGTGAGAGGGCCAGAGGGTGGAGGAGGCTCCTGGAGAGAGAAGTGGAGAGTGAAATACCTCAAATGGCCTTGCTGGCTCCACCCTGCTCGGGAGCAGACAAGGATGGCAGCAGGTAATGGCACCTGCGTGCTGTTATGGAAACAGTTTTGACCCTGCACATCTCGGCCTCACATTCTTTAAGTCACTAGAGTAGAGGAGAAAGCCTTTGCTGTCTCTCCCTGCTACTGGCTGTCCATCCTCAGCTGAGTCTCAAGTGTGGGCTGCTTCCTCCTAGAGTGTCCATGCTGTTGCCTCAGATACAGCAGAGAGGGCCGTGGAGAGGCATTGGGGATCAGCCATCCTAGATACTGTGTGATTTGTTGTTGCTTTTGATTTTGTTAAAAGACAGAGTCACACTATTTGAGGTTGTCCTCAAATTCACTTTTTTTTTTTTTTTTGCCGCAGTCTCCTGAGTACTGAGGTTGTAGGCCTATACCTGGCTTGTACTATCTTTATTTTGATTTTGGATGCTCCCAACTCTTAGTGAGCTGATTATGTTAATTTCATGGAAAACTGAGGCTCATAGTGGTATGGTAAGCTGTTTAAGGTCACACAGCAATTTAGTTCTCCTAGATAGCTCTATTGACCAATATACAGAGCTGAGAATGTGTGCAAAGAGCTTTGTGCAGGGGTCCTGTTCTGTCTCCACAGAGGGTTTAGTTGAAGGGGACAGACTTGTCTAAGTGCACTGGCTGAGTAGCTGTGGAGACATGGCTCTGAGCTCCACTTGGAGGGTTTCAGGCTCTGGGAGGGAGGAAATGAAGAAGAGCATTGAGGTCTGTGCAAGAGACAGCCATGGCTCAAATCTGGGCCCATCACTTGATTGGGATGCTCATTTAGAACTAGGATAATGACAGGTGTGGAAGGTTTGGCAATGGGAAGGGACATGGGAAGCATGGAGAAACCATTCTACAATAACTGCTCAAAGGGAGACACCCAAGGTAGCCCCTAACTCGTTCAGTGGACTAGTGAACCCATGTTGTGAAAAGATGGTCATATTGAACCCTCTGGGCCAGGTAATCCAAAGTCACTGCTCCTTCTGCAGGGGGAGCTGAGGGTTTGGGGTAGTGTGGGGCCAAATGAACCAGGCAGGGCCAGGAAAGGCTCTTTCCCTTTGTGGTTTCCCTGTAGTGCCCCTCTCACGTTCAAAGATGGCACGGCTCTGGCTCTGAGCTGCATGGCTGACTACGGGGCCCCAGTCTTCCCCTTCCTTGCTGTTGGGGGGTACCAAGGTAAGTGAGGTAGCCCTGGGAGGCTAATGAAGGGACAGTTTTAGAGGAGGAATTAATGGTAGGAGGGAGAGGCCATGGTGATGAGTGTTTTCAGTGCCTGGGGGCCTGGCTAAAGGGGGCTCCAGATGGTGTTTCCTGTCTCCCCTCTGCCACTCTCCTCATTTCTTAATGCTGTCCAGGAGCTCTGGTTTTGTGCCTTTCATGGGGAAGGGAAATGGAGCATGAGATAAGGCCACTATTGGAGTTGGGAAGCAGGAGAGGAACAGGAATGGGAGAAGGTTACAGCTTGAGGGGAAGAGGGACAAGGGTGCAGTAAGAGGGAGACTCATAGTTTCTCTTCCCAGGGACTGACTACTCCGAGGCAGAGGCGCTGATCATAACCTTCTCTCTCAATAACTACCCTGCTAATGATCCCCGCATGGCCCAGGCCAAGCTCTGGGAGGAGGCTTTCTTGAAGGAAATGGAAGCCTTCCAGAAGAGCACAGCTGACAAGTTCAATGTTGCATTCTCAGCTGAGGTAGGGACCCTGGCGAGTTCCTGGTTCTATGATTGCAATTCATAATAGTGTGGGCCAATTCCAGCCAAACCCACATCCTGGCTCTACTTGCTCCTGAATGACCCTGGGCAGTGAACGCCTGTGCCCATCCAGATATGGTGCTTGTGTTAGAGGCTCTGGTAGTTCCCCAGAGCATGCAGTGGGACACCCATTATAGAAATTCAGAATGTGGTCAGTGAGCTGGTTGTGTGCTTGCAGCGCGCTCTGGAGGATGAGATCAACCGTACCACCATCCAGGACCTGCCTGTCTTTGCCATCAGCTACATTATTGTCTTCCTGTACATCTCCTTGGCCCTGGGCAGCTACTCCAGATGGAGCCGAGTATTGGTGAGAGTGTGAAGGACACAGCAGGAGGGACCCAGAGCCTAGGACATCTCCAGAAGGCTTTCTAAAGCTCTCCAAGAGAGGGCACCTTAAAATAGCAAGTTGGATACATCCAAAGAGAACTCCTTGAAGAGTAGTATTTCTTGAATGTGTTCTGTGTTGAAAGGCTGAAGGTTTTCTTCCTGCTCTCTAACATATACTCCCACAGTCCATATGCAGCACTACCATTTAAAAGGCCATGCAATGCAATTCTAGGAAGATGCAGCGAGGCACACCTGCACTTTTTGGTGCCATGGGCCTGCCCTTGGGAGGCTGGTTTAGCATAGAGACTTAAATGCACACGTGGGTTCTTCATTGAGGTGTTTGGCATGTGAGTACCAAGGGTACCTGTCTGCTCTTCACCCAACCTGGGGAGTAAGGAGGATCTGGGCAGGCACCCTGGCATCCAATGAACTGAGCCTCACTCAATTGCAGGTGGAGTCCAAGGCTACCCTGGGTCTAGGTGGGGTGGCTGTTGTGCTGGGAGCAGTCGTGGCTGCCATGGGCTTCTACTCCTACCTGGGTGTCCCCTCCTCTCTGGTTATCATCCAAGTGGTACCTTTCCTGGTGCTGGCCGTGGGAGCTGACAACATTTTCATCTTTGTTCTTGAGTACCAGGTAAGAAGGGAGGGGTTTTTCATTCCCATTGACAACCCAACATCCTCATTTGGCAAAGCCCCACACAGAGTTGCTGATATCCTTGCAGACTCTTCTCTGTAGGCTTATCCATTTAGGAAATAGCCTGGGTTGCCACTTATTCATCCATACTCCTGTGTCATCTTGAACTTGCTTTCAATTAAACCCATGCAATGTCCAGTGAGCTTTCTAATGTATCAGATACCGCCTCCTGCCTTTACAATATCATGTGAGGCATTCCATGGTATAAGCTCAAACCACTGCCCACTTAGCCTCCCTTTGCTGTCAAACACTCAGCGTGATGAGAATGCTCAGTCCTTTTCATAGCTAGAATGCACCAAATGGTTCTTTAGGATGCAACACAGAAGCAGAAAGTATGGCTGTGAGTTGTTGGTGGGCTCTTTTGTCTCCAGAAGGTCTGACAGATCCTCAGCTTTATCCAGGACTCTAAGCCCTTTTCCACCCCCCTGCTAGCCTGTGAGGTTTGGTGACCTTGACAGACCCTGTGTACCCTGTCTCTTTGCCCACACAGAGGCTGCCTAGGATGCCTGGGGAGAAGCGAGAGGCCCACATTGGCCGTACCCTGGGCAGTGTGGCCCCCAGCATGCTCCTGTGCAGCCTCTCCGAGACTGTCTGCTTCTTTCTGGGTGAGCCAGGGCTGTCCTTCTTTACCTGGGAGCAGGCCTGCTAGGTCACTCTAAGAGGGGGCACAGGCTCTCAGAGGCAGTGGGTGTTTCCTGCTTTTAGCTGTCGGTGCTCGCATCTGGCCCATGACACCGGGATGATCTGACAGACCCTGTTCCCCCGACAGGGGCCCTGACCCCCATGCCTGCTGTGCGGACCTTTGCCTTGACCTCTGGCCTTGCAATCATCCTCGACTTCCTGCTCCAGATGACCGCCTTTGTGGCCCTGCTTTCTCTGGATAGCAAGAGGCAGGAGGTAAAGACAACTGGGCCGGAACCAAGGGACTTACCCTGCCTGCAACATACATTTGCGGGAAGATGTGACATTACTACCAGGAGAGTTGGGTGGGAGGAGGGGCATCATTCTGAGAGGATATTTGGGCTCTGTATTTTCCAATTTCCCATAGAAAGAGATTTTATTTTTAGTTATTTTTGGAAGTATCATCAAACCCCCTAAAAGTAGGTAGGTTTGAAAAATAAATTATAAAAAAGTTAGCAGGAATCAAGCTGGTGGTTTTTTGATGATGTAAAATTCAGTATTTGATTAAGGCGGGAAGGAAAAGCAACAAAATCTGCAGTGGCCATCACCGGGCCTTCCCTGGGTGAGGTGGATCCTGGGATCTGCCGTGGACCCAGTCTTGAGAGGCTGTCATCCTCTAGGCCTCTCGCCCTGACATCTTATGCTGCCTTTCATCCCGGAAGCTGCCCCCACCTGAGCAAAAAGAGGGGCTCTTACTCTGCTTCTTCCGAAAGATATACACTCCCTTCCTGCTGCATAGGTTCATCCGCCCTGCTGTGGTATGTGGGCTGAGAGGCTGGACCACTTTGGAGGAGAGACCGGGAGGAGCATGGTTGGGGGCTGCCCAGGCCCAGGGCAGATACTTGGAGCTAGAGCTTGAGTCTGTCCAACTCCAGGCTGTTTCCCAAGATGCCCAACAAAGCCATTCAAGTTTGAGGGAAGATGAAGGCTGTTTGGGGAGAGGTTCTCACGTGCCAGTTTCTCCCTCAGCTGCTGCTGTTTCTGGCCCTGTTTGGAGCAAATCTCTACTTCATGTGCCACATCAGCGTAGGGCTGGACCAGGAGCTGGCTCTGCCCAAGGTGAGCCTGGCCTCTTCTCAACCGGAGAGGGGCAGCAGTGCCCCGCAGGTGGAGTTGGAGTGGCGGCTGCGGAGCGGGTGGGTGGGACAGGGTGGAGCGGAGACCCACACAGACAAGGCTTGCACCGTGCAGAGCTGCTCTAAGTGGACCCTGAAAGAGTAAAGCACATCCGTGTTTGGGAAGTACAAGGGCTGAGTGCTGGCTCAGGACCACAGTCGAGGTCCTGCGGTGGAGGCTAGCCATGCGGCTATCCTCATAGAGGGACTACCATTTTCTTCTATGTGACTTCTCACCAATACCTGTTTTGGGATTTATTACTTTATGTGTATGAGCGTTTTGCCTGCATGTATGTTTGTGTGCCATGCGGGGGCCTAGTGCCCGCAGAAGTCTGAAAGAGGGTGTCGGATCCCCTGGGACTGGAGTTACAGATGGCTGTGTTGTAGAGCCGCCCTGTGTGCAGCTGGCATTCGAACCCGGCTGCTCCACTGAGGAAACTCTCCAGCCCCCAGCACTTGTTATTCTCCTGTGCTTTTAATTTTTGGTGCTGGGGATGAAATCTCGGATCTCCTACTTGTTGGGAAAGCTCTACCAGTTAGCTGTAAAGTCATACCCCTTGTCTGTCTTCTGTTTTTCGTTTTGTTTTTAATAATGGTTACAGCACAGGGTATGAAGTAGTTTCTATGTGCTTGTACTGGCGGGTTCTTTTGTTTTGTTTTGCTTTTGTTGACACTGGGTTTCACTATGTAGCCCAGGCTGGTCTAGAACGCCCTGAATTCTTGCTTTGGTCTCTTGGGAGTCTTGGCAGCACAAATGTTGGCTTTATAGTGGTTTTAATTTGTACTTTTCTTTTCTTTCTTTCTTTCCTTCTTTCTTTCTTTCCTTCCTTTTTCTTTCTTTCTTTTTTTTTTTTTTTTTGGTTTTTTTGAGGCAGGGTTTCTCTGTTTAGCCTTGGCTGTCTTGGACTCCCTTTGTAGGCCAGGCTGGCCTCTAATTCACAGCAATCCCCCTGCCTCTGCCTCCTCAAGTGCTGGGGTTACAGGCATGTGCCACCCCACCTGGCATGACTTGTATTTTCAACAATAGAAATGTTACACATCTTTTCACATAAGTATTGATCACCTATGCATCTTATTTAAGGAAAAAAATGTGTTTAAGTGTTGCATCATTTTTGTTGAGGTTGCTGAATCTAAAGCATTCCCTGTGGATTCTGGAGATTGGTGCCTTGTCAGAGACCTGATTATCAGATGGTTTTCTTTTTTTCTGTGGGCTACCTTTTTATTCTAGTGGTGGTCTTAGTGTGCAAAACATTTTACACACACAGAGTCCTTTTTCTTTTATTGTGTGACTTTGGTGTCATGTTGAAGACATAATTGCCAAATCCAAAGTTATGAAGTTCCTCCTGTTTCTACTAAGGGTTCTTATAGCTTCAGAACTTATATTCAAGTCTTTGATTCATTTGAATTCTTTGGATTTTTGTTTGTTTGTTTGTTTTTGTTTTTTGAGACAGGGTTTCTCTGTGTAGCCTTGGCTGTCCTGGAACTAGTTCTGTAGACCAGGCTGGCCTTGAATTTAAGAGATCTGTCTGCCTCTGCCTCCAAGTGCTGGGACTAAAGGCTTGCGCCACCACTTTGGGCTGATTTTTATATATGGTATTATGAAAATAGCTAAATTTTAATTCCATTCAGTTTGCCCAGGACCATTTACTAAAAAGCATAGTTTTCCCTCCAGGTGCTCTTGCCAAACATCGTTTAAGCGCGCATGTCTAAAGCTCCGTGTTTTGCTCCATTGGTCTCCATGCCGCGCTCCCGTGGTAGTACTACTCTGCTTTGATTCAGTAGTCAAATTTCAAACCAGAAAGTATGAATCTTTCAAATTTGTCAAAATTGCTTGGCTATTTGAGTTCTCTAGAGTTTACATTTGAATTTTATCGTGAAATTTTTAGGTTTCTTTAAAAGCTGCCATCAGTGTTTATGAAGGGATTGCACTGAATCTGTAGGTGGCTTTGCTTTGACAGTACTGATAGCTTAACAATATTTGTCATCCAGTCCATGAACACAGGATGTATTTTGGTTTCTGTTTTCCTTAATTTGTAAGAACCACATCCTCCTACACATTTTTTTTTTGAGACAGGGGTTCACAATGTAGCCCTCCCTCACTATGTACTCACCATGTAGATCAGACTGGACTTGAACTCACAGAGATTGCCTGGCTCTGCCTCCTAAGTCCTGGAACTTAAGGTAGGCGCCACCACACTAGCTCTAAGCCGCTGGCTCCCTGCAAGCTAAGTATGCACCCTTACCACTGAGCTACATGCTTAGCCCTCCTCTCTGAAGGTCAGTTTTGCTGGAAATAAGATTTCCTGTCTCCCTTTAGTACTTTGAATATATAAACTCACTGTCTCCAAGGATGCTGGTGAGGAAGGGGAAACAGCTGCATTGTACCTTTCCTGGTGACACGCCATCTCTCTGTTGTCTCCAGTGCTCTCTGCTGTTGGCTTTGACAATGTTACGGTGTGCTTTGGGCTAGGGCTGCTTGAGTCTGTCCTAGTGGGCCTTGCCCGAGTGTCTTTAGTATTTCTATTCATGCCTTTCATCAGTTTGGGGGAGTTTTGGTCTATTATTTCTTCAAAAAAATCCATTTCTTCCATCTCTCTTCTCTTTCTGAAATTCTTACAATGCATATATGGGTGTAGTCCATGTTTCCTAAGGCCTGTGTGTGTGTGTGTGTGTCTTGGTGTGCACTTCATGCATGTATCATGGAATGCTCATCTAAGTACACAGTTGTGTGTATCTCAGTCTGTATTGTGTACATATGTATGCATGCACTCTGCATATTTCTCAGTAAGTTCCTTTACATGTGCCTCTGAGCATGTATCTGTGTACACCTCTACCTTGTGTGTGTACCTCTCGGTGTGTTCCTCTGCATTCTTCTCTGTTTACCTTGGTAGGCACACTCTAAACATGCACCTCTGTATGACCTGGGGCAAGCCCATTACAGATACCCCTGAGACTCACAGATCCTCTCCTTTCCCAGGACTCATACCTGATTGATTACTTCCTGTTTTTGAACCAATACTTTGAAGTGGGGCCTCCAGTGTACTTTGTCACCACCTCGGGCTACAACTTCTCCAGTGAGGCAGGCATGAACGCAATTTGCTCTAGTGCAGGCTGTAACAGCTTCTCCCTAACCCAGAAGATCCAGTACGCCAGCGAATTCCCTGAACAGTAAGTGGCTGGTCTCCCCAGCACCCTGGCTTGCTCCCTCTCTGCTGCCTGTCTCCTCTCCTCTTCTCTCTCTGCGTGCTCTGCCTCTGCAGCTAACAAAGCCAGAGGAGGCCCAGAGGAGTTCAGGAAGAGTCACCACCAGGCTCACCTACTCCTATTCACTCTACTACTCCTCTCCACTGTCCGGCCTCAGGTCTTATCTGGCTATTGCTGCATCCTCCTGGGTAGATGACTTCATTGACTGGCTGACCCCATCCTCCTGCTGCCGCCTTTATATCTTTGGCCCCCATAAGGATGAATTCTGTCCCTCATCTGATAGTGAGTGTGGGGCTGCAGGGGCACATTGCCCATTACAGCTTAGAGAAACTGAGGCAAGAGAGCAGAAAGGACTGGTAAGGCTCTCAGTCCTCCGCAAACCCACAGGGTCCAGGAAGGTTGGGCCTTAAGCATTCATACACGTGTATGGGAGTATTTTGCCGTTGTTCGAAGAGCATGCTGGTTGTGGGCAGTGGGCAGTGGGGTGGGGAGTGGAGCTCCGGCTCCACAGGTGGAGGGCTGTGTTTAACAGGTATAGGAGATCCCATTTCTGGGCCTAACTTCCCTTTCCTACCAGCCTGTAGGGTCCAGGAGGGGCACATCTCCCACAGCTGGGGGTGGCAGATGTAAACTTCTCAGAACTGGGGACTCTAGACTGGGGCACAGCGTGGCAGTTAGAGCAGGACCTGCCTTGCCTGACGTGTCACTGCTCAGAGTGCCCCCTCCCTGCAGCTTCCTTGAACTGTTTAAAAAACTGCATGGACTTCACTCTGGGCCCTGTGAGGCCCACAGCAGAACAATTTCACAAGTACCTGCCATGGTTCCTGAATGATCCGCCCAACATCAGATGTCCCAAAGGGTAGGTCCAGAGAGTGGCTCCCGCTGGCGACGGGGGTACTTGTGGGTTCCAGAGATGGTGGACAGAGGGACAGCAGTGGCCAGTTAAGGCCTTTCTTGGGTACAGTGAGTCAGTGGGCAGGACAATGTCTCATCCCCTCTAAAGCCTCTACTCTGGCCTCCTTTTTGCAGGGGTCTAGCAGCGTACAGAACCGCTGTGAATTTGAGCTCTGATGGCCAGGTTATAGGTAAGTGCAGCCTAGAATCAGGAGAAGGTCTCAAGCCAGCTAGCTGTTGTAGAGTCCTCCAAGAGCACCTGTGTGTATGTGTGTGTGTGCGTGCAGTGTGCGGTGTGTGTGTGTATATGTGTGTGGTGTGTGTGTATGTGTGTGTGTGTATAACTGTCCTGGGCCTGTCAGCAATGGTCCTATTTCCCAACTCCATGAGCTAAGACTTCACCCATTCTCCCATACAAAGTCCATGGCCACTGTGAAGTGTGTGGCAGATTTTGTAACAGCTGATGTCATACTTGGGAGCCACCCATGCCAACACATATCCACTCCTTTCTTATGGAGATGTCAGCAGCAGCAGCTGACTAAGTAAGGTAGGAAGCCTTCTTGTAGAGGAATCCAAGAGCCCTCAACAGTAACAAGGAGGATGAAGATGGACATGGTGGTGCACACCTTTAATCCTGGCACTCAGGGAGGCAGAGGCAGGTGGAGACTGCTGTGCATTCACGGCCAGTCTGCTCTACAGTGTGAGTTACAGGACAGCCAAGGCTACACAGAGAAACCCTGTCTCAAAAAAAGAAACAACAACAACAACAAAACACCCAAGGGGGGATGAAGTCAGACTGGTGGGGAGAAGGATCCCAGTGCACTGTCGCCTTAACACAGCAGGTAGCAGAACCAACCAGCCATCTGCATGGAGGGAGCCAGCTGCAGTTAGATCAGTGCACACCCTGGAGTGTACCCTCCAGAGCACTCTAGAGGAGCTGGCATGGGGGTGGACTGGGTGGTAGATGGGGGAGCTTTGGATCAATTCATTTTTTTTTTGCCAAAACAACTGAGTTGGCATCACTTGCTACAAGCTGCCCATGTAGCAAGTGTACAATGCTGTGTCCCTCATCACCCGTACTTCACCTGCTAAGCTAACTCTTCTATGAAGTCCCTATCTTCCAAGAAGGCAGCCCACCATACCCTGGTCCTCATCTCTAGGCAGCAAAGGCATGCAGAACCCATGTGGTCAAAGGGGGGGTGGAGTATGATGGACAGAGGAGTGGGTTGTTTCTTGAAGGGAACAGATAGCCCCCCCCCCTCTGTGGAAGGCCTGCATCCATCATGGACCCTAATATCTTACAGCAGCATCTTTCAAAGTGAGAGCTCACTCCCTTCCCAAAGAGTATCAGCATCATCAGGAGATTGCTGACACGCGCATGCCTTCGCTGAGACATGCTAGACCGTACCACTGGATGGGGATGACCATCCTTCTGGGTGTGAACCATCATCAGGTGCTCAGAGGCTCTCAGGCTCCACAGGCACTGACTACTTTAAGACCGTGTGTCAGAGACTATGTCTCACCTGTCTTTGTTTTCCCTGTGCGTGCCTGGCCCTTGTTTCTTTTGCTGACACAATTCCTGCTGAACACAATTAGCAAACATTGTTTATTGTACTTACTGGCAGGATCCCAAAGTCACAGCTCTAATAATTCACTCATTTTTGTGTACCTGTCTTCTTTTCTAGTCCGTTCCCATAGGAATAGGGAAACTGAAAATTATTATTTTTTTGAGACAGGGTCTAATGTAGCCCACACTAGTCTAAAACTTTTTATGTAGTGCTGAACTCCTGAGTCTCCTGCCTCTCAAGCACTGGGACCAAAGTATGAAACACTATACTCTAGCAAAAACCAGGCTAAGTTTTTGTTTAGAAATCCAGTACAAGCGTCGTGGTACTGGCCCATGCCTTTAATCCCAGTACTCGGGAGGCAGAGGCAAGTGGATCTCTGTGAGTTCGCCTGGTTTACAAAGGGAGTCCAGAACAGCCAGGGCTACACAGAGAAACCCTGTCTTGACAAACAAAAACAACCCCCTAACCAAAACAAACAAACAAACAAACGAACCAACAAAAAACCAACAACAAAAAAATCCAGTGCATATTTTGAAAGCACACATAAAAGAATTTGGTTTCAGGGGCTGGAGAGATGGCTCAAGAGTTAAAAGCACTGGCTGTTCTTCCAGAGGACCCAGGTTCAATCCCCAGCACCCACATGGCAGCTCACAACTGTAACTCATGTTCCAGGAGATCTCACACCCTCACACAGACATATGCAGTGAAAACACCAATGTGCATAAAATAAAAATAAATAAAAAGAAGTATTTGGTTTCAACAGGGAGATCTTTTATTTTTGTTTTGCTTTTGAGACAGTATCTCACTCTCTAGCCCAAGCTGGCCTTGAACTTGAGGTAATTTTGCTACCTCTGTCTGTTCTGCTGGGTTCTGGGATTATAGGTGGTAGGCAAGGTGTGATCTTTTAGTCTTCATCTATCAAAGTCAGGCCTTGGCCTCAGATAGTGGTAGAAGTAGCTACAGTTTGAGGGCACTGATGCAAAGTGCAAATGCAGGCCTTGGGGCTAGAGAGATGGCTCAGAGGTTCAGAGCACTGGCTGCTCTTCCAGAGGTTCCATAGCTGACTCCCATGCAGCTGTTCATAACTTTCTTTAACTCCAGTTACAGGAGATCCTATGCTCTCTTGTTGCTTCCACGGGCACCAGCAATGCATGTGGTGCATAGACATTCATGCAGGCAAAACACTCATACACATTAAAAATACATACATACATATATAAATGAGAAAAAAAACAGGCCTAGTAGAGAATCCATCAGCAATTTCAGGTTGTGCTGGCAGAACCCTGAACCCAGTCTGATCATGTGTCTGTGTCTGTCTCTGGGACATGCCAATGACTGTTGACCCTTGACATTCCTTCTCTCATTGTGTTATGGCCATTCAGCCTCCCGGTTTATGGCCTACCACAAGCCCCTGAGGAATTCACAGGACTTCACAGAAGCTCTCCGGGCATCCCGGTTGCTAGCAGCCAATATCACAGCTGAACTACGGAAGGTGCCTGGGACAGACCCAGACTTTGAGGTCTTCCCCTACACGTGAGAACTGGGGGCCTGAGCCAGGGATGTGGGAGGAAACAGCCACACAAGAGATGTTGGGGGTTGCAGGCTTTGCATGATTTTGAGGGATGGGAACCAACTGTTTTAGGTGTCTCCCAGGGTGGTTTGGGGCCTGTCCATTTCTTAGATGGGCCAGCACCCAACTCAAACCTCTGTGGCTCATATTTTCCTTCTGAAATGGGAGGCCCTTCCCTCCTGAAGGACTGGTGCTTTGACCACACCCTGATCTCTGGCAGGATCTCCAATGTATTCTACCAGCAATACCTGACCGTCCTCCCTGAGGGGATCTTCACACTTGCCCTCTGCTTTGTGCCCACCTTTGTTGTCTGTTACCTCCTACTGGGCCTGGACATTCGCTCCGGCATCCTCAACCTGCTCTCCATCATTATGATCCTCGTGGACACCATCGGCCTCATGGCTGTGTGGGGTATCAGCTACAATGCTGTGTCCCTCATCAACCTTGTCACGGTAACCTGAAGAATAGGCCACAGATGGCCATTGGCAGCTGGGGATCTGGACTCATAAGCTACCCCCCAGCTCTATGTGGAATCTAGGACCCTGCCTGGCGTTCTTTCTTGTCCCCTGAAGCCTCCCTCTCTTGCCTCTAGGCAGTGGGCATGTCTGTGGAGTTTGTGTCCCATATTACCCGGTCCTTTGCTGTAAGCACCAAGCCTACCCGGCTGGAGAGGACCAAGGATGCTACCATCACCATGGGCAGTGCGGTGAGTGGGGAGAGACGGGTCAGCCTGTGCTCCACCTGACCCTTCATGTCCTCCCTGACTTCTGGCTATGACCTCCACCAGGTGTTTGCTGGAGTGGCCATGACCAACTTCCCAGGCATCCTCATCTTGGGCTTTGCCCAGGCCCAGCTTATTCAGATCTTCTTTTTCCGCCTCAACCTCTTGATCACCTTGCTGGGCCTGCTGCATGGCCTGGTCTTTCTGCCTGTTGTCCTCAGCTATCTGGGTGAGTACCCACACCCACCCAGCCAGGATGTCACAGTTATGAGTATTAACTAAAATGGTACCTGCTCCCTTGGAAAACTCAGGGAGCGCAGGCCAAGGTCATGACCATATTTCCTACTTTGGAAGCTTTTGTTTTTCATTTATAAATGCTGCAGGCATCTTTCTCTTTCATTTAATATGCTGCAAGCATTGCTGCAAGCATTGACTGTGTCTAAAACACTATGTGGTCTGCTGTTAGAATTTTGTGTGCACGCATACACACGTACTCACACACACACACAAACATACATACAAACAGACACACACACAAAGACATACTCACCCAAACACAGACTCACACTCAGACACACACAATACAAACACTCATACACAGATACACATTCATACGATTACAGACACACACAAACATACACACAGACACACACACACCAGACACACAGACACACACACTCATAATATACACACACTCACACACAAAGACACACATAACATATACACACTCATACATACACTCACACACAAAGACATACACACACATACACACACATTCATAACATTACACACACATACACTTCCAGACATACAAACTCACAAAGACACACATACTCACACAGTCACACTCACAGACATAGACATACACAAAGACACACAGATACACATACTCACACAGACACACTCATAGACACATAGACACATACACACAAACATACACACACACACTTTTCTAGAGATGGCACATTGCACAAGCTAGGCAAGTTCTGAAGCACTGAGTCACACCTCAGCACAGAAATATATTTTACACTGAGAAATGATGTGTATTAGGCACACAAACAAACATATGAAACTGTAGCTCTACCTCATGTCTGGGGTCATTGGCCCCTGGTCCTCAGGAGCCAGGGAGCAGAGGTGACAAACTGGGGGGTTCAGTGGCCGTGAGCATGAACTGAAATAACCTTCAAGGCCCAGCTGCACGGAGGCAGATCAATTTTATTTGGGGTGAACGAGGGTTACACAAAACTTGGGGGATGGGGTGGGGACATCCAGGGTGGATGAATATCATTGAGTGAAGGGCTAAGGTACTGAGATGCCTCGCTAACATGGAAAGCATCAGGACTCCCAGGTGCTTGCTGAACAAGTTCTTGTTGGGACTTGGAAAGGGAGTTGGACCTGTAATCTCCCCAAGGACTACATGACGTTTCTCAGGTAGAAGGTGTGGGGGTCTGGGTTGCCCCAGGCAGAGAAGAGGAAGCCTTGCTAGCAAAGGGAGTTCTCCATTTTGCACTGAGCTCAGGGCTTTCCAGCAGTGGCAGATCTCAACCTCAGCATCAGGGTTTTGCAACATGAAAGCAAGACAAGTACCTCACAAAACAGTGCTTATCCTTAGTACACACAGCATTCTGATATTTCTGGTTCTGTCCTTTCATTGATTTGAAAATTCTGGGTGTTGGTCTACAAGTTTCATTTAATGATTCATTAATGGGTAATAACTCACAGTTTGAAAATACTACCCTACTTCAAATGTTGGTCTTTGGCATTTCATTCCTCTCAGTGTTTGGCAGGAGCAGGGGTGGCAGAAGGCAGGTGGGGGCAACGGCAAGTGGCACCCTTTTGTCCTGCAGCCCCGTGTAGGTCTTGGGTATGAGGACCCTTAGCCTGCCACCTCCAGAGCTTCCACTCTCTGCCCAGGTGCTTGGCATCTTTGGCTCTTTCGGCAATCTGAACTTAGAGCTTCTCTTCTGCACTCCTTAGAGCCTTAGTTCTCTGCCCTCTCTTTCATCACCTTTTTCCTGCCCTGGCTGCTCTCAAGCAGTGGCTTCGAGTATCCTGTTGCCTTGTTGCTGTCTCCCTTGGCCTGCTGTTTGCTCAGCTATTGGTGTCCAGTAGAGTGCTCTGTCCCTCTGCGACCACTTTCATCCTGGTACCAGCTTAGCTCACATTTCTAAGAGGATACTTCCTCTTACTAGAAAAGATCACTCATGCGGCCTGATGCTGCGACACCAGGGGGCAGCCCATGACGTTGTCTGAGGAGACTCTGAGCATCTTGCTTATATAACAAGAGAAGGTGTGCTTCAGCCAATCACAGTTTATATGTTTGGAATCACAGTCTTGGTTCTTAGTATCAACTGTAGTCACTGAGGCTCTGTTTCGGGACAGTCCCAGCTTTTCCTCTCAGGATCAATTACGCCCTGGTTTGTGCTTTCAGATGACCAACCATGATGGTGCCTCTTAGCATCAGTTATACCACCAGGGGGGTGTTCACCCTGAGGCTGGTGCAGGCACAGGGTTGTCTGGCTGTTAGGTCTCCCCCACCTGCCCCAAGGCAGCCAGAACAGCTTAGGAAGGTGGATTGCCCTATCCTGCGACATCTTTGCTTATTTACAGGGACACAAACACCAGAAGGAGTGTTTAAAATATAATCTGAAGAACTTCTTAGAACTAATAATGGTTTTAGTAGGCTTTTAATGGTGCTTCAATGCTGAACTCACCAAGTACCCCAGGGAGAAGCATGTTTCCCTTATCCACCTCTCTTCCTCCACTGTCTATTTAAGCAGCTTGCAACTGCTGGTCATTAGGTTATTTCTGGCTCTATGTACCTCAGTGATGAACCTTGTGGCTCAATTTTTGACCTTGTCATCCAACATTTTCTTAGAGTAAACCTGGAGATGTTGATTATTGATGCAGGTTGTTAATTCTCTCCACACACAAAGTATGATGATGATGACGATGACATTATAGTCACCTATAGAAACTCACTAGCTATCTTTGGGGAGGACAATGTGTGTATTGGGGACAGTAAGGAACAGGCCTGGGAGATATTATGAATTGTGAGCCCAGAGCCTCAGAGCCATAGGCTGGAAGTTTCTAGACTGAGAGGGGCTGGGAAATGCCAAGGACCTTGCAAGTGTCTCATTCCAGTGCTGCAGCTGTAGTCAGGAATGCCCTGGAAACTAGGGTTATGCAGGCAGAGCCCCCAAAAGGCACATGGTAAGTGCAGGGCCCTGCTCCCTGGCTGTCTGTGCCTTGGGTTTATTGTACAGAGTAAGGAAGCACGCTTTTTAGAGGGTTGCCTATGGTGTCAGCACTAGATTGTCCTAGGAAGAAAGGGACAGAGTGGGTGTCAGGGATCCTCTTGAGAGAGCATGCCTGCTGAGGGAGACTGGTGAGGGTGGTGGAAATGCTAGCTGAAATGGCTGTTGGTGGGTGAGGCCAGAGCAAGGAGGTGCAGATGAAGTCAGAGGCCACCTCCCACTAGATTTGCATTTCTTGCTGTGATACCTGTGCCATCTGCATGCCTCTCTGACCACAGGTGTGTGTTCTTCTTTCTCTTCTGCAGGGCCTGATGTTAACCAAGCTCTGGTATTAGAGGAGAAACTAGCCACAGAGGCAGCAACGTCCGCAGAGCCTTCTTGCCCAAAGGCCCCCTTCCCTGCTGACGGAAACCCCTATGCAAACACCTATGACTATGTTAACCCTAGCTTTGTTGAATGCGCCCCTGGAGCTAGTGCTGCTAGTGGTTCTTTGCCCATAAGTGGCCAAAAGTTCTAACAGACGAAGAGCTCATCCAGGCTCCACGGCTCTTGCTGATGAGGGCTCACCAGGGTCTTCCCTCTGGCTGTCCTCAAGGCCTGGGAGAGGCTGTTCTAGAAAAATGGCCAACACTTTGGCTATGAGGTGGCCAGCAGCATTGGCAGTGACCCCTTTGCTCCCATTACCAGGCCCCTAATGCCTTGGCCAGTGTGAGACTACCTTCTCCTTCTGCCCAGGGTCCTGGAGTTGCTAAGAACACATTTGTCTCTGGCTCAGCCATAGTATATATTTCTCACTCAGCTTTTCCTTCCCTTATCAAAAATATTCCCTGGGGCTGGAAAGATGGTTCAGAGATGTAGTTCTTACAGAGGACTTGGGTTCAGTTCCCAGCAACCATGTAGTGGTTCATAACCATCTACAACTCCAGTTTCAAGGATTTAACACCTTCTTCTGACCTTCACAGGCACCAGGCATGTATGTGGTACACATATGTATGTGTAGGCAAAGTAATTATACACACAAAATAAATAAATAAAATTAAAAAATAAAAATATCTCCAGGGCCACAGTGGGTAAAGATGATTGCCATCAAACTCGATGACCTGAGTTTGATCCCTGGACCTCACATGATGGAGAGAACCAGCTCTTTCAAATGCTACACACACGCACGCACGCATGCACGCACACACACACAAATAAGTAAATAAAATACAATAAAAATTAATAAAATCTCAACTCTGGGATGAGGTCACGGCTTAGTGGTAAAGCAGTAGCACACTCATAATGAGTCGCTCCCTTCAGTCCTCAGCACTGAAAACGGGAAAGAGAAAGACAACCCCCCTGTCCCTAGCATGTCACTGCTTCCAGTGACATTACCTGCCTTTGCTCGTCAATGCCCCTGCGGCGTAAAAAATTCTCCATTCTATGTCAGTAAGTCTTTTAACATTCACGAGCATCCTGAGAACAGAGAGTGAGCCCACCTTCCTGGCTCAAAGGCGAGGTTCTCACAGCACTTTGGTGGTGGTTTCTTCATCTGGAAGATGGCATTCAGTTTGGCCTCCAGTTTCAGCAAGTATTAAGCCTGGTGAGGCCAGCTGTGTATATGTCTGAAGGCTGACAGCTTCTGGGCTGGGCATGTTTTCCGGCATGGGTCTCGTGGCTCGGAGCCCAGGCCCATTGGCTTCAGATCTGCCTGGCCTGATCCTGGCGCATTGGCTGCAGCAGAGACCAAGGAGATATCTTGTTCTTTGTGAAGCACAGAGTACTTAATAAATATTTGTTGAACAACAATGGTGTTTCCATCACACATCCTGCTCTGAATGCCTTTGGGTTAAGGATAATTTTTGCACAGGACACAATGATACATATTATTGTGGAGTGGTTTATGGAAATATTATGTTTTGTTCTATTGTTCCTCTCTATTCGCAAGAGAACAGCCTTGTGACACGTTCACTTGCCTTATGAGAGCCTGTGTTGGGCAGGAGTACTGTACTTCACTGTGAGGTACGGGGTTAGAACACAGGCTTTCCCCCTGCCCAGAGCAGCCTGTGACACAGGTGCATTTTGAGAATCTGCCAGAGAACCCCAGGGTGCATTCAAGATCAAAGAATTGATTCAGTAAACTACCAGATCCAAGAAGGTGCCCTGCTGGGGTGCGATTGACAAGGAACATTCCAGATCCCCTTTTGAACCTTTTCACTCCTTCTGTCCAGCTTCTCTTTGGCTGAGTAGCAGCTGTGGCTCTTCTTGTGATAGACGGAGAGGAGCTAGCATCTCTGGAAATTACTGTCTATTTCTGGTCTGCAGACTCCCTCTGTCTCTCACATTACGAGCTGACAAGGGCTGCTGGCAGGCCAAGAAAGATGGGAAATCTGCTTAAAGGAGATCTGCCACAGAATAAAGAATGGACCTCGCAAGTCACCTTGTTAGAACTCTACAGCTGCAGGATAGACACATGGGTTTGAAGAACAAAACAGGTTCTGCTAACAATGACATTTCAAATCAGGGAAGAATAGACCTAGTTCATGACATGCTAGCAGCTATTGAGTCATTGGATCAAAATAAAGTATCCACAGGTCACATCACACTAACAATAAAATTAACCATCCTATGCATGCTACTGGGGAAGAAAGTGTTACTTTGTCTAATCCACCTGTAAACCAGCCAGCTGTAACAACCGGCCTGGCAAGATATGTCCACAAGTGCAACAGTGACATACCGGGCTAATCATTTTCTAATTTTTAGAAACATGCCTTTTTTTTTTTACTTATTTTTAATGTGTAGCTTGCATTTATGTATTTGTACTACATGCATCCCTCCTGCCTGTGGAGACCAGAAAAGCTGGTCAAATCTCTTGGAACTGGAGTCACAGGCAGTTGTGAAGCACCACATGGATTCCTCTGCGAGGAGCAGCAATACTCTGAACTGCTGAGCTTTTTCTCCAGCCCAGTGTGATTGAACTTAAAGCCAGCTCCACAAGATAGATACCTGGTACTATTAACTGTGTTTAAAACTGTGGCTAACTAGATCATATGCCATAGGGGAGAACCTACAGTATTATTCTAGGACATAGAATAATGGACATAGCAACAGAGTTCCCTCCAAGTTCTTATCTTTATACTCTTAGATCAGTACATCTCTCAATTTTCACCAGAGAAGCTTCTTTTGATATAAGGGACGAGTAAAATAGCAACCAATAACTAGTCAACATGCAGAGAATAAGAGACTGTGGAGTTCTCAGCTCTAAATGGGATGTCTATATCACACCCCCTGCCCACAAGGCTCAGTGACCATTGTGGAAGAGGGGGTAGAAAGACTGTAAGAGCCAGAGGGAGTGGACCACTTTAGTAAAAATAGTATTCCCAAGACATGATAGGGCCATTGCATACATGAATTCACATGCAAGATCAAGCCAATCAAAAGCCTAGCATGGATGAGGGAGGGGGTCATGATGTCTTACCCTGTCTGAGGCACTACTGGCAACTGATGGCTACATAAGTAAAGTTACTCTTCTTCAAGGATGAAGGCTGTGATGGCTTGAACAGGAATGGCGCCCACAGGGAGTGGCACTAGTAGAAGGTGTGGCCTCGTCGGAGCAGGCGTGGCTTTGGAGTCTCAAGTACTCAAGCCACGCTCAGTGTGGCACACAGTACTCAGCTGCCTATGGATCAAGATGTAGAACTCAAGCTGGGTGCAGTGGCGCACACTGTAATCTCAGCACTCAAGGAGGCAGAGGCAGGTGGATCTCTGTGAGCTTGAGGCCAGCCTGGTTTACAAATCGAGTCCAGGACAGCCAAGGCTACACAGAGAAACCCTGTCTAGAAAACTCCCCCCGCCCCCCCCAAAAGATGTAGAGCTCTCAGTTCTTCACCAGCACTGGTCTGTCTGTATAGCAACATGTTTCCTGCCATGACTGTAATGGATTATACCTCTGAAACGGTAAGCCAGCTCCAATTAAATGTTTTCCTTGTAAGAGTTGCTATGGTTATGGTATCTCTTCATAGCACAGAAACTCAAACTAAGACATAGGCCCTGAGAGGCTACCCATGCTCAAGCAAATGGTCTCACACCCATTCCCATATAGATAGCACTGAATGGACTCAGTGGTTATCAAATTGAAGAGAGAGGGTGTGGGGGAGGAAGAGAGAATGCGTACATGGAGTTGGGGGGAAGAGTTGTGTGGAGCTGGGGAGGATCGGGGAGGATCTGGGAGGCGGACAGAATAGGGGTAGATTAGATCCAAACGTACTATAGCCATGTATAAATATTCAATAAAGTATTTAAAAATCCATAAAACTGTACAAGCTCCAGAAAAGAACATGGGAGCCTGTATAAAGTTGGGAGAGACAGTTTCACCAAGCACAGACCCAGAAGCCAGAGAGTAAAAGCAAAAGATTTGCCCATATTAAAACAAAAACCTTCTGTTGTACAAAACAAACAGAACAAAATCCCAAAGAAAGCTGGGAGATGCATGATGCTCTGAAGGACACTGTAACAGGCAGGGACTGAAGGAGACTGGTGGCCAAACTCTGCTTTGATATGTTAATAGGCACCTCAGCCATTTGTCTGGGGTTTGTGACCTAGCATATGTCCCCAGTCCTATATAATACTATATAAAAAATTTATTTATATAGTATTCTGCCTGCAGGCCAGAAGAGGGCACCAGATCTCATCATAGATGGTTGTGAGCCACCATGTGGTTGCTGGGAATGGAACTCAAGACCTTTGGAAGCACAGCCAGTGCTCTTAACCTCTGAACCATGTCTCCAGCCCTTATTTATTTCTGAGACAAGATTTTACTCTGAAGCCGAGGTTGGCCTAGAATTTGGATGCCAGGATTACAGGTATGAGCGACCACATCTGTGACAATCTTACACAAATGTTTTCTTAAAATGTCTATATTCAGAGCCTCACAAAGATCTTTAAATCAGCTTTATACTGATTTAGACTACTTTGACAAGCGCTTATTACAAATGTCATGTGAATGCACACGAATACACATACTATACACGCAGATACAGATATATACATTCTACAGTATCATACTTCCTTCATTGAGCTTTTCACACTTTTCTTACCCTTTCAAGTCACCTTGAATTTCTTCTGGTGCAACCTTCTGAGTTTCACTCATAGCCCTGAATTCTATATAGCCCTACAATATTCCTTTCCCTTTCTCTGGCTCACAAACAAAATGTAGTTGCCCTGGTTTTAAAAAGGCGCTACAAATAAACTAAGGGGGGGGGGAAGAAAAAAAAAAAGGCGCTTTGGATACCTAGGCAGGAATTCAATCCTGAAAGAAGAAACGCTCCCAAACCACGTGACACCACCTCCAGTGATCACGTCATGTTCCCGTCAGCACAATGCTTCCGCCCTATTCAAATATGGGTGGCAAGCACTCTCGGCACCGCAGCTATAGCAGTTCTTGCGTGTAGGAGCCACACTGAGTGCACACCAATTTCCTTTAGGCAGGTATCACGGCGGAGGAGATACAGCAGTGCATCAAGGAGGACGATCAGTTATCGCCAGCAGTAACAAGCGCGGACCGGAAGTTCCGCGTCCTCGCTGTCCGGGGGAGCCGTTAGGCACGCACGCCGGAAGTGGCCAATAGGCCGGTGTGAGGCGGTGCCCACTGTGTTCGCGTCCCTCGGGCAGCAGAGCCATGGAGCCCGGGGCTGCTGAGCTTTACGACCAGGCCCTTCTGGGCATCCTGCAGCACGTGGGCAATGTCCAGGACTTTCTGCGCGTGCTCTTTGGCTTTCTTTACCGCAAGACCGACTTCTATCGCCTGCTGCGCCACCCTTCCGACCGCATGGGCTTCCCTCCCGGGGCCGCACAGGCCCTGGTGTTGCAGGTGAGGTGGGGAGCGGTGGGCCGTTGGGATCTTGCAGGTCCTTATCCCAGTTCCACCTCCCGGCGCCAGACGTGTCCCCGGGTCGCGTCCTACGCCCGGGGCCAGCGCCACTCCTCATCCCAACCCTTCGGATTTTGCCGTTCTCCCTGGGGTGCCAAAGGTGATTTTGTGTAAATGGTCCGTTGTCGGGGGTGCGCTGCTTTGGGAAAAGCCTGTGTTTGTGCAGGACGTTCGTAGGTGTTGGAAGCCTCAGCCTTGAGGGCCTATGGGCGCCCTGTGGACATCCTCAGAACGGTGCAAGCTGTTTGCTAAGCTGTGTTCAAATCGTGCAGGCGGGAGGGGAAGGATTTTTCACTACGGCAGAAACTTGAATATTTCAGAACTCCCGGGCTCAGGAGGTGGCAAGAATGACTGGTATGTATTGATTGGTGGGTGTGGCCGCTTGCCAGTAACTTACTAGGTCGAGGACAATTAAAATCATTTAAAATTTACATTTGGATTTAAATCTGTGCGTCCTATGTTAATTTAATTTTTTTGAAGGGTTACCAATTACTGACTGAAGTTTGGACACCTTTTAAAAATTTTTTTGCTTTGAGACAGGGTCTTGTTATGTGGCCCTGGTTGGCTTGGAACTTTCCAGGTAGTGTCTTCGAATTTATAGTCGTCCTTCCTCTGACTCTAGTGCTGGGATTGTTGAGTTAGTAGTAAGCAAACATTTAATGAATATATTTAACACTCAGCTGGGATATAGGCTCATGGTCTGTCTATTCATGACATGTTCAGAAAATAAAGCACTGTATAATAGAAAACTCTGCTGGTTCTCTGTGTGGTAAAGCCCTTTGGAAAGGAGTGATAGAAATGGTAGTTATGAAATTGAGAAAGCTGTGTGGGAGAGGTTAGACTTTCAGTGAGGTTAAAGTTTGGGGGGGAAGCTAGGTTCGGTGGTCCATGTCTGTAATCCAGCACTCAGGGAGGCAGAGGCAGGTGTTCTCAGCCAGCCTGGTCTACAAAGCAAGTTTATTTAGTACAGCCAGGGCTATACACAGAGAGACCCATCTCGAAAAAAGAATAAAAATAAAAACAAACCAAAAAAAATTGGAGGGGGGAGTATCAAACCTGACTGTTGGAGTCTGTTTCTCTAGCACCTATAAAATGCTTCATGTTACCTTCTGAAGTCTTTTTTTTCTTTTTAGATTTATTTTTTTATATGCACTGATATTTTGCATGCACATATGTCTCTGTGAGGATATTAAATCCTCTAGAACTGGAGTTACAGACAGTTGTGAGCTGCTATGTGGGTACTGGGAATTGAACCTGGGTCCTTAACTGCTGAGCCATCTCTCCAGCTCCTTGTTTTTGTTTTTTGAGACATGGCTTCTCTGTGTAGCCCTGGCTGTTCTAGAACTCACTCTGTAGACCAGGCTGGCCTCTAACTCAGAGATCCACCTGGGATTAAAATCGAACACTGGGGTTGGGGATTTAGCTCAGTGGTAGAGCGTTTGCCCTGGGTTCGGCCCTCAGCTCTGGAAAAAAAAAAAGATCAAGTTGCCCACCACTACTGCCCGGTTTACCTTTTGAAGTCTTAATCCAGTCTGTGGGCTTATCAGGTATTACTTTCCTCAGTTTCTCCATGGGAGAAACCAAAGCTTAGAATGTTCTAGTAACTGTCAACATAATGGCGGTCAGGTGATCAGTAGGATGTTTCCTGCTGAGGTTCAGTTTCAGAATGGAAACTGATGAGTTACTGTAGTAACTCAGCCTCACCAGTGGCCCAGGTGCCATTTGAGTAATTGGAGAGCGTGAGAGGCAGCTGAAATGGAACCGTATGTTACTTCATAATGAAGTCTTGCCACTTGATCTTCACATTCTGAATTTGATGTATCAGTTCAGCAAGGTTAACTGATAGGACAAGAACTTCACTCAGCTATTTCCTCATAGCTGGCACTCATAACTTCAGTTTTCTGATTCCAAATCTTTTTGCTCTGTCATTTAACTATTCCATAGCAGAGTGAAAACTTTTGTTTTGGTTGTAGAAAGGTTTGGAGGAGAAGAGAGTATATCCCAGTAGCTAGTATTCGACTCTCTGGAGTATTACATCTTATTTTAGCTTCAGCACAATTTGAGCTGTTGGTTCTTGCTTCTCTGGTGAACTGATAAGAGGCAATGCATTTACTTATCCTGTAACTTTATAAAACAGCTATCTCTGCAAGGGTAAGATATCTCTATAGGTTACAGAGTGGTGACCATGCTATTGGAGGTAGGAGCAGGAGCAGAGGAAGAGGAAGGGTGAATCAAATATTCCAAGGTTCCAAGTCTGGGTGACTGGAACAGTGACATTCATTAACTGACTGTCACATGGATTTGGGGGTGGGGTTAATTTAGACAAGTTGGAATTGTGGCACAGGATCCTGCAAGAAATGGAGTGATTAGTGAGTTCTGACGAAGAGCCCAAAGTAGAAGACAGCTGGGGACAGTCACAGTAAAAGGCATTGGATTTCCCTGAAGACACGGGGACAGTCTCAGGGTTTAAGTACAGGTACAGGTTTAAGAGGTTTTTTTGTTTGTTTGTCCTTGCCCCTGTTCTCAACTATCAGCATTAAACTAGACACTTTTCTTTTTCTTTTCAGTTTTTTTTTGGAGGCAGTTTTTCTTTGTGTAGCCCAGGCTATCTGAAATTTGCTTTGTAGACCAGGCTAGCCTCCCAAGTGCTGGACTCAAAGGCATGTGCCACCATGCCTGGTGAATGTTTTCATTAGTTAGATCATAATGAGTCCCCCAAAACCTGCTTTTTCTTAATTTACAGAAAGCCTTTGGCAAGAGGCTTGTAAGTTGGGTTCAGTATTGGTAAGGGTTTTGTTGTGGAATGATATTAAATATCATCAGATGGAGTGACTTAGTACCCACAACATTATCTCATTCCTACTCATCTGCTTGTTTTTTTGTTCTGATTCAATGATCCTAAGATTCCTTCCTGTGACTTTCTCTACCAAAATGTGAATATAGGCAGAGATGGTTTAGATGTGTTCTTTTGGACCTTGAGGGCTTCCTGATGATATTTTGTAGAATGGACTGTTGATGAATGTGCTGTTTGTTTTGGTTTTTGTCAACTTAATAGAAACCAAGACATCTAGAGAGAGGTAATCTTAATTGAGGAATTGCCTTCATTAGATTGACCTGTAGGCAAAGTTTGTGGGGCATTTTCTTGATTAATGATTGTGGGGGGATTCACTGTAGGTGGTACCATGCATCCTGGAGCAGGTGGTTCTGAGGTGCATAAGAGCAGGCTGAGTGGGTTAGCAGATGTCATTCCCCCCCTAGCTTCTGCTTCAGTTGCTGCCTTGGCTTCACCTGATGATGGACTGCGTCCTCCAAGCCAAGTTTTTGATTCTGATGTGTTTATTACAGCGAGAGAAAGAAAACACATGGAGTGCTTCTAAGGTCCTAGAGCAGGGATGAAGTTTGTGAATCAGGAAGCTGTTTGGTTCTTATTCCTTTTGTAACTTGTTGAAAAATCCTAGGCAAGTCAGTTCATCTCTTATCCTCCTAAATGGCTTATTGAAGACCACAGACATCTGTTACAGTCTAGGACTCTGACTCTAGGGTGCATACTGTGGACATAATGGCAGCTGGAGCTCTGGAGTGGCATGAGAACTGGGTAGTGCAGTTGGGCAGATGGAAGAGGTTCAGCTTGCAGAAGTCACAAAGGCCTCAGGAAGGCTGAGGACTGTTAGGCCCTGGTTTGGAGCAGCCTATGTTGGCAGTCTGAGGTTACAGGGGACAGTCCTTACTGCCTGACCTTTTGTAGTTAGTTTGAAGATCTGAGGTGTCAGAGATAGAGTGGTTTTGAACACAAAGGACTCAGACACTTGTTAGCATGGATGCTGGAGAGAAGCTAGTCAAATCTTTAGGTTTCCTGCAGAGTACCTATGGTTCTGGGTTTGTCTATAGGTATTTTATTTTTTGAGACAGAGTCTGACTGTGTACTCCTGGCTGGGCTGGAATTTACTGTGTATCAGTCACTATACCAGGTTAGCCTGGAACTCTCAGATCCACCAGTCTCTGCCTAATGGGTGCTGGAATTAAAGTTGTATGCTAACATGCCTGGCTTTTGTCTCCAGACCTGTTAGGATTTTTTTTTATTTTCTTCAGGCTACATTGCCTTTGCTGTGTCCTGTGTAATTTTTTGCTGTCTCCTTTCGCTGATAGACCATAAATTACTTAATCTCTCTGAACACCATTTTTTCTTTTTTATTCTAGGATGTTGGTAGTCTTCGAAGGGCTTTTGTCAAGAGTTTTGAAACTCTTTTTGTAGAAGCATGCAGCAAAATTAGCACCCATTTCTTGTTTTGTCTTCCAAGCTCAGACACTTAGTGAATGCTTATGGAGTCCTAGCCTTTTGGAGTAGGTGATTCCCACTCATGTCCCAGGTCATTTCCTCAGCCTTTACTACCTCTGCGTAGTGCAGGGCTTCTTGCTGTTTTTTAGAGCTGTGCTGGTTCCTGCAGTGGCCCTTATGGAAGATGCACTCTTCCTTAAGGGCCAGTTGAGAACCTTATTCTCCTTCCTCTCTACATTTCTTTCTCTAGAAATGTTCCTTCCCACCACAGTCTGACAGGGCATCTGGGTTCTATGATGCTCCTCTTGAATAGAGTTCTATCAGTGTGAGTATGTACTTGTGTAGTGCTGAAGATGGAACTCATTGCTTTGCTCATGACTAAGCAAGCGTTTCTACTACTGACGTACATCCCCAGTCCTTTAACTAACTTGTTAATGGTCCCAGCACCTCTGTGAATGTGACTGTGTCCCAGAAAAAGTTAAGGGTGTGCCTGCATACCAAAGGAGGACGATCAGGCCCCAATCTTGGAAAATCCTGTTAGAAGTCTCAGGTAATGCGAGTGAGTTTGTATCCTTTTGCTTTTGGAGTTTGTGTTCCTTGCATGCTGTAGGCTCAGAGTGGGTGTTTACGAAATCAAGTATTCCTATATCTCCTCAGCTTTCAGTTGGGAAAGGGTAGCAATAGTCTGGTAAGCCTGAGTGCATTTTGTAGATTGAGGTTTAATGAATTTTTATCTTTCACTTTTTAAATCTGAATTGCTGGCACCGCCATGAATCCATACCCTCAGTATGTTCTTCACATTACCAGCAAGATGGGTAAAAGTAATGATAATTGTGGGTCATGCCTCTAATCCCAGCACTGTAGAGGCAGACACAGACGAATCTATGTGAATTTGAGGCCAGCCTGCTCTACAGAGTGAATTCCTGGACAGCCAAGGCTACACAGAGAAACCTTGTCTTGCAATCCCACTTCCTTAGCTTAAAAAAGTAATGACAACTAAAGCTGTCTAGCTTTGCATCCTCTTGATTTGTAAGTACTGTTAGCTTTGACTTGTTTTTTAGGTTGTTAATTTTGGAACCTTCTTGAGGAAGAGCAGTTCCAACCAGGTTTTGATGAAGTTCTAGAACATTTCCATTTTGCTTTGATTTACTGCTGATTAATTCTGTACTCAGTAGATTTTGTTAATTTCTATGGTGTGTGGTCTAATAGGGGCAGATGAAATTATTGTTGGATTGATGTTTTATTTTTAGGTCTTTAAAACATTTGATCACATGGCTCGCCAGGATGATGAGAAAAGGAAGAAAGAACTTGAAGAGAAAATCAGAAAAAAGGAAGAGGAGGCCCAGGCTCTGGCAGCTGATACAGCTGAGAAGGAAGCTGCGCCAGTCCCGGTGCAGGAGGTAGAGATTGATGCCACTGCAGAGTTGCATGGGCCTCAGGAAGTAGGAAAGGTGGAGCCCCCAGGCCCTCAGGGCTCCGAGCACAAGGCCCATGGCTTGGAGGAGGCAGAAGCTCCAGAAGCAGTTAGCACTGCTGCTGAAGGCCCCAAGGAGCCCCCTGTGCTCCCCAGGTAGGAACATTTCCCCGCATGTCCTTCTTTCTCTCTTGTGGTTGCCTTTGCCTCTGATTGGCTTTTTCTTGCTGTAGTTTGTAAAATACCAGTTCCGTTTTGGTGGGTGGTAGTTAAAAAACCGAAATTTACTTTCTGATAGTTTTGGAGGCTGGAAACTCATGATTAAAGTATTGCCTGGGTTGTTTGTTCGAAGGCCCTTATCAGTGAGTGGCTTGCAGACAGCCATTTTCTGTGCCTTCATTTGGTCGTCACATCCTTTGTGCTTGGCTGAGTCTTAATCTCCTATTCTCAAGCAGCACCTCAAACACATTGGTGTGCCAGATTGTCTTTACCTTTACTCTCAGTCAGCTAAAGTATAATCTTTATTTATTGTGTGTGTCTCTGTGTGTGTGTGTTGGTGGAATGGGTGGGCATGTGCCACAGTGCATGCATGGCAGTCAAGAGAACAACTTGAAAGAATCAGTGTTCTTTTTCCATCTTGTGGGTCCTAGGGATTGAACTCAAGTTGTCAGGTTAGGTGGCAGACACTTTTACCTGTTAAACTATCTTGGCAGCATCTAAATGTAATTTTAATAAGCCCTGAATCATTTCTAGAACAGAGTTGATTTGTTTGGAAAATTTCTGGGAAAAGTTTTTCTTTCTGTCATAAAACTTTGTAAATTAGCACCTGACTTATGAAAACTGCAGATATCACGTGAATTGTCATTTAGAAATACTTCTCCAGTCCCACTGGCTCCTTTTCAGCTGCTCAGTCCTTGTGCTGAGTGCCATTGCCTCCTGCTCCAGTGCCAACACCGCTTCTCTCTGTCTGCAGCCTGCACAACAGTCCTTAGTTTAGTTGCATATTTGGGTACTCATTTAGCTTCAGTCTTATTTTTTTCACCCTTTGAGACAAAGTAATGATCTGTTCACAGTCATGTAGCCATTTGAGGGCCAGAGCCAAAATTAGAGCACCAAAGCCCTTATTGCATCTGCGTGTAGGCTAAGCTTAGCCACAGCGTCTTGATTCTCTGGTTTGGAACAGTATTGAGCATTCCACTCAGGGCCTCACACATGCTAGGTAAATGTTTCACTACTGAGGAACATCCTCAGCTCTTGATTCCTAATGTGTTTCTCCTGTCAAGACCACTGCTGAATGGATGATGTCTGGGTCTGATGTATACCCGAAGAGTGGGGCCTAGATCCACAACCTGCCCCTGTTACTTCCTAAACATATTATTTTGGGCAAGCACTAACACTTCTTATGATTTATTATTATTATTATTATTATTATTAAATTTATGTGCATGGGTGCTTTGCCTGCATGTATGCCTGTGTATCACCTGCATGTCTGGTAACCATGGAAACTAGACAATTGTGAACTGCCTTATGGGTGCTGGGAATCAAACTTAGGTCCTTGGGAAGAGCAGCCAATGCTCTGAACCATCTCTGTAGCTCACTTCTCTATGAGATTGATCAAAAGTAGTTGAGCTCACCTAATCCTTCCCTGAAGTCCCAGTGAGAGGAGTTGGTACCTCCTTGTGTGTGTGATTCATGGTAGTGTCTGCTGGTCAGCTGTGGTCCTGCTGGCTTGCTGACTTTTTCCTTTATTAAGAGGTTTGCTTTTTTTCATCTCTAACTTCTGCTGTGGTCTTCCTACTCCTTGAACTCTCTAACCTGTTTTTGGAGAGTGAATTTAGTTGGAATGGGTTATTACTGAGTAGGCAAGAATAAGTAAAGGTAGAATGTGGCAAGACAGAAGTGTCTAGCTAATAAGGAGTTTAGAGAAAACAGTTGTTGGATGGGTGAACCAAGTTGATGGAGAAGGGAAGCCATTCTTGAATATGGACTTCTGAAAGAAAAGGGCTGTGATGAATGTTTGGAGTCTGAAAGTGGAGGAGGAAATCTGATACTTTCTTTTAGTTTGAAGAACTCTTTTTCAGTTACAAAAAAAAGTTTTGGCTTTTTCTTTTCCTGTAGCCTAGACTGACCTTAAGTTCTTCTTGTAGTCCAGGGTGGCTTTGAATTCATACTTTTCCTACTTCAGGCTTCTGAGTGCTGGGATTATAGTCATGTGTCGCCATACACAGTTCTTAAGAACTTTCTTATTTCTGGTAGTGCAGATCTGCTGGTGATAAATTTTCTCTCTTTATTGTGGATATTTTTCGGCTTCTCTATGTGCCGGTAACTTCTGGTTAGATGTTAGATATGAGTGTTGGGTTGTTATCTCCATTTTCTTTTCTGCTTTTAAAGACCCTGGGGTTTTGTCTTGGTATTTTTCCTTTTTTTTTAAATTCAGGTTAGCGTGACTTTGAGAAGTTTGGTGTGTTTGTGTTAAGATATACCTGTGCATGTTGGGGCACACCTTTAATCTCAGTACTTGCAAGCGGAGATAGGTGGACTCTGAGCTCAAGGCCAGCTTGGTTTCCTGGTCTACATAGTAAGTTCCAGGACAGCCAGAGCTATGTATGAAACCCTGTCTGGAAACAACAAAAAGATATGCCTTTAGGACCTTTTAATTCTAACGCTAGTTGGTCTTCTTAAAAATTTTTTATTCAGGAAGTAATCTCCTGTCCCAATGAGTTCTAGGGTGTTTCCCACTTTTTCTTCTAAACGGTTTAGTGTGTCTGGTTTTATGTTGAGGTCTTTGATCCACTTGGACTTTAGCTTTGTGCAAGGTGATAAATA
>CM053754.1:562725-618563 GCA_028658305.1 Pachyuromys duprasi | reverse complement strand
TTTTTTTTTTTTTCAATTCAGGGTTTTTCTGTGTAGCCCTGGCTATCCCAGAACTTTCTCTGTATACCAGGCTAGCCTTGAATTCACAGAGATCCACCTGCCTCTGCCTCCTGAGCACTGGGATCAAAGGTGTGCACCACCACCTCCTAGCTAGGGCTAGTTTATCTTGACACTTGATCTTTGGGACTATCTTCTCAATTCTGTAGTGTTCAGGTCTTCAGAAAAGTCTTGCCATGTACACATACCTTAATCCCAGCACTTAGAGTCAGGAAGATCACTGAAGTTTGAGGTCAGCCTAGTCTACATAAAGAGTATGAGGCCAGCCTGGGCTACAGAATGAGACCTGTCTCAGAAACAAAACAGAGACTACCTTACAATGTTAGCAAGTGCAACAAAGCATGCTTTGCCTGTTTATAAAGTGATCTTGAAGACAGCCAATGTGGATATTGTGAGAGTCGGTTTTTTCTCTAAGTTAGGCAAGGCTGTGGTTTCTAGACTCAAATACTTGTGCCAGTGTTGCTGTGAAAGAATATGTAGGTTTGGGTGGGGTCTGCAGTAGTTGACTTTAAGCAGGGGAGGCTAGCCTTTGTGAGTGGACCTGATCAATCAGCTGAAACTTCCCTGAAGTAGAAGCATTTGCACTCAGTTTCTGGGGTTTTTATTGTGCCCTATGTGGATTTTGGACTGGCTTAGACATCCCCCATTCCCATAGTTATGTTCATTTCTCTGTCCATCTGTCCATCTACCTCTCTTTTTGAGACAGACTCTCTCCATGTAGCCCTGCTGTTCTGGACCTTTCTATATAGACCTTCCTAGTGCTAAGGCTAAAGGTGTGTGCAACTGTGCCTGACTCTACATTTGTTTGTTTATGTTTTAATGTGTGTATGGTGGAGTTGGGCCAAGGGTGCGTGTGTGTAGGCCAAAGGACAAATTATGGGGCTTGGTTCTGACATTCTGTTGTCCAGGCTCCAGGGCTTGAACTCAGCTTGTCAGACTTGCTGTCCCACTCAGCAAGCCGTCTTACCAGCCTTCACGGAAATCTTTTCAGTATTTGCTGCTAGTTCTGTTTCTCTGACTTAACTCTTGACAGACAGAGGTGTTTCATGGTATAATTAATGTTAAGTGGGAATAAGGACATATACTTTCCTGTTGAATGCCAAATTTTAAAAGCCTAGAGTGCATTGTTAATGGTGGCTCTAACAGAGTGGTGGAGCAAGCAGTGTTTTAATTATCTTAATTATCTGTGTGTGTTTGAGTGCACGTGGAGGTCAGAAGGCAGCATTGCATGCTGCTCGGCAGCCGCCTTTTTTTTTTTTTTTTTTTTAAATTCTGAAAGGGTCTCATTACTCTGGAACTTTGCCAAGTAGGCTAGGCTAGGTGAACAGTGAACTTCCAGGGTTCCACCCGTCTGTTTTTTCTGGGCTAGGATTAGAAACCTCCATCATCACTGACTATTTAGTTTTGTTTTGACTTGGGTTCTGGAGCTTAAACTTAGATCTTTATACTTTAAAAAAAAAATTTTTTTTTTTCCAAGACAGGGTGGCTGACCTGGAATTCACTGGCCTTGAGCTCACAGAGATTGATCTGTGTCTGCCTCCCAAATGGTGGGATCAAAGGCGTGTGCCACTATTCCTAGCTTAGGTCTTTATACTCTTCTGGCAAGCACTTTACTGACTGAGCCATCCCCTCAACTCTTCATTTTTATATTTATCTTTTTTTGAAATGCAAATGGGGAATTTTGTTTTACTATTTTTTCAATTTAAAAAAAAGGGAATTCGGTTTTGATGAGTAGTGGACCAGAATAGCTACCTTATTGCAGGGACTCTACTCTTGCGCCATGAGCTGCGCGCTGGCTGGCAGCTCCACTCAGAATGCTACTATAGTGGCAAGTTTAGAGTGACCATTTGCATGTGTTTCAGAAACCAACCGTTGTACGTGCTCTTCAGGTCAGACTTCTGTCCTGACATTGCTTTTAGTCCTTAGAACTGCAGCACCTCACCCTTCAGTAGTTTAGTGAATAAGTTAAAGTGGAGGCATTAGTCTATCATAGCTGCAGCCGAGAAGCACTGTTTCTGCACAACTGAAAACGGAATGTCAAACACTGTTTTTTTCCTTGTTTTACCTAGAACTGGACCCCAAGTTCCTCTACCAATTAGCTATGCATGGTAGATATGAAGATTTGTCTTTTGCCAGTGGAATAATTGAAGAAGAATCTTGAGGTGACCACAGCCAACCACCTCTCCTTCTAAGAGTACTCTTTCCGAAGTTGGTTACCCAGGGCCTGAGACTGAGCACTGATTTCTGTTTGTTTTTTTTCCTCCTTTGGTGTTTAGACAGGCTTTATAGCCCAGGTTGACCTTGAACTCTCTTTCCTTTTTCCACCTTCTAAGTACTGGGATTACAGGTGTGTGCCACCATGCCTGGCTTTGGTTCCTCTTTCTTCCCACACTCCCATGTTTGATTGCTGTTTCTGATGGCCTGTGTTAGACAAACATTTGCTGCTGGTTCTATATAGCATGACAGATAATCCTTCTCTTCAGTAAGTCTGTGACATGCTTATTTAACAAAATTTGGCATAAGTGCTACGGGAAAATTAAGACTGGATAATAAATAATGTATAGTTTGCATGTGCATTATTAAAAATTGTTTATTAGTGTATATAATACATTGTGTTCTTTAGAGTTTTTGTGGTTTTGACTTTGTTTCTTTGCTTTTTGAGACAGATTCTCACTGTGGGCCCTTGGCTGGCTTGGAACTTTTTCTGTAACCCAAGCTGATCTCAACTCACAATGATCTGCCTGCTTCTTCTGCCTTTCCTTAAAATAGTGTACTGCTGTGTGTCTGGCTATTAAACTTCATGGTTTTTGTGAGTGTGTGTGTGTAACACATCATCACAACCAAAAGGGTGAGAAACAATCATTTTGTGTCTTTTGAAGCATAGTTTATGTTAGTATTCTGCAACAACCTTTCTTCTGGTTACCTAGCAACAATGACATCATCTTGTATCGCCCAGCCAGGTGGCCACACCTGGGGGCGTGGTTAATAATTACCTGACCTATAAAAGGACCACCAGACACGTGTTCTCACTCTCTTACTCCTCTACTCTCTCATTTCTCTCACCCTCTTACTCTCTCTATGGGGCGCCCTACCCCTCCTCCCCTTTCCTCCTCTCCCTCCCCCCATCATGGCCCTCGCCTGTTCCCCCTTCTCCCCTAATAAACCCCTTTCATAGAAAACCTGTTGTAAGTCTCATCTTATTTTTTATTTCTAATAGTTTACCTAACTGCAATGAAATCTCTTCTGGAATATAGTTAATGACGTCTCTCAAATAGTCTTGTGGTCACCACAGCCACGATAGAGACATTTGTAGTACCAGACTGCACAGTGCTTCCTGTTCCTGTCCTCCGGCTCTGTGACCTTGCAGTGTTCTGCCTTAAAGTTTAATAGCATAGCTTTAAAAAATTACATTTATTTGTGTGTGTGTATGTATGTGTGCACACATAGCACATAGAATTGATTCTCTCATCATGTAGGTGCTGGGGATTGAACTCAGGTCATCAGGTAAGTGGCAAGTGCCCTACCCAACTGAGCCATTTTGTGGGAACTTACTAATTTCCTTCTTAGGAATTATTTAAAGGTTTTTTTGTTTGTTTTGTTTTGGCTTTGGAGACAGGGGCTTGCTGTATAGCGCAGGTTGTTCTCAGTCTTCTGTGCTCCTCCTGCCTCCACTTCCAAATGCTGGGTTACACATATGTGCCACCGTGCCTGGCTGTAGTGCACATTTTTGCTTGTGTGTAATGATGTAGAGTCTTTACATATAAAGCCACAGGCACAGTATTTTTTGGGTGATTAAGGGGCATATTTGAAGGAAATGTTAATTCTTGTAATTTTGCTGTCACTCTGATGTTACTATCTCCCCACTACTAAGCTACAATTGCCATAAGTAACATTGTTTTTTTCACTTCCTGTCACTGCTGGGAAAGTCAGAGCTCCCCCAGAGCTGAGCCTGGCATGGTGGCACATGCCTTTAGTTCTAGCTACATGAGAGGCTGTGGTGGAAAAATTGCTTGAACTTTCAAGCTTAAGACTAGTCAGCCTGGGCAACATAGTAAAACTGCATTTAAGGAACAAGGAAAAGAAGAAACAAAAGGAACTGAAGTACCAGGGTGCTTGAAATACCCACTTAATTCTCACTCATTTGGGTATAAAAAAATTTCCTGGTTGTGCAAGACTATAAGTACACCCTAGTTTTGGGAGTTGTCCATAGTAGATACTGTTTTGTTGTTGTTGTTGTTTTGTCTTTTTGTCTTAGTGTCTATGTTGTAGTTGACAGTGACCATTCCTGTGAGCATTGCTATTACTCTGGAAAGAAGGGACATACAGCTTTCAGCATCTCTCATGCTAGTCATAGTCAGCTCTTTTAACTTGCCTGCTATGGCTCACCTCTTGGCTTTGTCCCTGTAGACCAATGTAGGTAGGTTGTGTTTCCCTCACAGCCAAGCTATCAGAGCACCTGCAGTTCAGGCTCTCCACCTGCAGGTGTTGCTACAGGCAGTGGAAAAGCGATGGTTGAGTCTGGGAATGCTGATGAAAGGATCTTGACAGCATGTGACAGTTCTGCTTTTCTTATATAAATCATGAGTAGAACTCTTTATAAAGGAAAGAAGAGGGGGGAAGTAGCAGTAAGAATATCAGTTATCACCCAGGCATGAGACTGGTCTGGGCTGCATACTGGAACCCCCATTTTCAAAAAGACAAAAGAGAAAAACCAAAACTACCCCCACTCTCAAACCCACAACAGAACAAATAAAAAGATTATCTGTTATCACCTGGAAATAGTTACCTTGAGTGCTAGGACCAAGTACTTTTTTGTTCCTTGGATGAGTGATTACAGCTGCTGTGTTGAGTAGGCAGGCATCACGGTAAGTCTGGGTCCAAACCAGCCGCTTCTCCTGCCTATACTGGGAAGTAGAGTAGTGGCAGTGTGAGGAGAGGCCGCCATGGAACTCCATGCTGTGTGAGCTGCTTCCCATAATTGAAATGGGACTGAATGAAGCCATTAGTATTAGTATGTTCTCATATTTTTGGCAGTGTGTCCTTTGTGCCTAGGTGTTCCAGGGACCTAGGCACTTCTCGGGAAGCGGCTTCCTGGGCGTGTAGTGCCGTGCCGCGTGCAGGGCTGGGATGTGCTTCATAAGCTCCACTGGGGCAGAAGCGTGTCACCGCGGTTCGCTGTTGCGCCTCCACCTTTTCTTGTTCTGTGAAAACTGGGTCTTGTAGCACCCAGGCTGCCCTCAAACTCACTATTCAGTCAAGTCTGGTTTGAATTCCTCCTAGTCTTCTTGCTTCTCCTTCTTAGTTGTATAACCATGTGCACTGTGGCTGGTTGACCTCAGTCTTCTTTCTGAATCATCATGTCACAGAGGAAATGATGAGCTCCTTGTCTCCTTGTTGATAAGTCTGCTAGCCTTATGAGTGAGTGCTCAGAACTCATGACCTGATTATCTCCCAGAGATCCCAGCTGCAGTAGCCTTACCTTGACTTCAGCATAGAAATGTCAGGAGAATGTGAACACTGGCTCTGTAGCACTGATGCCTTTGGTGACTTTTGTGTCATTGATGTTCCGTAGGCTGTCTGAGCAAGGCCTGTGCCTGAGGCTTTCTGGGTGCAGTCATACTACCTATGAGTGCTGGGTCCTTTGGTTTGGCTTTATACAGTTCTCCATTTTCTGGTTAAGGCCTTTCTCAGATACTCGTTGTGGGCAGTACTTTGGTAGAGTCATGGTGGCATAGTTAGAAGTCACCCCATGTTCATCCTGTAGGTTGTGTGAATGTTGAATAAAGTAAATACTGAAGACCTGCTTAGTGTGGTTTCTGATAGGGTGATTGAGCACTCAGTCCTCAACTAGCTATTATTATTATTATTATTTGTCCTTCAAAAGAGAAACTTGTTTTTCTTTTGGATGATACTCAGACAATATTTAGAACACAGAAAAGTGTGTAAAAGGAGCTGTCACTACTTTTCACTAAATTTTTGGGATATTTTCTGTAGTTTTCCCTATGTATGTAAACATTAATACACTTAAATATGCATCTTTTTAAACTTTTATGTCTTCCAGTTTTATTGAACAGATATCTTGAGAATTTCCAGCATTCTTTTTGCACTTTCAGTTCCTCCTACACACTGATGGTTGTAATATACCTGGAGTGACTCGTGCCCTTAGACAGGGGTGGGTACTGCATAGCACGTGTTGAGAAGAGAACAAGTAGAAAACTGGGAGTAAAAGGATGTTTCCCTGTTGCCTTAGATTCAGCGCTCTGTGGAGTGCACCTAGGGACTGAGCCCCAGCTTTCTTCCTGTTTCATCTTGCAGACAAACTCATCTTGAAATTGCTGCATTTTAAGGGAAGCTCAGACATCAGAGACTTATGGAGGGCCTGATAAAAGTCACAGCTGGGAAGAGTTTTGCTTTCTAGAAAGTGCTTGCTTGCTTGCTGATTTACTGTTGAGCTGGGATCTTTTTATCTAGCCTCACTGGCCTAAAACTTTTGCTCAGCTTTACCAGGATTGCAGGTATAATGTTTGGTGTATTTTTGTTTTTTATTTCATAGATCATTTGATTTCTTTTTAATATCATAATGAGACTAAACAGGTTTTGTTTTCAGAAAACAGTAGTTTGTTTTTTTGTTTTTGCTTTTTGATATTGAAGCTGTATCAGAAATTGACCCGCTGTTCTGGTTTGCCAGAATTATAAAGGGCCTGAGAATGGGGGAAGAAGCATGATGCAGTAACCTGGAAAAATATGTTTTCAAAATAGTGCTAATCACTAATCTGCTTCCTTTTTTTAGATGGAAAATCAAGGTCTACCATGGCCAAGGGCTTTGCTTAAAATCCTACAGTTAGAGGGACAGGCTAGAGTTCTTGAGGATTGAAGTGGCTCTGTTTCGCTAGGCTGAAGATGAATTCATTTGCTTTGCTTTGTGAAGAAAAAGCAGCCGTAACCATACTATCTGAAAGATGCTCAGTTGGTAAATTGGTTGCCTAGCATGCACAAGGCTCTTGCTTCAATCCACAGCACTCCATAAATCAGGTGTGATGGTGGCACATGCACCAGATCCTGGCACCTGGGAGGAGGCAGGAGGAGCAGGAGTTCAGTGTTTTCCTCAGCTACTTGCAGAGCTCAAGGCTAGTCCTGGCTACCTAAAACCCTGTCTAGAAGTGCTATGACAACCAACTTGTATTTGAATTGCCCCGTAATAATCTGTGCTACTTTTTGCACTAAAGACCTATTAACTTTAATTCATAATACTTTTGTTAGAACTTGAGGTGGAAACCACAGTGGGCATGAGTATAGGATTCCCTATGGCCTCATTGTCTGAACCTCTCCTCTGGCTTCAGTTATTTTGAGGCAAATTCTGCCTCATAATATTTCATCTTAATGTTTTCAGCAAGCATTTAAATCTTCAGTTTCCTTATAATGTTTTATAATGTGGTTTGTTTGAATATGACTGTAACACTATTGGCTCATAATTGACAATTTCCACCCCCTACCAGAATATCCTTGTTAAAAGAAATCAGTGTGCAGGGCCCTGGGTTCTATGGAATACAGACCTTTTTTTTTTAAGAAAAAGAAAAAAATATCAGGCTGTTTGTTGGGCTTGCCACTGTGAATTTTACTGATTGTTAACTGTGAGCTGGTCCAGCATGTCCTCTGTCCTATTTCTTTTAAGTTAGAGTTGGATTAAGGGTAACATTTTTAACATTATAAGACTATGTAATGGAAATAAATTGTTCTTCCTGGAGGCAATTTGTCCATAGCGTCTTCTGTAAAATTTATTTATGTGTGCATATACTTTGCCTGTTATGCACAGTACATGTGTATACACAGCACATCTGTGACTGTTGACTTTGCCATGTTCCCTAAATGTGCTGTGATCACTCAGGCTTGATAAGCCACTAGGACTGACTTAGTGCTTTCTGTTGCCAGGCACCCTCTCCTTAGCACATATGTGAGTTTTTATGGTCCTTAAAAGTACAGGACTGTCACTGTCCCATTTTGTGGTTCAGAAAAGTGGCTTGTGCTTATGTTGCTGCTGAGGAGTGGAGTCTGGGCTTTCTTTCCATTAGGTGGTTGGCCCCAAGGTTCTTCACCACTGCCGACTTTATCTTCAGTGGGGTTTTAAAATGAGAATAACTAGGCCCCTTCACTAGATTTGATAGTACCGGGTGTGGTTTGTGTATCTTGTGGATTTTTCTGAAGCTTTCCAGTGACAGATATGTACTTGACTGCCATAGAGTATTCTATCCTATAGATTTTTAAAAATAAATTTATTTATTTTTATATCAATCACAGGTTAAGGTACTTTGCATCCCAGGCATAGCCCCCTCCTTCATTCCCTCCCACCCTCCCCCTCCCTCCCTCATCTCCCTCCTCCCTGCCCCCTCCAAGTCCACCAATGGGGGAGGATCTCCTCCCCTTCCATCCAACCCCAGCTCATCCTGTCTCCTCAGGGCTGGCTGCAATGTCCTCCCCAGGGATCTAGCCAGTCTGTCACTCCCTGGCATGTATGGGAGAGGGTCAGCCATCAAGTTCATGACTGAAACAGTCCCCGTTTCCCTCACTAGGGTCTTCAGTCCGACACTGAGCTATCATGGGCCCCATCTGAGCAGGGGTTCCAGGCCATATCCACACATGGTCCTTGTAGAAACCGTCTCATACAAGACCCCTGTGCCCTGCTCAGTTTGGTCTTTGTGGAGCTCTTGTTCTCCCCAAGTCTCACCAACCTCCCCTATCCTATAGATCTTAGAGTCATTATTTAATGACTCCCTAAGGTGGGTATATTTGAGCTGTTTACAGTATGCTGGTATCACAAATGGTGCTGCGGTGGATATGTGTGTGTGTGTTTCTTGGAACATGTGTATGAGTATCAGTCGGATGAATTCCCAGAGCAGGAATTACTGGGTCAGAAGGTTGTTTTTTTTTTTTTTTTTTAATTTTGATGGATGTTGCTTAATTGGTCCCTGAGAGAGTCTACCCATTTGCTCTCTCACTGCCAGCTTGCATGAGGGAACCTGATTGCTCTCTAGCTTTGAGTAGGGACTTCAACTCATTTCTGGGCTGCTCTTACCTGTTCTTGAAGTGCCATTCACTGTTGACCTTCCTTAGGTTCTGATTTGTCTTTGTGTATGGTCTGGGCTTGTCACAGTTCCCATTCTGTCTATTTACAGATACTAAGCTATGTATTTCTTTTGTTGCCATTACCAAGGTATTCCATGAATTTCTAACACATTTTAATACTTAGTAAGATTCATGTTTAATAATTTCCCCCAGAAATTAATTTTTCTATATGTAAATTTGATTAGGGATACATTCAGTTTATGTTTTGGATTAGGACAAGTTGGTATCTTTATATTTTTCTTTCTAAGAATAGGGTGTATCGTTAAGACTTATGGGATTTTAATGTTTTTTTTTTTGGTAGAGAAAGTAGGAGTGAGATGCATGTCTCTTCTTGGCATCTAATAGTCCCTTACTTAATTTTGTTGGGTTTCATAGGTATATAGACTATTTAGTATTTATTATGTTTAGTACTAAATTATATTTTATTACTATATAATGACTGTCTTTAGTAATAAATTATATGTATTTTTTGCACTTAGAATTTTAAATGTAACTGTATTTTTCTCCCTGTCAAGCTTTGTTGCCAGGCAACTGAAAGGATGGAGCTGAAAATCACTAAAGCTCAGGGAAGGCAGCTTCTGTGGGAAGAACTGACTGACCAGAGGTCTAGGTGGCATTACAGAGTGAGCGGTGGACATGGGTTTGGAGTGTTGTGAAGAGCAGGGACTGCTGAATTTAAAGCACTCACGTTTAGATGCAATGGAGGCTGTCACAGTGATGCGTGTCACTGAGGCCGCTTGGAGAGATGAGAGAAGACGTCTCAGGGCGCTCCTAGCCCTTTGGACTCAGCACATAGGTGGCACTTGATGAACCTGGCTTTTGTGATCTGAAGAGACTTCTGTCAAGGGATCAGGGAAGGAGCACAGCCTCTCTGAGTTGGTGTGTTAATGTCAAACCTGGAAGCACAGGTGACCCCTGGGGTACCAGTGTGGTTAGTTTTGCTGCAGGAACTCTTATCGGTGTTTCCCTAGATTCTCTGTGAGCGCCTAAGATCCTAGCCTTTGGTAGTCCTTGCTTCCCATTCTCACCGAGGTGCTCAGTAAGGATCTTGTGCTGAATCTGCTCTGTGGTAGCCCCAGAGGGGACCTAGGCAGGCCATCTCTGTTTTCTGTCCTGCAGGGTGGTAGATAGGTGCTCTCAGCTCGCCACATGCCTATCCCTTTATCTGCTGGCTTTGGTGTCTTTTCCTTTGGACCCCTTGTGTCCAATGCTGTTCTGTTCTTGGTAGGGTATTGGGGCGGAAAGTCAGCGGATAGGTGTGCAGGCAGGGGCTAGCCCCACCACTTTTTTGCCTCCGTGTTTCCATGAACTGTTGTCTCCATATTGGCACCTGACTCTCCCACGAAAGGAGGGCATTTTGTTTGGTCACTGTTGATCCTAGCACCTGATACAAACTTGACACTTAGTAAACAGTTGAAAGAATGGTGATGGGCATTAAAAGTCATGTTCAAAATGATAAACCTTCGAATTCATCTTATGAATGCCATCAATTTTTAACAATTATTATTTGTTTTCCCTTAATTTTTGCATTTGTTCATAATATACTGTCCTATCTTCTTAGGGCAGTTCTAAATTGCGTTTTAAACTCAGAGTCGGGGCTGGAGAGATGGCTCAGTGGTTAAGAGCACTGTCTGCTCTTCCAAAGGACCCGGGTTCAATTCCCAGCACCCACATGGCAGCTCACAACTGTTTGTAACTCCAATTCTAAGGGGTTTGACACCCTCACACCAAGGCACATAAAGTAAAATAAAATAAATTAAAAAAAAAAATAAACTCAGAGTCCTGGGACCTTGAGGTGTGAGCTCCTCTAGTTTTTCCAGTCCTGTTCCTTCCCCTGGTGTTTCACCACACTTCTGTGACAGCTTAGAACTGTGCAGAGCACATTAGAGAGTTGGGGTCTCTGAGCTCTGAGCTCTGCTGTGAGGGGCTTGGAGTGAGTGGCCTGAAGTGTTTTGTTTTTTGTCGTCCCCCACGTCCATTGAGACGGGCTCGATATGTAGCCTGGAACGCTGCTGTGTAGACCAGGCTGACCTTGAACTCAAATATCATCCTGTCTCTGTTTCCCAAGTGCTGGGATTAAAGGCATGTGCCACTAAGCCTGGCTGAATGACATGAGTTTTAATATCTCAGGATGAAGAAACTGGAAGCAGTGCTGCAATGCTTGGGTGCATGGGTAGTTCACCTTGCAGAATTCCCTTTGATTGTACCTGAAATAAGTCATCTCAGGTGAATTGGCTAAGAATCCTGTGAACAAGATCAGATTTGGAGCTCACAGGGATCTGGTCCCTTAAACAGTAGCATGGGGTTCTATAGAGTAAGGGTGATGTGTGTGGAATGTGATTTGTGTACTTAAGGCCTTGGAATAGTAACAGTTTGTTCTTGGCTAGCTGAGTACTGGTATATTATCAAGTCATATCAAGAATCCCCATATTTCTTGGAATTAGCTCATTCATAGACCTTGTTTAATTTTTCTGAATAATGTTCTTTTTAAAAAAATTTTTTGGGGGGGGCCTAGGGTTTAGTCCATTATTGTCATTGTATTTGTAACTGTTTCCTCAGTCTTGCTGTATTCTGAGCACCTCATATTAAGAAGTTTACAATGACTTCTGTCCCATTCCTTCTGATCGTAATGTAATCCCTTGGCTATGGTAGTAGCCATTACATTTTCCTCCTGTCTAGTTATGCTCTTTTTCGTTGTAATTATGAAGTATCTTGTGGGAAGATAACTTTGGACCAGATAAATGTTTTTATTTCTTAACATACTCATAGTTTGATTATTTTTGCCTAAATCAGTTACTGCTATAGTGCTTGCCCTGGCTGTCCTCTACATTAAAAAAAGATTTATTTATGTGTATGCTTTGTTTTTATGCATGTCTGTGCACTCTGTACATGCCTGGCACCTGTGGAGGTCATAAGAGGGTGTTGGATCCTTTTTGGACTGGAGTTATAAATGGTTGTAAGTCACTGTATTGGTTCTGGGAATTGAACCAGGGTCCTCTGCAAGAACAAGAGCTCTTAACTATTAAGCCATCTCACCAGCCCCATTCTACATTTATTAATATACTTGTCAAAAGACAAAATAAACTTAAAGAAGCTAATTGGCTTATTGGCTGTTTTAGAATCAACAATATTTTATTCTACAAAAAAAAACCCAATGTTTTCTTGAGCTGAGAAGAAAATTGGTTTTACAGATGATTAAGGTAAGCAGACCTCAGGAAAAGTGGGTTACTTGTATCAAAGCTACCTTTATACATGATTAAAACAGGAGCGACTTCCCTAGTATATTGATTCTGGTTGGCCGAAATCACCTGTCTCTTTTTTTTTTTTTCTGTTTTGTTCTGTTTTTGTTTTTAATGGCCCAATTCTAAAACTCAGTTTGATGAGGTGGTAGTTACCCTGCGTTACTCCATTTTAGTCTAGTCTGCTGGTGGTTAGTGTGGGAGTGTTATTTTTGTGTAACATTGTAAGGACAAGATTTCCTGTTTTTTTGTTTTTTGTTTTTTTTTCTGGGGACAGTTTCGAGACAGAGTTTCTCTGTATAACCCTGGCTATCCTGGAACTTGCTCTTAGTCCAGCCTGGCCTCCATCTGCCTACCTCTGCCTCTGCCTCATTAGTGCCGGATTAAAGATATGCACCACTACCGCCCAACTCATCTAATGATTTTTAATATTTGTATTCAGTGATGTCTGTTTCATCATTTGGAATCCATTACTATTATTTGACTGCTCAAGCTTCTTTCAGTTGACTTGTCCTGATATAATATATACCTTCAAACAGGCTTTTTCCCAGAAACTGAAAGGCGGGTTTTTTGTTTGTTTTTGGTTTTTGGACAGGGTTTCTTTTTATTTGTTGTATATTAATATACGTATTAATTATAAATGGTGGGTTCATTGTGACATTTTCACCCGTGTGTAGAGTGCACATTGATCATGTTCATCTACCATTACCCTTTCTTGTCCATTCCCACTTCTGCTGATTTCGTCTTCTTAACTTAGTGCTCCTATCTCCCTATCTTTTATTCATAATTCCATTTGTTTATTTATTTTGGAGGTTTTTGAGACAGGGTTTCTCTGGTTATCCTGGGGTTGTCCTCTGTAGACCAGGCTGGCTTTGAACTCAGAGAGGACTCGAATTTGCCTGCCTTTGCCTTCCGAGTGCTGGGATTAAAGGTGTGCACCACCACTGCCCAGCTAATTTTATTTTTTAAATTATTTGTATGGATGTATACAATGTAGGGGTCAGAGGGCAATTTGTAGGGGTTGGCTCTCCTCTGCTGTGGAGCCCAGGGGTTAAATTCAGGTTGTCAGATTTGTTCAAGTGTTTTTAACTGTGAACTATTTTGTTGGCCCTATTCTTATTTATTGCTTTTTCAAGACAGGGTTTCTTTGTGTAGCCTTGGTTGTCCTGGACTCACTTTGTAGATCAAGCTGGCCTCGAACTCAGAGAGCTCAAACTCGCAAGAGATCCTCCTATCTGCCTCACTGAGTGCTGGGATTGAAGGCATGTGCCACCATGCCTGGCTGAGCTTCTTTCATGAGTTTTAAAAAAAACTGAAAAAAAAAAAACAAAAAAAAACCAACAAAACAAACTTATGGGTATGAGTGTTTTGTCTGCTTATGCTTGTGTGTACCATGCTTGTGCTTGGTGTCTGAGAAGACCACAAGATACTGCCTGATCCTCTGGAACTGGAGTTATGGACAGTTGTAAGCCACATGGATTCTGGGGATAGAACCCGAGTCTTTTGCAAGAGCACAGAGTTCTCTTAACCACCGAGCTATTTCTGCAGCCCCACTCTCTCCTGAATTGAGATGGGCTCTCACTTTGAAACTGTGTAGACTGGGAGTGCTGTGTACTCTCTGTGGGGTCCTCCTGCCTCTGCCTCTGCCTCCTGAGTGTTCCGGATGTGCCTCGCTCTGCTTCCTGTACATTCTTTCACTGTGAGACTTTTCTTTTCCTACTTCAGCTGTGGAGTAGACCAGACTTTTCCTACAAAGCCTTGATGCTTTGATTGGAGGTTGAGATTCAGAACCAGGACCTGTGCTAGTGTGTCCCTGCACCACATGTGTGCCTTTAGGTGCTTTAGGAGTCCAGAAATGGGCTTCAGAGCCCCTAGAACTGGAGTTACAGATGGTTGTGAGCCACCGTCTGCATGCTGGGGCTGGACCTGTGTCCTCAAGAAGAGGAGGCTCTGAACCCTCCAGCCCAGGGGCTTTGCTGTCTTACACAGAAGCCATCACCTTTCGTCCTCCGTTCTTGATTCCATCGTCTGTTTTCCCTTAGATTATTTTTTCGTATGCACATAGAGTGAAAGCCCTGCCTTCAGTTACTAGCCCCCCCTGGCTTTAGGAGAGTACTGCACCCAGTGAGCCTTGTTTTGTTTGTTTGTTTATATACATAAACATGTAGGTGTCACAATGTGTGTAGGAGAGGACAGCTTTTGGGAATCCACAACATGGATTCTGGGGGTTGAACTGAGAATGCCCACCTTGGTGGTCAGTACCTTATCTGCTAGAGGGCCTCGGGCCTTGTTTTTGTCTCAGAAACAGAGTGACAGTGCTTGGAGGGTTTTAAGGATTTTAAATGATACAGCATGAATAAAACTTGAAGTCTAGTCACACATTACTTAATAGTGTCGTTAGTTCTGAGAAATGCATAGTTAGGTGAATTAGTTTTTGTACAAACATCAGAGTGTTTACACAAAGATGGTAGTACAGCCTATTACTGTGGCAACAAGCCTGCCCATCATGTTATTCTATTGACTACTGCAGTTGTAACATAGTGGTGAATACTTATGTGTCTAAATATAGAAGGACAGCAAAAATTAGAGTGTAAAAGATAAAAATGATACACCTCTTCCAGACACTTGCCATGAAGAGATTGCAAGACTGGAAGTTGTTCTGTGTGAGCCAGTGAACAAGTAGGAGTAAACACGGATGTGTGGTTAAACTGGGTACTCCATTAGAGTTAAGCACTGACTTATACTGTTTGTAAAATGTTTTTCCTCCATAAAAAGGTTAGTATGCTTTTTTTGATTTCATGAATTTATTAATTTTAAACTTTTGACTCATGTAATAGTAACACTTGGCTGAAAACATGAACACATTGTACTTCATATCATTGTACTTTATATTTCTGTTATCTTTCTTTTTATTTTTCCCCCAGACTTAATTCACTTTATTTTTCTTGTATAAAAATTCTTATGTGATAGTCACCCCTGGAGCCTGGGTCCTCTGAACAGACTCTGGTGTGGGTTTTCACAGGATGATCAGTGAATTACTGATAAGGAGACCTGGTGAACATAGTCTTTTTCTAGAGGTCAAGAGTCAGGTAGCTGTGGGTCGTAGAGATGGCATCAGAGGTAGCCTTGGCAAAGTTGCCCAGGATGGCAATGCAGCCCCTGGCTGATGTGTAGCAGTCATCAATGCCAAGCAGCAGCAGCAGCAGCTTCCTTGGCACAGGAGCAGAGGCGATGCCAGTGCCTCTGGGGTCAGAGATGAGACACACCAATATAGAGCCTTACATGAAACAGTGTGGGGCTTGCCAATCTTGTTCCCCCCAGTAACTGCTCTACACAGGGACGATGGAAAGCTTGGCCACGTTGCTGTCCCCTTGGATGGTAGTGGCTACCTCCTTGGAGCACTTAACACCAACATGACTGTTGTAGTCCCCAGTAGAGATATGATCTGCTGGCCAGCTGAGTCTGCTTCTGTACTGGCAGGATATTTAGAACCTCATTCTTTAGGGATGTACCCAGGAAAAAGTCAATAATCTTAAATTCCTTTAATGGGAAGAGAGAACAGGTAGATCTCCTTCAGGGACTTGATCTTCATGTTCTTAACCTGGTGGCCCAGCTTGATGATGGACATCTACTCTTTGTCTTCGGCTTCACCTTGAGTTTCGAGGCTTTGACAACAACCATGACCCTAAGCAGCCCCTAAAACTGCTACTGAATCCTCCATGGAGACATTCTCAGAAGCCACTCCTGCTCCTCCAGGCCTTCTCAACTGCCTCATCCACCATTTGGTGTTTTCCAGAAGATGCTGCTATCTTTCCTTATCTCATTATTAGTAAGCTTTTTTGATATATGTATTTTTAATATGCATTTTTTTTGTGTGTAAAACTTAACACTCACCCACATATACAGGATTAGGATATCAGTATTACTGTTCTCCACCTCCATATCTTGTCCCCCTGGAAGGTCTTCAGGGTATAGAGCGGTCACCTCCTTTGACTACAGCACCTTCCCTGGGATCCTACCACCTAGGTGGAGCCAGCTCACCTTTCTGAGGTCTGCCTGTGGAGGTTGCTGCTGCTGCTCCTTTTTCATAGTAGATATGCTTGGATTAGAGTCATCTCCCAGGGAGGCCAGTGCTCTCTTCCTGTGATCTGCAGGGGTCTGGAGCACAGGTGTGGGCTGCTCATGTGCTCTCCTCCTGGGGGCTTTGTAACCTGGTGGTTCTGGGTAGCAGCAGCTTTCTGTGTTCTCCCCCTCCCCTACCCCCTGCTTGGCTCATCTAGAGCCTCCAGTTCACTGCTGCCAGAGCTCTACAGAGCCAAGGGACTATCCTGCAGCTCCTTTGTCTCCTGCATTGGAAGTTTTCACTTTTCTGCAGATGTTAGCCACTATTGGCTACTGCTGTGTTCCCCTCCTTCTCCTCCTCCTCACTAGTTTTGGGTGCATAGTGTTCTGCTTTACAAGGCTGGGCCTGTGGGTGGGAATAGTTTTGTAGGATGAACTTGTTCCAGTTGTCTTGATCTCTAGTCTTGCAACCTATTTTCCATTAGAGTTGTGGGAGAATCGTGGCTAACTACAAATTTTGAGAAATTTGATGATGTTTCAAGAAAATTAGAACAAAAAAGAATTTCAAATGTTCCCAGGAAATGGGGTCTGTGTGATTTGGCCTTCTGCTTGCCCTGCCTTGGCTTGAGTGCACCCTTGTACCTGCTTGTGTCCAGGCACTTCTGTCCATGTGAGGTCTCCCTATGCTCCCCCAACATAGATATTTATAGTTATAATTAAGTTTCCAAAACAAATGACACGTGTTTAAAATGACCATTGTGGCATAGTGTTGTTATGTGCTGGGAGGGCTTCAAGCTCCTCAGCTTCCCAGATGGGCTCCAGTTTCTGTAGTCCAGACCTTGGAAGGTTCTGTCACGGTGCTGGCCACCTTGGGTTTGGGGGCAAAGTGTTGCGAGGAGGAGGTACTACAGATTCTTGGTCAAATTGGCTCTGTGTTAATAGGAGTTTTGCAGGTTTTTGCATTTGGGACTGTGGCAATCCAGCTTCTAAGGGAACCATTTCCTTATGGAGCTAGGAGATGAGGCACAGCTTCACAGCAGAACAACCCATATAGGGACTGAAGCAATGAAACTGAATGTGCTTAGGTAACTGAGCATATTGAATATCTGTTGTCCGTCTATGACAATGTCATTATCAATTTTACATTCTGTCAGGTTCATTTCTACCATTTGTAACCAACATGGGTTATTTACTTTTTGAATATATAAACTATTTTCAGGGTTCATAAGTGAAAGGCATCCAGAGTGAGTGCACATTTGCTCCTCTACATTCTTTCTACCTCTTGCCCTTTAGAGCACTTTTTAAGTTTGAGGAGTTTCTGGTGAATTTCTGCCTTTTTCTTCAAAGGTAAATAATGCAGCCTCCATATATGCATATGCTTTTTAAAATTTCTGCTACTTATAAAAAATTATGTTCTTAGCTGGCCATGGGTTCTGGAATTCCTTTTCCTGGCCCTGGAGATCTTTGCCTATGATTGTAGTGTGTGCTGTGTTTGCATTCCAGCCATCATGTATGAGAGGCCCAGTTCCGAGAGTTGACCAGAGGTGTGTAACTAGGATTTGATTTGAAGTCATCTGGGAGGTAGTGTGTGCTGACGCTTCAGTGTTTATTTTAATAGCTAGCTATGGTACTGTACACCTGTAATTCCGGAGAGGGTGGCAGCAGGAGGATTAGAAACTCAAGGCCAGTCTTGGCTACATAGTGCTTTCTAGGCCTACCTGGGCTATGGGATACACTGTTTCAAAAAGTGGGGAGTTGTAGCACAGGTCTTTAATCCCAGCATTTGGGAGGCAAAGGCTGGTGGATCTCTTTGAGTTGGAGGCCAGCCTGGTGTACAGAATGAGTTTCAGTCTTAAAAAAGGGGGGGGGGGAAACAACAACAACAACAGAAAACTAAACCTCTAAATAAATAAATAGTTCTTTTATTTTATGTGAAGATACAAGCATGTCATTTCGTGTACAGGAATGTTTTCTTTTTTTTGTCTTTTGTACCTTTTTTTTTGGAATTCTGCTACTTTTTTACTTTAGTTTTTAAGAGCTTACAGTATATGAGAGAGGATTAGAACTTCATTTTTAATGCCTATTTTAGTGTTCCCCCACTTTATCTTTTTTTGCTTTTGCTTTTTTCTTTTTGCTAAGGTAATGCTTTTTTATTTTTTTTTAATGTTTAAAATGTTTATTATAAAACTGAATCTTTTTGTTGTCTAAAAATTTGAATTAAAGTTAGGATTTTTACTCATTTTTCCCTATAAAGCTCGTACTTTTGCTATATTTCTGTAAAATTTTGTGAAAATGACCTTTGTATAGTTTGAGTTTTTGTGCTTATATAGCTGACCCACTTGGATTTTATTCTCTTATTATGGAGTATAAGTTGATCTTTATCCTTTTTCTTTCTTTTGTTTCGTGTCATTTCATTTCTTTCTTTTTTTCTTTCTTTTTAAACGCGGCTAGCCTGGAACTGTGCCTCTGCCTTCTGAGTGCTAGCATTAAAGGCATGTGCCACCACCACCCAGCTGAACTTTATCCTTTTCTAAATGACTTCGCAGTTATCCTAAGCACATTTAAAATGTAGGCATTACATTTAAAAGAGGACTTTGAGGAAAGCCTAGGAAGGAAGTGTTGGCCGAGGCTTTAAACTGCTTGAGCACGGAGGTGAGGCTCAAAGGCTGCGAGGGCATGGGCTCCACTCTTGTCTCCTTGTGCTCTCAGGTCGGACTGTGTACGTGTAGACTGTGGGCTCCACCATTTCCCCCTAGGTGCTGGGATGCTGCATCTCCACAGTTACTGTTTAGCACTAGAGGCAGCTGGTGACTGTCTTTTGTGCCTGTTCCTAAAAAGTATCTGAGCCTGTGTCAAGGCATGAGGTTGGGAAGGACTTTGTGCTAAGGGCAAGTCCCTAAGACTTGTTATTTTACAGTTTTCTTCTAGAACAGCGGTTCTCAACCTATGGGCTATGACCTCTGTGGTGGGGAGAGTGCATATAAGATATTCTGAATATCAGATATTTATATTATGATTCATAACAATAGCAAAATTATAGTTATGAAGTAGCTATGAAATAGTTTTATGGTTGGAAATCACAACATGAGAAACTTTTGCTAAAGGTCACAGCATTAGAAAGGGTGAGAACCACTGTTCTAGAAAGTGTTTTCTATGATTGCTAAAGTCCTTTGTTAATTTTGTGAAAGTGATACTTGTTTAGAACATTTATACTTCCGGGGGTGGTGGATTCTGATCTTTGAGCTTTCTGCATAGTCTGAATTTGGATAGTGTCTTGTACCCAGTTCCTCAGGACTCTCTATTTTACTGCCACAGCCCTTGTCCTTACCAAGAACCTACGACTTTGGAGGCATTGGCAGAACTTTGTGGGTAAGTGGGCTGTGCTGAGTGCAATGGGATTCCCAGAGAAAAACTGGGGAAGAAGCCATGTTGCCATGGATTTTCCTGACTTTAATGTCCTGTTTTCGGTTTTAGAGGTCAAGGGCTCCAGGCTTCCATTTATGTAAAATGTAAAACTAGTTGGTAACATAACTATCTCCACTATCTTTCTTGGCTACTGCTTTATCCCTATAAGAAATAGTATTGTAGCCAGTGCAGGGGCACACACCTGTAATCCTAGCACTCACGAGGCCGAGGCAGGTGATCACTGTGTGTTCGAGGTGAGCCTGGTTTACAAAGTGAGTCCAGGACAGCCAGGGCTACACAGAGAAACCCTGTCTTGACAAACAAACAACAAAAGAAAAAAAAAAACTAGTATTGCCCTGAAGTGAAAATAAATGATGCTGTTTATCTGTATACTCCTAGAGTACAACATCTGTACATATGTGTACACATGTATAAAGAAGATTCGAGAGATCTCAAGCCTGTTTTTCAGTGTATAAATATCAGGAGTGCTAATGAGGTAGTTGCTGGTGCCAGATAGGAACTGCATGTGATGTCTATGGAATCTTGATACACAAATTGGTAGTGGTTGCATGCATGGGTGGTAGTTTTTAGTAAAAGCTAAAATCAGACAAATATGCGTAGTAGTTGTTATTCTTGCAAAATTCACAATATAATAAAGCCATGCGAAAAAGAATTGGGGTTTTATCTAAAATTGAGTTAGAGCCTAGTTCAGAGGCACCAAGAATAGGTTTCTGCCTCACTGAATGTGTGATGGGGATGTGTGAAGGTAGCATGGCTTCTAGCCATGCTCTGCTCAGTGACTGTGGCTGAAGGCATCTATGCTGACATATAAATAAGTCCCCTTCATCTGAGTCACCCAGCACTACTCCATACATCTCCATAGTCACAGGAATTTTCTGTTTTCATTTGTATTTGAAAGTTAGAGTAATTTACTTTGTGATTTTCTTTTTCTCTCCCTCCCCCCCTTCCTTGAGATAGGTCTCTCTGTGTAGACCTGACTTTCCTGGAACTTACTTTGTAGACCAGGCTGGCCTCAAACTCACAGAGATCTGCCTGCCCTGCCTCCTGAGTACTGGGATTAAAGGTGTATGCCACCACTGCCTGGCTACGTTATGATTTCTTAATTCAGTGAAAAGTTAAACTATGTGTAGGTCACTGTTCTCATCTCCCTCCTCTTATTCTTCTCCCCCTTTTCTTTTCCTGAGATGAGACAGGGTCTTGTGCTGTAGCCCAGGCTGGTCTGGAGTTTACCATCTAAGCTGGCTTCAAATTTTGATGATCCTTCGAGCTCAGTCCACCAAGTGCTGGGATTAGAGCTGTGAGTCACCGAGTCTGGCTTAATAGTTTCTCATCTAGGAATCTTTTCTGGAAAAAAAGATGTTGATAACATACATAATGGTTGTTGCCCTTGTCTAGTAACTGTCGCTAGAAGCCTGGAAATTGGGTGCTTTGTAAGTAAATCTCATGAAGTAAGTAAAACTCATTTGTAAGTAAAACATGCCTAGCTGTTTAGCTGAGTTATTTTAAATACCCAGATTTGGGGAGGTAGTGGACATCTTCCCTTGTACGTGTGTGAGGGAGGCAAGTATGTATATAGGTCCCTGATAATCCCTATTAGAGCAGTGGAAGTTTTAATATACATACTCCTGTTATATTTGTAGAATACCACAGAACATCTCCTTGGGGAGACCACCTGTGTTCAGGGACCATCTGCTTGCACAGCTGACTCATCTGAGCTCTGATTTTGTTTACTGTGGAGTGAGGCACTTGGATGCTGTTACATTACCACCTGTCCATCCCAACTGTGGACAGCTTTCACATGGCCCTCGGTCAGAGCCTGGCTCCCTGACATCCCTCTTCTTTTGCTTCCGTCTTCTTTTGCTTATGGCTACTATGGCTGATCTGTGAACACAGTGCACATTACATGGTTATAGGTAGAGTTCTTTTTCCCTGCCTTTGGAGCCCTTCCAAAGGCTCTGTGAGATCACAGAGTCGTTCTACCTGTCTCTGGCCATCTTACTTAAGCCTGGGGGCTTTTTAGTACTTTGCCACAGTGTTCTCTGATGATGGGAAATTGATACTGTTTATTAGCATAGCTCTAGCTTCAAGAAGCTTGGGATGATTTGAAGCAGCCTCCTCCCTCCTTTTTTTATTTTTGTGTAAAGGTTTCCCATGCCATCTTCCCCTCCACATGTATGTTGAACAACTTTGATGATATGTAGGTCCTATTTTAGAAGCCACAGACCACAGCAGAGATGCTTGGTGGGCTTATAGATCAGGTATAGCTTTAGCAAACAGTTGTGCTCCAGTGTGAGTGTACCAGTCCCTTGGGTATCATTCTTCTTGGACCAGGAGATGCCTGTGCTGCCTTTTTATGAATTCAGGGTCTTAGGAAGTCAGAAGAAAGGGGAAGAGACTTTTGTGATGTGTCTGACTTGGAAGTATAGAATTGGAAGGAGCATTGGAGATGAGGAGAATTAGGTTCATGCCAGTTCTTCAGTCTTTTGTAGGGCCACTTGAAACATTGGAAGTAGAAAAGAATGATAGTCAATTTTAACTTGACTCAAAATTTTCTAGTTGAGGAAAACCAAAATTTCTTAATGCAATTCTAATTCTGCAAAAATCATACTGGCAAAGGAAGTGAGTAGGGCATAATTAGTTTACTTGGAGCCGTGCTTCGCCTTATTTGTGGAATTCAGAATGGGCTTGGATTTGATAGTCCAGGACTTAAACTTGCTGACTTCACCCCCTCACACTAAAGCATTTGATCTTTTTTACCTTTATGTTTCTCTTCATCATCTTATTTCTTCTAGGTAGTTAGTGGGTTCTGTTTTCTTTTGGTAAAACAGGTGCAGGTAGGTTTAAAGGCCTAGGTAGTTTAAAACCCTCCATATGGTAGAAGAGATGGTTAAGAACATTGGCTGCTCTTCCACAGGACCCAGGTTCAGCTCCCAGCACTCACATGGCTGCTCTCAGCTGTCGGCGGTGGTAAGAGCTACATATGCTGGCCATTTGAGGAAGGGCCTGAGGTGTAGTCTGGCGTCTTTTTAGCGGGAGTCTTATAGTAACTGGCTGCTCCCTGTTGACGCAGCGGAACACATTGCTGACTGCCTTCTTTCTAACCTTTTCTCAATCGGCCAAATCTAAGTCATAATAGGTAATGAGTGCCTTAAAATTTTAAATAGTTATGATATTTATGGTTTAATTTGTGTCTTTTTACTTACAGGGGAAATCATTTTATGCAATGGTTTATTTTATTTACTATTAGTATTTTCTATGTAATAGAATTGATGTGCACCTCAAAATTGCCCTACTATGGTTTTTGAAATAAAACTTTACATATTTTCTTATCCACTGCTTTTCTTCCAGTTGATTGACTATTCTCTCATAAATAATTTTTGTTAGATTTGAGAAATTTTTCTTTCCTTCAGTAACTAAACGTGCCATTCCACTATATACAGAAGTGCCACTGCTGTTTTCCAGTGTTGCTTGATGTTTTTAATGATTTCTTTTTATTTTTAATTAAGTATATGTTTGTGTGTCTGGGTATGTGCACATGAGTGAAGTGCCTGAGGAGGCCAGAAGAAACTGTTGGGTCCCTTGGAAGTGGATTGGTTGGGAGTTGTCTAGTGTGGGTGCTGGGAGTCAAATTTGGATTCTCTGGAAGAGGAGCAAGTACTCTTAATGTTTTTATTCCTCTTTGCTTCCTCACATGCTGAGTATTGAACCGAGGACTATGTACATCTTAGGTGGGGTACTCAACCACTGATTCACACCTGTCTTCTTGATTTCTTTAAGATGCATTTCATGCTGACCCAGTAAAGTTGTGGATTATGTTCCTTAGAAACGAATTGATAGTAAGTTAAGATAGCATATTAACTTGAAAAGTACATATTTAGCTTTACTGTCATTAAATAGTCCATGTTAGAAGCAGTTATAGCTGCTGGTGTCCCCCCCACCCCGCGACCTCGACTCCCATTCAATTCAGTTATAGAAAGTTACTCTGGAGGATTATATACAAATCTCACATGTGCTGAGTTCCATTAAAAGCCAGATAGTTAATGTTTGTGTTGGTTTTAAGAATGTCGTCTTTCCCAGAAAGTATTATACCTAGGTGATATTATAAAAATAAGAGCAGGTTTTGGAAAAATGTGGAAAATAGAGAAAATCATTTAAGCTGTATTGGTGTTAGATCTTGTTGAATTTCTGCTAATTAAAGTGTACTTATTTCTTTTTTTAAAAATTTTATGTATTTAAATTGTGTGTGTGTCCATGCACTGAGGTGCGTGGAGGCCAGAAGAGGTGTCAGAACCCCTGGAACTGGAGTTAACAGAAGATTGTGAGACACCATGTGGATCCTGGGAACTGAACCTGGGTCCTCTTCAAGAGCAGTAAGTGCTCTTAACTGTAATCATCTCTCAGGCCCCCTTGTTGCTTCTTTCTTAAAGAATTTTAACATTAGCAAATTAGGGCTGGAAAGATGGCTCAGAGGTTAAGAGCACTGGCTGCCCTTCCAGAGGTCCTGAGTTCAATTCCCAGCAACTGCATGGTGCTTCACAGCCATCTATAATGAGATCTGGTGCCCTCTTCTGGTATGTAGGTATACAGGCAGATAGAGAATACTTGACTACTTGACAAGTGAATTACAAATATGTGAAAAGTCAAGTCTTGCTTAGTCTTACTAAGCTACCTATAGTGAACGGTAGCAAATCATGAGATCTGTCTTTATGTCCAGGTTCACACACATATACACTCTCCTCATCACAAATGTATACACATGTACACTATTCAAAAATTTGATATAATTCATTTGCCTTAATATTTTTACCTTTTCTCATGTGCTATTTAGGGTATAGGTACAAGGATATACAGGTCTCACTATTATTATTTGCAGAATACTTTTGCTTTTCCAGAACTTCTCACACACAAGTGGCTGTTCTTCATATCCTCTCAAATTCTCAGCTCTGGATGCTCAGTAGAACTCAATATTTCATATGACAACGTGGAAAACTTCTTTATTGAATATTGTATGTGTGTGTGTGTGGCATGTGACAAGGCACATATGTGGAGGCAGGGAGCAACCTACAAGAGTCAGTTCTCATCTTTTACCATGTAGGCCCAAGGGATCAAAAATCGTTCTCTGTATAGCTCTGACTAACCTGGAAACTCAATCTGTAGCTGTAGATGAGGCTGGCCTCGAACTCACAGAGATCTGCCTGCGTCTGCCTTCTAAGTTCTAGGATTAAAGGTGTGCACCATCACTTCCTGGCTGAGAAGTACTTTTAAAGCATGGTTTTAGAGGGGTGATCCATTGAGTCAATAGGCATGGCCCAAGTGATATCAACCCTTTGTGCCTTCTTTCTCATTTTATTCTTGGGCATCCAGATGGCTATTTTTCTTGTCCTGTCACTTCTTTGTTCCAGTGGCTCCTTCTGACTTGTGTTAAGTCAAATCTTTCTCAGCAAATGTATGATACTACAACCTTGCTGTTCTCCCCAACAAGCATTTAAGAGAAGGAGGTACAGACAAGAGTGCAAGTCCCTGCCTGGTGCAGGCGACTGCTGGGTTTCATGCTGTTCCAGGAAGACACTTATGTGGAGCTGTCCTGACCTGGAGCAGTCTGCTGTCCTTGTGGAGTGCTGTGCACTCTTCCGTTATATACCCTGGTCTTGTGATGTAGCTGAGTCAGGAAGCCCTTTGTCTTTGCTCAGGTGACTTCCTTAACCCTGTCTCCTAAAGGCTGCCTTGGCCCTGCCTTGTGTTTCCTCTTGGACAATGGCACAGGGTTGGCATTGCCGTCCTCATCAGTGATACTTTCCCCCATAGTATGCTTCGATTCTATTGATACAGTTGTACCAAAGGTTCTTACTTAGGTAGTGTTTGTTGTTTCTCTCGGGGTAGCTCTTGTCAGGTACCAGAGATGACTCTATGGCTTCCCTTTTTCTTCCTGTCCATTCTCTTTGTCCACTTTCTTTTCTGCTGAGCCCTTCTCCCTCCATCTGCTTTTCTCCTCCTTTCTCGGACACGGTAGCCCAATCTGCCTCTTGAACTTGTTATGTACCTGAGGATAACCTTGAACTCCTGATCACCTCCTAAGTGCTAGAATTGACAGATGTGTACCACCATACCTGGCTATTTAATTATATACTAAGCTGCATGCCTTTAGAATGTAATATGATGAGTTGTTCCCTGAACACTGCCTGTGATGTTTTTCTGATGTTCTGTCTGTGGTAGGCCTCAGTCTTGAGACCTGCGCTGGGGCTGCTATTGATCTGTTCTCTCTTATGAAGCTTAGCTTATATTTTTTAGAATTATATGGGTGGAATCATAAAGAATTCATTTCAAAATAATTATTAATGCCAGATGTGGTGGTACGTGCCTGTAATCCCAGAACTTAGGAGGCTAAAGGAGGAGTCTCAGCTGTATATTGAAACCTTGTTCTCTCCCAACCCCACCAAAATTTTTTAAAAACTGTAAGAGGGTTAGAGAAATGGCTCAGTAGTTATAAGCACTTTCCCTTCTTGCAGGAGACCTGGGTTTGCTTCCCACACCCACATGGTAGCTCACAACCTTCTGTAGCTCTCCAGTTCCAAGGGATCTAACACCTTTTTCTGACCTCTGAGATCATCAGGCATACCTATTACTACACATAACGTACATGCAGGCAAAACTGCATATAAAATAAAAATGTTTTAAAAAATTGTGGCGTTTTTGAAAGGTGGCATTCATGTCTGGATGACGCCCCTGGAATAATAGTTAATGTTGCCTTTTCTATTTCTGGTTGCAGCAATAAAGTCTGAACCCTAAGAGGGGGAAAATTGTGGCAAGATATACATCACATCAGATTTACTCTTTGAATTCAGTTAAGTGAACTGTCCAGTGACATTCAGTACATTCACATCATTGTGTTGTTTCTAGAATTGTTTCATTTCTTCATGAATCTACTCAAATGCAGCTCCTGCTATATGAGTGTTAGCTTACATTGCAACACATGAGTGCCTGGTGGCTGTGGAGGCCAAAAGATGGTGTTGGCTCCTTTGAAACTAGAATTACAGATAGCTGTAAGTCACTGTATAGATGCTGGGAACCAAACCTCATCAGTTTCTTTGCAAGAATAGCAAGTACAGCTGGGCATGGTGGTGCACGCTTGAAATCCCAGCACTCAAGAAGTCAGAGAAAGACGGATCTCTGTGAGTTAGAGGCCAGCTTGGTCTACAAAGGGAGTTCAGGACAGTCAGGGCTACACAGAGAAACCCTGTCTTAACAAACAAACAGTAATAATAATAATAATAATACAAATAATAAAATTAAAGAAAAGAGTAGCAAGTGCTCTGAATCCATGAGCTGTCACTCTAGCCCCTTTATTTAATTTTTTGTGTGTGTGAATATAAATATGCACTTGTAGGTATGTAGGAGCAGGAGCCTCTGGGCACCAGAAATGTGCATCAAGTCCCCTTGAGCTGGAGTTATGTGAGGACTCACACTGAGGTCCGAGGCAAGAGCAACCAGTTAACATTCTTAATGCCTTCTTTCTTATGATGACTAATCTTAATTGTCAGCTAGACTAGATTGAAAGTCACCTAGAAAAGTAGTGGAGCACACATGTGGGTTATGTCTGTCAGTATATTTCCATGAGGGTTTTGGCCTAAATCTGATGATGGACTGGCATTGTGAATAGTCTGGTAGGTGGTGGAACTGTAAAATGGAGCCTCACTAGAGGAAGTAGGACTCTGGGAATGCTTTTGAGGGATATCAAGATTCTTTTCCGGTACACACTTGCTTCTTGGTTGCCGTGAGGTGAATAGCTTTGCCTTACCATACTCTTTAGCCATGTTTTTCTACTTCACCACATGCCAGAAACAATACATGGAGCCAACAATGGACTGTATTTATCCTCTTCAACCAGAAGCCAAAATAAGTATCTCCTTTTAAATTGTTTTTCTTGGGTATTTGTCCAAAGTAGTAAAAGTTTGACTAGCACAGGTTGCTTGCTTGGCTGTTTCAGATGCTGCCAGAAGCATCTGTTTAAGTTCCAGTGGAGACATTGTTACAATCTAGGAGTAAAGGGTTTTGTCCGTGATAGTGGTCACACTGCTGCAGGAATCACTGTTTGTGGGTGTGTCAGGGTTTCAGGAGCTTCTCGTTCTAATCAGCATTTGATGTTCAATTAAAAAAAAATCTCATAGGCATAAAGTGGCATGACATTGTGGTTTGAAATTGCATTTCCCTAATAAGCAGTGACGGTGCAGTTCTTTATGCCTTCTTTGGTGAAGTGTCAGTTCAGATCGCTTGCCTATTTTTAAAAGTTGAGTTGTTCATTTTCTTAGTAAGTTTTGAGAATTCTCTGCATTCCTGTGTACTTTATTAGATATATAATTTGCAGGTAGTTTTTCAGTCTTTGAATTGTCCTTTTGATCTCTTAAGGTTGCTTTTTAAATTTAAGGTTAGTGGGAGATGGGAATCAAACCCAAGACCTTGCACATGTGAAACATATGCTATATCCCCAGCCACAATATTGCCTTTAGAAAAAAAGACTTTATTTTTATTTTATGTGTATGGATGTTTTGCCTTCATGTAGAAGAATATGCTTGGTGCCCATGTAGGCCAGAAGAGGGTGTTAGATCCACTGGAACTGGACTTCAAGATGTGTGTGAGATGCCATGTGGGTGCTAGGAATCAAACCTGTGTCCCGAAGAGCAGCCAAACTCTGGTACAAACAGAAGACTTTGGTGATGTCTAGAATGGCCATTTCTTCTCTAACGAATTGCCTTTTTGAGTGCTACATCTAATTACCTAATCTAATTACCTAATTACCTATGGAAAATTTTGTATTTGATGTCTACTTAGGACTGTAATATGTTTTGATTTAATTTAGTATGTGGTTCAGGATGTGGCTAGGAGTCCATTTCTTTTTGTAGTGGCTATCTAGTTGTGGCAACACTGTTTGTTAAAAGGAGTCTATTGAACCCAGGGTCACACTTGGCTAAGCACAAAGGACCTAAGCCCACAGCACCCATTTATTTATTTATTTCTGACTTTTAAAATGTCCCCTTTTCTATCTCCTTCTTTTTGGTATTTTTGTGTGGTCAGTCTCCCTTATGACATTCCTTCTCCTGTGCGTGTTCCCTTCATGTTCCCTGCTCACTGTTACTTTGCCTATGTCTTCCTTTTGTGTCTTCAATAGTGCTCAGTCTCTATCTCCTACATTTGTGTGAATGCCAGCGGTTTCTCTTTCTGTTTGGTTTTTGTTTGTTTTTGTGTTGAGAGGATGATCCTCTCATAAGCTATACTTGTGAGTCTCTTGGTGTGAGAGTAGGTGCCCTTAAAATACTTTTCAAATTATTTTACTTAGTTGAGAGAGAGAGAGAGAGACAGTGCACAAGAACATGTGCATATTGAAGCCTCTGAATAATAGCAGGTGCCCCTTGACTTCACTTTTGAGGCAGGATTTGTCATTGAACATTGAACTCGATAATTTAGCTAGACTGGCTGGCCAGTTAGCTTCAGGAATTTGAACTCAAGTCCTCATGTTTGTATGGCAAGCACTTGATGAAGTGAGCCATCTCCTCAGTCCCCAGTGGCTTTTCTTAATTCTTCCACATTTGATGCTGTCACCTGCCTGTTAACATGTGTGCTTGGCTTCTGTGCACTTGGTTCTCTTTCTACCAGTGATGACTTTTCAGCCTCTTCCTTAGCCTTGTCTTCTTCCCACCCTTGAGCGTAGGTGTTGTGGCGTTATGTATATAATCAGCCTTTTCTTTCTTTTTGCTGTACTCCTCTCTTGGAGAAGTCATCTGCTCTTAGCCACACAGTATTGCCATTGCCACAGTCTGACTCTGTTCCCTGTTTTTAGTCTTCTAGCTTAATTGTCCTTATGCCCTGAAGGTCTTCAGCTGATTGTATTAGCCTTTAGCCCCTCTTCTCTGTGAGGGTCCTACCACTCTTCCTCTTGCCCAAGCTCAAATCCCAGTTATGACTTCATTGTGGTTTCTTTTTCTTTTCTTTTCTTTTTTTTTTTTTTTTGAGATGGGGTTTCTCTGTGCAACAGAGCCCTGGGTGTCCTGGACTCACTTTGAACAGGCTGGCCTCAAACTCACAGAGATCTGCCTGCCTCTGCTTCCCAAGTGCTGGGATTAAAGTGAACACACACACATATGCATACATATACACATGTATATACACACACACATATATACATATATATATATATATTTTTTTTTAAGAGAAAGACCTATAGACTACTTTTCTGTTTGTTATTCTGACATGAGGCTGGTAGAGTAGAAATTATGAGTAGACCATGTCTCTAGTTAATCTACTTAAGCAGAAGCAGGGCCTCAGGTATGTGGTGTGGGTTGTGGATAGTAGGTATGTATGGCTGGCTTGGTGTACAATGCAGACTCGGGATATATCAGTCTTAAACTATTTCTTAACTGTGAAGATAGCTCTCCATGTCAGTAGGATTTGCCTTCTCCCTGATGGTGTTGTTTGCCTATGTTTCTAGCATCAAGGAAGCCAAGACACTTACTAGTGCCAGCAGCCTTGGGAAATGGCCCTGACACCTATGAATTAAAGCATAAGGTAGAGTTACTGTCATACCCACTCTTTTCTCCAGTGCCTGTGAAGGTATTCTGTGGAGAGCCTCTGGTTGGGTTAGTATTTGTTCTTTGTTTCTCTGGAGTAGGCAAGGTCACCAGTCCTAGGGAATGACTATATAGACTGATGGAAAGGTTCCAGGCCCTGAGAGGCTCATATACACTGTGCTGCAAGCCAAGAATTAACACCAGTATCTATCTTCTTCTAACTAGACTCCTTACGTTGGCACCGACAGGCAGGAGAACAGTGTAGGAAACAAGAAAAGCCTATAAAGGCCAGTAGCATAGAGGCTGGAGGCCGTTCAGCATGTGATGAGTGTTAGGAAGTCAAGTGCATCCTGGGGAAGGCCTGTCTTGGTGTCTGGTGAATGCAGACAAGGTCCTGATAGTCTCATTGTGGCCTTGGGCAATGGGGTTTGGCTCAGACCTTGGAGTCTGTCTCTCCCTTCCTCTTTTTCTCCCTTCTTTTTAAAGATTTTTATTTTTAAATTATGTGCATGTATCTGTATGTGGTATATGCAGTTGAGTGCAGGTGCTTCTGGAGGCCAGAAGAGGGAGTTGGATAACCTGGAGCTGGAGTTACAGGCAGCTGTGTTGCTGCCCCATGTGGTTTTTGGGAACTGAACTTAGGTCTTCTACAAGAATAGTAAGTGCTCTTAATCACTGAACTCTCTTCAGTCCTCTGGGCTTTTTCTTTAGGCTCTGGGAGACTTTGTTTTGTGACAGATGACATTTGGCAGTGGTTTAGGGTTTATTGAGTCTCATATGGGTTTTGTGTGTCAAGGCCAAGGTGTCTTTTACTGAAGGTTTGTCCTCCTTCCTTAGTTCTTCACATTGATGCCATTTATCAGCAGTTTTCTCTGTGACCTTAGTATTATCTAAGATCAGTGGCTGCTGTGGTTACCAGAAGTAGGTGATTTATATAGGACAACTTTTTTACCATTGTGGAAGCTGCAAGATCAAAACACCACTTAAGTTGGGTATTTAGTGAGGGCTGTTTCCTACATCCAAAATGGCACCTCACTGATGCATCTTTGGAGAGGAAGAGCTGCATTACCACATGGTGGGAAGGACAGAAGGGCAGTTTGGCTACACACTAGGAGGAGCGTGTTTCATAAGGGCCTTGATGTCATTTGTTTAGTGAAGAACCTTAATGGCTTAATCATCTTTTATACCATCCCACTGATTATTAAATGCCAATCTCTGAATGTTGGTGGAGATATTAAAATCATAGCAGTTACAAATGTGCAGAAGCTCTAGAGAAAGCCCTTACTGCAGCCTCTTCTACCACTAAAAACCAGCCACTCAATCCCACCATTTAAAGAAGCCAGTTAGTATCTTTTTCTGGAGTTTTTTGCTTTGGCTCTGGCAGGTTAAGATCATGGCTGTTGAACTTGCCTGGACTGTCATCCCATGTGGAGCATTAACAGATGGACTTTCAGCTCCATTCATAACGCTCAGGGAATGAAATAGCCCTCCAGCAAACTGTCTCCTTGTTAAAAGCTCTTTCTAAGCCAAGAACTAATTGCTTTTTCTCAGCAGCATAAGTGAACACTCTCTTGTCAAAGCTGACTCTCTGACATTTGTTTCATTACTGGCTGTTATGCGAAAGATTGCATGTAAATCACTACAAAGAATTCTTAAATAATATAATAAATACTGCCAGAAATTGGGCTGGTTTTGGAAACATTGTTTATTTATTTACTTGATTTTTAGTTGGATTGTATGATGTTTTTGTTTGTTTGGTTTGGTTTTTTGAGACAGGATTTCTCTTTGTGGCCCTGGCTGTCCTGGAACTCTGTAGACCAGGCTGGTTTCAAACTCAGAGACTGCCTACCTTTGCCTCCCGAGTGCTAGGATTAAAGGTGTTGACCACCACCGGCTGTATGATTGTGTTTGTTGGAGTATCTGGTCCTGCTAGGTGAAAAGATAATAATAGTACGGGACTACTGATTTGTATATTTATCAACAATCAGTGTTCATTAATTATCCTTCTCTGAACTGCTTGCTATTTTTAGGGATGTAATCACAATTGACTGTTAGGCTCACAGTGAGTTAGACAATCTGTCCAGTACCTTAATATCAAATGTAAACCAACAACACAAAGTGCAGCCACTGTCCAGGTGTTTGAAGAACCCTATGGTTTGGGTTTTGGGATTTCCCACCAGCATTCCAGTCCTGGGGGTGTAGGCTGCTGGAGGATCTTATTCCATTTATATGCAGAAGACAACCAAATAGACTAACTTAGGTCTTTATAAATAGTAGGACTGTTTCTCCAGCCTGTCTTCATTCTGCTCAGTGCTAAAATTTCCTGGCAGCCTGTAACTAATGAAATGGAAAAGTACTGTTTGCAAGTTTTAAACTAACTGACTTGAATGCCACATACTGGTTGGTGGCCAGCAGGATCCCCCATCTCTCTTTCATAGTTGCTGTGGATTTGAGCCCCAGTTTCCTGTCTCTCTTCTGCCTTGGCGTGGGGTCCCTTGCTCACCATGTTCTTTCATGCTCTGAGGCATTGGTGTACTGGTTGTAGTTGCTGCTTATCTCTCCACTTACCTGTAGATAGTCTCTGGTATGTTCTTTCCCTACCATGGTGTAGCAGGAACTGCAGGTCTGTTTTTCACACTTTCCGACCCTGGCTGTGATCTCGGTCACAGTGGGAAACGCATGTTACAGAGCTCCCAGATGCATACATACTGGCACAGTGGCAGTTTTGAGAAACAGCTTGCTCTGTCTGTAGTGGGTCTTCATACTTTCACTTCATTTCGTTCTATTCTGTTCCACTGGATAGGTGTTATATACAACCTATTATGATATTCTAGAGTATACATTCTCCTGTAGTGTCTGAAAACTTCAAAGTCATCTTGCCCTAACTCTCTTATGCTAAGGCTGAGGTTTGGATTAAGACTGGGTGGGGATTGTGCAGAATTAGTGAAACCTGAAAGGTTGTGGTTTGAGGGAAAGAGTTCACAGCTGTGGGAGGTTGTTACCTGCTGTAGCCTTGGTGGCTCTATAGCAAAGTGTTTGTTGTGTAGGGTAGAGACTTTAAGAGCAGGCCATATCTGGTGAGGGAAAAATGGGATGGAGGTCGGGGGTGTTGCTGAAGGTGGTTGGAGCCCAGTTACAGTTTCTGTCTTAGGTTTAGTGGTAGACTGCAGATACCTGAACTTTTATGTTTTTTCCTTTTCATGACATTTTAAAAACTTAAAAACTTTTTATGTGTGAATGTTTTGCCTGCTTATTTGTCTGCACATCACCTGTATGCCTACCATGGTGTAGCAGGAATTGTAGTTCTGTGACTTGAAGTCACAGTGAGAAACGTAACTTGGAGGCCAGAAGAGGGCATTGGACCCTTTGGGACTGGAGTTACAAATACTCTGAGCTGTCATGTGGGTGCTGGGAAGCAAACCCATGCTATTTGGAAAAACAGCTGGTGTTCTTAACTGCTGATGGTTTTTAACCAGCCGCACATTTGAAAAACTTGAAAAAAAAATCATAAAGCTGAGTGTGTTGGCTCATGCCTTTAATTCCAGCCCTTGGGAGGCAGAGGCAGGTGATCTCTGTGAGTTCAAGGACAGCCAGGGCTACACAGAGAAACCCTGTCTTGAAAAACAAACAAACAAGCCAAAAAAAAAATTATTGTTTTGTGTGTGTGTGACCTGTTGGGGAGGAGCCAATAGGGATGTAGGACAATTTGTGGAGTCAGTTCTTTCTTTATAACCTTACATGGGTTCTAGGGATTGAACTCAGATCATCAGGATCATAAGGCAAACACCCATCCTGACTGAAGCATTGTGTTCACCCCTTCTAGGCTATTTCTGAGAAACAATGGGATGCTCCATAAGCTTGAATAGTAATGGTAGTTTGGCTCATTTCTCATTTGGAATTTTTTCTTTTCTTTTTTTTTTTTTTTTTCATTTTTGAGGAAATTGAAGTAGAAAAGCTAGTTTGAATGTTTCTGATTTTTGCATGCATAGGAAAAGAAAGTTGAATCAGAGGCTATTTACTCATATAATTCAGAGTGAGTATTTAGGGGGGAATAAATTATCTAATGTTTAAATACACATTTATATGCATTTTTTAAAAGTGAAAAGTCTCTTTCCTTTCTTAAATTAACATAATTTAAGTGTCACTTACAAGTTTCTATTTTTAGTTAATTAAACTAGGTTTGTAGTAAATATTAATTTTGTTGATATTGACTGATTAACTGATGACATTATGAAATATATTCTCAAAATTTGCATGTTTGAATTATTCATGAGTATACTATGAGGGACTGTATATATGTTGCTTCATTTATTTTAGGTAAATATAGGTTTATATAGTGCTTTTTCTTTTTTTAAAAATAATATTTTTATTTTTATTAATTACAGTTTATTCCCTTTATATCCCGCCTGTAGCTCCCTCCCTCTTCCCCTCCCAATCCCACCCACCCTTCCTCTTCTCCACCCATGCCCCTCCTCCAGTCTGCTGATAGGGGAGGCCCTCCTCCCCTTCCATCTGATCCTGGTCTGTCAGGTCTCATCAGGAGTGGCTACATTGTCTTATTCTGTGGCCTGATAAGGCTGCACCCCCCTGAGGAGGAGGTGATCAAAGAGCAGGCCAATCAGTTTATGTCAGAGACAGTCCCTGTTCCCATTACTAGGTAACCCACTTGGAGACTGAGCTGCCATGGGCTACATCTGTGCAGGGATTCTAGGTTATATCCATGAATGGTCCATGGTTAGAGTATCAGTCTCAGAAAACACCCCTGTGCCCAGATTTTTTGGTTCTGTCGCTCTCCTTGTGGAGCTCCTAACTCACTTTAGGCACGCAGGGATTAAAATATGTAAGATATGTGCTGGTGTACTGGCTTTACATTCTGAGGGTCTGAACTCCAGTCCTTATGTTTACATGGCACATAGTTTATCCAGTTTGCCATTTTGCCAGTCTGAGGTTGATTCTTCAAAAACAAAATTGAGAATCTTCTGGCAAAACTATAGTCAGGTTGCATTTGCCTACACACACACATACACAGGCACAAAAATTGATTATTATTTTTTTAGTCCTTGAGGAAGGAAAGCATTTTGAGGATAGAAGAGTTGATGTGAAAGGGAAGATTGATATAACAAGCTGGTTTACACATTTTGTAGTATGGATGTAACTTACAAACGAGGAAAAGGTGTTTATAAACTGTGAGGCCATCAATGAATTCTTAGCAAAATATATAGAGATGTGTAAAGCAAGGAAATGGCAAACAAAAACAGCAAAGATTCCTGATGGGCTCCATTGGGCTGCTGTAATGGCCTTCCTCTGTGTGTTTGCTAATGTTTGTGAGACCTGATTTGATGACATTGTTTTTCTGTTATCTGCTCTCTTACTTGGAAGCCTCACTCTACTTTGCCCAAGACTCTATTGGCAATGCCCCATGACATTCTTCAATAGAACCAGCCCGTTAATTTCTCCTGGATGTTTGAGTACACAATTTGATAATATTTTGCTCTCTGTCTACTTATTTATGTATTCATTTCTTTCATTTTCCTCTATACTTCCTTGACTTGCTATATAACTTAATTCACTTACTCAAAATTCAAAATATTATCTTCCGTACGGTTCAGCCCATTGTTCTGAAAAGTAAAAAGAGTCCAGAAAAGGCCCTTTTCTTCTTTTTTAAAATTTATTTTTATTTTATGTGTGTGGGTGTTTTGCCTGCATATATGTTTGTGCACTGCTTGTGTTCCTGGTGCTTCTGGAGGCCAGAAGAGGGTATCAAGAGTCCCTGGAGCTAGAGTTAAGGCTGTTGGGAATTGAATGCAATTCTCTGGAAGGGACAGGCCTAAACATAGGATTTAGAGCATAGCAGGTCATGAGTGTAAAAGGATTCTAGAGTAGACAGTGCACCATTTTTCTAATGATGTCTGTTTTATAAAGTGTCAGCAATGGAGAACCCCAAATAAAAGTTACTGGATTTTCACCAGTTGGAAAGGACTTTGATAAATCCTGAGCATTGCCAGGGAAGAGTTGACAAGAAAAGGAAGAGTCCTTTATAGAAGTAGAAGGGATGGGAAATGAGGACTCCTGTTGACTAAACTGAATGTTTTGAATACCTTGCTGAAGCCGCAGAGAGCCCAGAAAGTTTTTGAGGCCCAGATGGTCACAGTGGCTTGATGGGGGAGGGGGTGGGGAGAACAGAGTTGGAGAGAATGGCTACCTTCTGCTGTCTGCCTCATACCCATAGCATGCCCATGCCACAGATGTATCCCACATATGTACTCGCCACACAGGTATAATGTGTGTGCATACACTTTGTCTCAGGCTGCTATAACAATATGCCACAGACTGGGTAGTTTATTACAATAGGCATCTATTTCTCAGTTTTAGATGCTGGGATTTGGTATTCAGTGGTTGGCAGGTTCGGTGATTGATGGGCATGTTCCTCGCACACAGTGTTTTCTGTCTTCACATGGTGGAGAAGTAAGGGGTCTCTTTAAAGGCCTTTGAGTAAGGACATTATTCATCTCACTCATGGGACTGCATTCCTTTCACCATCCTTTACAAACCTCACTTTTTGACTCTGTTATGGTGAGGTGAGGACTTGGGAAGGACACAGATTTTCAGACCATAGCACACACACATGATCCTTCTTCTCATGACCCAGTGGTTAGTGGAGGCCACAGGAAGGTGATGAGGTATGAGTCACCATATCTGGGTTGGCTGAGGCTGGCAAGGACGCTGGACATTGTCACCTATGCATAGTGTCAATAATCTTCGCATCATATTATACAAGATCACGGTAAAGGTTTATAGTTCGGATGGTATCAATTGCAAGAAGTGCAGAAGAATAGCTCAGTTCACTTAGGGGAGAGGGATGGCCTGGCAACACAGCGACTAGCTCTGCTCTGGTTGTGACCTTAGGAAGCCAATTCTCCAGCTCCCTTCCATCATGTAGCAAATGCCTGTGGTATTCACACTTTATTGGGAGGGCAACACATATAACCCATTGAGTTATAAATCTAGCTCCAGATGGGGTTTTGTCTTGTACAAAAACCTTTAGGTTAAGAATTTAGTCTTCTTTTACTTACCTTTTATCATATGTGGTATTAGATAGTCTGAACCCCAAATTGTCTTTGAACCTTTGTTTTTTAAAACTGAAGGAGAAGCTTGAGGTCATTTTAATGACTGTTTGCCTAGCATTCATGAGGCTGGCTGGCTGGGTCCCTAACATTGAAAACAGTAAGCAGAAGGAGAGAGGTCCTTTTTGTTTTGAGTGACAGGACTTTAGGCTAATAAAGTAGGTTGGGCTCCTGTCCAGGCACAAGTCTTGTTCCTATTTCCTGAGATGATGGTTCCTGGTGACAATACCAACCATGCGCACTTATTGCAGGGGATTCTAGTTTCCTGGTTTGCCCCTCTTTGTGGTGCCAAGGCCTGCTGGGAAGTTTTAGCAGCCCAAACTGCTATGTCTTCAAAGAAACTCAGAGCTTGTGGCCCATAGTACCCAGCAGGCTGTGGGGCCTGTGCTCTCTCTTTGTCATGAGCCTTCTTGTCCCATGTTCATCAGGAATGGAGTGGGAGCTGCAGTGAGACTTGGTAGCTGACTCACTGTCTCACTCCTACCCCCTGATGCTGAAGCACTGGTGCTCATCCCCTGCCTCCTGCCTTCCTGGCCTACCATTGCAGGGGTGGCCTTGGATTTGCTGGGTGGGAAATAATCAACTTTATTTAAAGAGAATGTGGATTCTGAGTGCTATAAAAAGTAGTCAGCAACCTGCTAGGGCTGTTTTAGGAGCAATTTTCCTGCTTACTGTAGACAGGCTATGAGGCCCATGCAAAGAGACCTGGGGTATGTACTGGAAGGAAATAGTGGGAATGTAGACCAGCAGGTCCCAGGCAACAAGTAGAGTCCCCAATGGGAATGCACAACTTTGGGGCCCCTGATATGGGGTCAGGCCAAGACTGGGAACCTATCTCCCTGAAGAAGCGAGCTCACATTCCTTACTGATGTTTGCCTGAGGCTCTGATATGTTAGAGCAGCTATCCAAGGCCTTTCCCCTAGTATAGGCTCTTCTCCCACCTTTTGAGAAGTCATTGTGTTTATTCCTGGATCTCTGGCAAGTGTGAGAGCCATTTTGGTTTTAATTTCATGTGGGAAGACATTTATGTTTTCATATTCTTTTTAAAAATATTTATGTTATGTGTACTAGTGATTTGCCTTTGTGTATGCAGATGCACTGGGTGCCTGCTGAGGTCAGAAGAGCAAGTTGGATTCCCTGAAAACTGGAGTCACAGATGGTTATGAACCTCCATGTGGGTACCAGTTCCTCTGCAAGAGTAATAAATTCACTTAACTGCTGGCCCATCTCTCTAGCTCTTGTTTTCATACTTTGTCTGTTTTAGCATGGTAACTTTGATAGGCTGTCAGTGGAGAGGGATCTTTTCTCCCTACCTCCCAGATGTACAGGTAACCGCTGTTAACCTGGTTTTTTTTTTTTTAAGATTTATTTATTTTATGTATATGAGTGCTCTGTTTTCATGCACATCAGAAGAGGGAATCAGATTCCGTTACAGGTGGTTGTGAGCCATGTGGTTGCTGGGAAATGGGCTCAGGACCTCTGGAATAGCAGCCATTGTTCTTAACCACTGAGTGATCTTTCCAGCCTTACCCTTGTTTTCTGCAATGTTTTTTTTTTTTAAGATACCACTCTGTATTCTGTGTGTCAAGTCAGGTGTGAGCCCAGTACTGCCATTGGGGCTCATGTGGGACTCTGCGGAAGCTCGGTAGCTGGGCAGTACTTCTTGCTGTGTTGATTTCTCTGTACTTCATTTCAGGGGACTTTAGGGGCTGCGCTGGGCTACCGTACTGGCTCTGGGATAGCCACTGTGTCCTGGGGCCACAAGTACATCATTGTTTCTGTTTCTGTTTATTGAAGTAGTTGTAAAATGTTGGCATATTGTAGGGAATTTGGGTATTACCTAAGGAAGCAAAGAGGTCAGACTCCATCTTATCACAAAAATCAAATCTGTGTATGAATGTCTACTCATTTCCTCTACCATATATAGAAGTTGTATGTCCTTTTTGTTTGTTTGTTTTTGTTTTGTTTTGAGACAGCTTCTCTGTGTAGCTTTGGCTGTCCTGGACCCATTTTGTAGACCAGGCTGGCCTCGAACTCACAGAGATCCTCTTGCCTCTGCCTCCCGAGTGCTGGGATTAGAGGTGTGCCACTGTGCCCACATCTATCCTTTTTTTACCTCTTCAGTTTTGTTGTTGTTGTTGTTGTGTTAAAAGCTTTTCCCATACCATTAGTCTAAAATACTTTACCTGTTCTATACATTTTTCATGTTTTGGTGCCCTCTTCTTGCTGTGTTTGTCAAGTCATCAAGCCAATTGAGCTTTGTGGTTGTAAGCTCCTATGTGTTTTCTCTGTGCTGCACACTGCCTCCCCTTGAACAGTTTCACATTCGTGTCCATGCTGATTGTTCATTGCCTGGTCTTCAGAGTGTTGAGTGCTGAGGTTTTGAATGTCATGCCTGACAGAGGCTCGTCTCCTTGGCCGCTCTGCCTGTGCTGCTATACCAACGTACTGAGATCAGTGTGAGCCGACTTTCGTCCCTGAGGGCTGTAGGAAAGGGTCCTCTGGCTCCTTCCAACTTTGAATAGAGGCCCACAGTTCTTGTTCCATCATTCTACTCTCTGCCTGTTCCTCATTGCTGCCTTTACATCTTTTTCCTGGAAAAGTCTGTGTCCAAATTCTCTACTTTAAGAACAGTAGTCATAGTGGTTGAGGTTCTACCTTAATGACCCGATTGTAACTGAATCACTTTTGAGGTCTTAGGGGTTAAGACTCAAGAATATAATTTGGTAGGACACAAATCATCCATGCCTAGCCGTGTTGGAGTATAGGTCTCTTGAATATATGGAGACATGGGTAAAGATATTCTTGAATGAGAAAAACATGTCCTCTTTAATCACCCCTTCCCTAGTCCTGGCCTTGTTTCTGTGCCAAGACAAATGTAGGCACCTGCAGCGTGCTTTCTAGAGTGAGTGGAACTGTATGCATACCTCATAGTGTGTGGAACTCCCTGCTTGCCTCAGTGTGTCTGCTGTTTGAGCACACTCTGAAGAAAACTGGTGGGCCACACCTACTTCAGAATGTTGTGCTTCCTCCTCTACGACAAATTGAGAGATCCTCAACTCATTTAGTGGACTTGAGTCTAGACTCATCATTAAGGCATTTATATGATTAACATTGCTAAACTGTATGACAAAGTTTGTATTTTATCTTTATCATCGGCTTCCTGGCTAGGTCTTTTTGTACTTTTCCTGGGTTTGTAATGGAGGCATATAATTGGATTTAGTTGACTAGTTTTTTTTAGTCTACCTCATTCTAAATGGATTGCTTGCCTCTTACTAAATATGTGTAGTTTTAATGCAGTCCTTGTGGCTTTGATTTACTTATTAGGAGGGAAGAGAGGCTTAGTGTTTGGTTAGGACTGGAGCCAAACAGTTGCAGAATAGAGGTTTGTTTTGTTTTGTTTTTTGCATTTTTGAAAAGGATAAGTTCTGTTCAGTAGTTCATCAGGCACACCCTATACTCATGACCAGGGATTTTCTTAACCAAGGTGCCTGTCTGTTTAACAGGCCTGGTTCTGACAGGGCAGCAAGCAGAACTATGATTTCCTGGGAGACCACATAGGAGTGTCACAAAGGAAATTGCCCCCAGAGGGACTTTAACAAATGTAGAAAGCAAGTAAACTGTGTGTGTGCATGCATGTGTGTGCAGGACATAGGAGTATCATATGTGAAGATGCCTTGGGACTTCTGCTTTGATTTGTTTGGTTGTATCTCACCTTTTTTTCCACCCCCCCAGGATTCAGGAGCAATTCCAGAAAAATCCTGACAGTTACAACGGTGCCATCCGTGAGAATTACACCTGGTCTCAAGACTACACTGACCTGGAGGTCAGGGTGCCAGTGCCCAAGCATGTAGTGAAGGGGAAGCAGGTAACGGCCTGTGGGCAGGGGCTTCACAGCTCCAGGCATGGAGCTAGCATGGCTGCAAGAGGGTTAGGATTGCTTTTCAGGTATGAGACCTTGTCCCTCAGGGGGTGGTTGCCTTTGCTGTCCTTGGCCTTTGTGTTTTCAAGTTTCCCTGGGCCAGTGTACCCTGTTCTTAGTCTGAGAAGCCACAATCTGGAGAAAAGCTTATAATTGATGGTCTAGCCTCTTACTAACGATATGGCCATTCTCTGGGCCTCCTTGTAGACAGCTAGCTTCTTGGTTTTCAAGAGCAGATCTAAACATTATGTTAGCAAAGTCTGCCTTCAACTTTGCTAGAAAACTCCAGTTAGCTGACCTTATAGGTGCCTTGCTGTGGTGACTGTCTTGTCTGTTCACTGCTATGCGGCCCAGCGCTTCACACAGAATGGGGCAGCAGTGTCTTTTTATATACTCTGGAGGTAAATAAATACTGAAAAATTAGTCTTGGGTCAGAGAATGTGAATTTGCGTGGATGTTCTTAGACACTGAAATTGTCCCAAGGCAGTACAATGACAACACAGGAAGAAAAGGCAGGCACTCCTCACTGTTCCTGTCTCCTGTTGTTGCTGGTTTCACATAAATATGTGTTGAGAGCAAGCTGTCTACAAGCTTCTTTGCTGATGTTGGCGATCATCAGAGGACATTCCATTTTTGTGAGGTTTATTGGTTTGGTGTTATTTGGTTTGGTACTGTACCTTGTCACTGCTTAGGTTCATTGGCCAGGCTTGTCACTTCTGGGTGCTCATGGAAGGATAGTCCCACTTCCTCAGGCACAAGTTCTATGATGTGTACATTTCTCCTTTTGTTGACAAACAAAGCTTATTCTTTTCTTCAGACATAGATACTCTCTGTAACCCCCTCTCCTTCCCCAGAAAAACTATGCCAGGTCATGCATGATACCTATTGCAGTTCCAGCCTGTCTCAGTGCCTGAGTGCAAGTCTATAAAGGAGCTGGGTAGGTTTCACTTTCCTAATACTGTGGAGGGTGGAGACAGGAGGATTGCCGGGGCTTGCTAGCCTACCAGCTTAGTGAGAGGTCCTGTTTCTAGGAATAAGGTAGAGAGATAGAGTAGGACTCATTTCCTGTGGCCTCCATGTACATAGCTGGGTGTAGCTCCCCCCCCCAAACATACACATACATATAAATCTACGCTACAGTGACCAAATGAATGTCATGGCTTGTGTCCTGTGGTTCTTTTATAGGGCAGGAGCTCTGTCAGGTATGTATAGCTGTGAAATTGCCAATGTAGGTTGATTTCTGAAACTTTGTTTAGGACATAGCTTTTTAGAGGGAGAGCAAAGCTTGTTTAGGAAACTGTAGTAGAACTAACATAGATTGTTAAAAATAAGCAGGAGTTGCATAAATAATCTCAGGTAATAGATCCAAATAGGATATTACAGAATTTGAATTCATATTATGACAAAGTTTGGCATGGGTGAGAAACTTTCCTTTTTTATTTTAATTTTTATTAATTACAGTTTATTCACTTTGTATCCCTCTGTAGCTCCCTCCTGCCTCCCCTCCCAGTCACACCTTCCCTTCCTCTTCTCCACCCCTGCCCCTCCCCAAGTCCACTGATAGGGGAGGTCCTCCTCTCCTTCCTTCTGATCCTAGTCCAGCAGGTAACTTTCCGTATTTTAAACTCTAAATAAGAGAACCTTAAATCTACAAAGCAATCCTGTGTTTTATAGATGAGAAACTAAGGCTGAGAGAGATAATCCAGTGTTGGCTCCCTTGTTACACCCCAACTGGGCCTTTAGATATTTATTTGAAAGAATGAATTGCTGAATAAGTGAAAGGACAAAACTATGCTTTGACAGATGTATCTGTCTCTAAGCTTAGACTTCAGTGTGGCTCTTACCTTTTGTTAAGTTCCTGACTTCATGGAAGGTGGGGTTGTGTGGAACATGTAAAGCGGAAGTCAAGTTATCCTTGTTTTTTAGAGGACAGTTTGCTCTGACAGTAAGGACAGCTTGACAGTCATCCTACACCTCACATGGTGACAGTCCACCAAGCTCAGTTCACTTTTGTCTGTTTTGGATGGTTTGGGGCAGGTGCTGACTATCTTTCTGAAGTTGTTTGCCTCACTAACATCTTCTTGGGAGTTAGTGGGTCAGATGCTGACTTCCATTTCATTTGGTGGTAGGAGTGCCAATAAATTATGAACAATTATGGACTGGGAGATAACTCAGTTGACAAAATGCTTGCTCAGTGAGGATGTGGATCTGAGTTCAGGTCCCCAGCACACACATAAAAAGCCTTAAGCCATATTGTTTTCCTGTAATTCCAGTACTAGGGTAGCAGAAGTGGAAGGGTCTGGAGGATTTACCAATTACCTAGTATAGCTGAATTAGCAAGCTCTAGCTTCAGTAAGAGACTCTGTCAAAAAATAAGGCAGTGAGCAAAATAGAGGAAGATATCCAACATCAAAATACACACACTCACATGCATATACATGAATGAATATCCCCTTGCACATGATAAACTTAATAAATTATTTTTAATTTTATTTTAAATTATGCTTATTTTTGTGTTTGTGTATGGGTATTGTCTTAGTTAGAATTTTACTGCTGTGAAGAGACACCATAACTACGGCAAGTCTTATAAAAGGAAGCATTTAATTGGGACTGGCTTACAGTTTCAGAGGTTTAGTCCATTGTTGTCATGGCGTGAAGCATGGTGGAGCTCAGGCAGACATAGCGCTGGAGAAAGAACTGAGGGTTCTACATCTGGATTCGTAGGCAGCACAAGTAACTGTGAGCCACAACGGGCGTAGCTTGAGCATAGGACACCTCCTAAAGCCCGCCCCACAATGACACACTTCCTTCAATAAGGCCACACCTAATAGTGCCACTCCCTGTGGGCCAAGCATTCAGACACATGAGCCTGTGGGGGCCATCCCTATGCAAGCCACCACAGGTATGCACATGTGACTTGTAGGTGCTCACAGAGGCCAGAAGGATGGTATTGGATTCCTTGGAGCTGGAGTTACAGGCAGTTGTAAGCTACCTGACATGGTGTTGGGGATTGAACTCATTCTCTATGGAAGAGCCTCACTTCTGAAAGTTTCTCTGAAAGGCTTCATAGTAGGCCCAATTTAAAATTAGTTTCTCTTTTCTATGATTCAGAAACTCCTGTGTTGGCAAACCAGACAGCTTCTAGGGACATAGGCTTTAGATATACTGGCGTACTCTTGGGAGTAGAAGCCATGGGTTCTATGATTTGAAGCTGCTGCTACACATTGTAGTTTAGGCTTCTCTTTCTCTCTAGTATATTTGTTCTGATCTCTGTGGTGGTACAATACTGCTTTTACTAACTCTCCGTAGGTCTGGCTCATTCTTCTGTGGACATTATCTGAGTGGTGTTACCAAGATAGATTGTTGGCATAGAACATTTGTCTCTTTCATTGCGTAAGCAATAGTGGTTAGCAAAGTGGTGATCTGTGTATGTCCAACACAGGTGGAATGCCCATCTCAGTGGGTCCTTTGGCCTACTATGCACTCATGGGAGCCCTGCCAACAGCCACCCAAAGCAGGCTTGTTTTTTTTTTTAATTAAATTTTTATTTTTTTATATTAATTATAGTTTATTCACTTTGTATCCCAGCTGTAGCCTCCTTCCTCCCAATCCCACCCTTTCTGCCTCATCTCCTCCCATTCCCCTCACTAAGTCCATGGATAGGGGAGGTCCTCTTCCCCTTCATCTGACCCTAGCTTGTCCGGTCTCATCGGAACTGGCTGCATTGTCCTCCTCTGTGGCAAGGCTCCTCCCCCACTAGGGGGAGGCAGTCAAAGAATTACCACTGAGTTCATGTCAGAGACAGTCCCTGTTCCCCTCACTAGGGAACCCACTTGTATACTGAGCTGCCATGGGCTACATCTGAGCAGAGATTTTAGATTATATCCATGGTCCTTGGTTGCAGTGTCAGTCTCAGAAAAGACCCCTGTGCCCAGATTTTTGGTTCTGTTGCTGTCCTATGGAGCTCCTGTCCTGTCCAGGTCTTACTATCTCCCCCTTCTTTCCTAAGATTCCCTGCACTCTGCCCAAAGTTTGGCTGTGAGCCTCAGTATCTGCTTTGATACGCTGCTGGGTAGAGTCTTTCAGAGGCCCTCTGTGGTAGGCTCCTGTCCTGTTCCCTGTTTAAAAATACGGAATGCGTCATGAATTTGCGTGTCCTCCTTGCGCAGGGGCCATGCTAATCTTCTCTGTATCATTCCAATTTTAGAATATGTGCTGCCGAAGTGAGCAGAGCTTGTTTTTTGTTTTTTGGTTTTTTTTTGTTTGTTTGTTTCTTTTAAAGCACTATGGTGGGCTGAGGGGCTTTCCAGATCTGCTGTGCACATTAATGTTGGCATTTTGTGACACTTACTGATGTTGCTTGCATTGTTGCTTTACCTGTGAAGATCCTTATCTCCTACGTAGTAGGAGATTTTCTTTTCTTCATAATATTTTTCCATGTTATGCTTAACCATATCACATACTTCTTTTACAAATCCCTAGTCTGCTTAATGTAAGAACTGAAACTATGAAACTGTTAGAATAAAGAGTAGGGAAAACTCTTGAAGAAATAAACACAGGAAGAACTTTCTGAATGGGACTCTTTTTCACTTGGAAATAAGGCCAGTATTGACAAATAGCATCTCATGTACTTAAAAGCTTTCGACACAGCAAAGTAAGCAGTTAATTGGATGAGGAAACAGCCTACAGAATGGGGGGCAATTGTTAGCTATGCCCTGGACCAAAGACTTAATATTTGGAACCTAAAAGAGTTTTTAAAAAGCCCAAATGACAAGAAATCAAACAATTCAGTCAGTAAATGGACTAACGAAACAGACTGAGTCACTGACTGGCACTAAACATATATTGCTAATAAGCATATGAAAAATGTTTTTCATCAGTCATCATATAAAAGCAAATCAAAACTACAGTGAGACATTGGTGAACACACCTTTAATCCCAGCACCTCAGAAGCAGGGGCAGGTGAATCTCTGAACTCCAAGCCAGCCAAAATTTCATACTGAGAGCTTGTCTACAGAAAACAAAAAGAAAGCTACATTGAGATTGTATTTCATCAAGTCAGAATGACTGTTATTCAGAAATAAACAACCGATGCTAGTGAGGATAAGGAGTACAAGGAAACCCTTACATGCTGCTGGGGGGAATCTGAACTAGTCTTAGCTCTGTGGAGTCAGGATGGAGGTTTTTCAAAAATCAAAGGCGAACAAACAAACTGGAGAAACAGGTGGGTGCGTACCTGAAAACTCCGAGTCAGCAGACCCTGGGGTACTGTGCAGCAGTGTCCCCACAGCACTGTCACAGTAGCCAAGCATGGCCCAAGCAGGGCGTTCAGCAGCGGGGCAGTGGAGGAGGAAATGTTAGACACAGTGAAAGCCTTCCAGCCGTAAACAGCAGTTACGTTGTTGGCAGAAAAAATGCTTCAGCTGCATCAGCTTGAGTTAAGGCAGTCTCAGAAAGGCAGATGCATGTTTTTTTCTTTGTGATTCTTATGTTTTATATACAAATATAAAATCATATACATATACACTATATGACACGAAAGTAAAAATGAAACTGCCTAGTAGAACAAAGACTAGTAGGTGAGGGAGGACGGAATATAAAGGAACAACATATGCTTAATGTGTAATATGTTTACTTAAAACTTAAAAAATGTCTTGGTCTATCAGTGATTTTTAAGAGTTTCTGTTAAGCTAACTCTCTTAAAACTTTGAAATAAGTTTCTTTTGTGTCTCTTGGGTTCCACTGGCCTAAGGGCTTTTCCTCAGAATTGCACTTCTTTCTTGACTGGTTCCGTTTTAGTTGAGCTGCCTGTCAGCAGTATTTTATTTTTGGTTTGTTTCTGGCATCTATCAGGTATAATCATGGTGCAGCTATGACTGCAGCAGCTTTGATAGATTGAGCCAGAGTTGGTTCTGGTTGGTGATGAAGAAGCTCTGTGTGGGCAGCTATTTGTTTTGGTGCTCTGCGGGTGTGAGACTTAGGGTTACAGGAGAGACCATTGCAGCGAAGCATAGACCCCTGTTCTCCAGGGTAGCTCAATGCTGGCCCTTTGAGTTGCTTCCTAGGCTGTTTTCACTTGTCTTCTTTCTGTGGAAATGAGTGTGAGAACAGCATACTATCCTTACAAGGGTAGTGGAGAATGGATGGGAGTGTATACCTAGAGCATTGTGTTCTTCAGGGAAAAATACAAAGCTTATTTTGCATACAAGATTTTAAACGATGCTTCTTCTGGCTAATTTCAAAGACTCCTCATGTGAAGCTTCTTGTCTGCCTCAGTAGAACATGATTGAGCCTTTTCTTTACCATATTCTTTGCTTACCTGTTCTCTGCTGCATAGGAAGTGCAGCATACTTCTCTTCCTTTCTTATATAAGCCTCAGAACAGGGACAAGGAATGCTGAGTCCGTGCTTGCTCGCTTCAGCTCAGTGTGCTGGTATTTCTTTGGATCATAGACTTGCACAGTACGAGAGTTAGACTGTGCAGTGTTTTATTTTTCACATGAGAAAGCTCTTCCTGCTGAGATGGCACTGGAGTGGAGCTCAGAAGCTAGGCTCCCAGTCACCTTGTTTTGACTTCTTTTTAGTGGAAACTACTAGGATTTTATCACAAGGTCATTGTTGAATGTTGCTGGATAACTGGTGACCCTGTCTGCTAGATTTCTGTTCTCTTAGAGGCTGTGGGTGCTCAAGTCCTGTGTGGCATGCCTACATTGTCTCTGTCCTCACACCAAGAGGTCCTCAGACTCGATTTGCATTGCTCTTTTCTTCCCAGGCTTTGGCTTGTGGTTACATTCTCCTGAGCTTGATGCAGGTGCTGAAACCTGTGCTGAAAGGTTTAGTACACTGTGTTCCCTTCTTAGAACTGATGTAGGAAGATAGTGGGATGTGATGGCTCCTAGCGCTTGACGGGCAGAGGCAGGTGGATTTCAGGGCTAAATAGAGAGACCCTGTCTCAAAAAATTTTTTTAAATAAAATAAAAAAAATTTGAAAAGGTAGGAAGATTTCATTGCAAGGAATTTCTGTAACAGAAAAGGCTATTAGACTGCATTTAAATTACCTAATTTTTGAAAGTATAGCATACTTAAATGGTCACAAGTTTAAGTATAACTATTGGAAAGTCCCTGACATGGCTTTGTGCTTCTTGTGCTGTGAGATTTTCTGTGAGATCTTGTAACTGGTTTGGGGTCTACTTTAGCCGATATGCATATGCAATCAAGTATAAATATGTGTTTCTGCATTCCCATCTTTAGCATAGATAAGTTCTACTTACATGCCTTTACTACATCTACCCATTGTCCATCTGGCACCACCAAGGCAGCTCTGGTCACTTCTGCTTATCTCCGTGTCCTCAAGTGTCCCTGCTTGATACACTTCCCCAAGACTTCCGGCTCAAATGGCTACCCATGGCACTCAGAGTTCCTATCCTCTGCTTTTGCCCCCTTCAAGCAACAGGGTGATTATTAAACTATACTGAAGTTAATTAGCAATTCTTATAAACAACATTTTGTTTTGTGTTTGTGCATTTTTATATGAATAATTCCATAAAGATAGTTGCAAGACCAAACATAGGTTTCTGTAATTAATTACAAAACTACCTTTGTAGTGATAAATCTACATGCCAGTACCCACTATGATGCACAAGAGCTCCTTCTTACTCAGACCTCTGGGCCTTGTGAAGGTTAGATGAAAAGTATCATGGTAGCATATAGTGAGGTATAAAAAGTGCATGCCTTCAAGGCCAGCACTCTGGAGGCAGAGACAGGCCGCCTCCAGATTACTATTTAAAAAAACTGTAATCTTAGTATTGAAAGGTCAGTATTGGCAAGACGGTGGTGGTGCACACCTTAAATTCCATCACTCGGGAGGCAGGGGCAGCCTGGTCTCTAGAGTGAGTTCCAAGTCAGCTAGGACTACATACAGAAAACCTGTCTTGAAAAAACAAAAAAGAAAAAGAAAGATGCATACTGAAAGTTAATGCAATGCGGCAGCACTGGAAATCAGGTTCCTGCTTGTCTCCATGGCTTCTGTCAGTACTGGAGAACAGTGGCTTAATGACTTCCTGAACTTCTGTAAGTTCTATATCCTTTGTTACGCAGAACTAGTGAACTCTCTCTACTTGGTGAACTTAGTGGTCAGCTAATTGCTTGCCAAACACTAGAATGACTAACACTTCCTTTTTCTCTCTCTCTCTTTTCCTTTTATTTTTTGTTTGTTTGTTTCTTGTTTTTCGAGCCATTGTTTCTCTCTGTTGCTGTGTAGCCCTAGCTGTTCTGACTCCCTGTGTAGACCAAGCTGGCCTGGAATTCACAGAGATACTCCTGCCTCTGCCTCCCAGAGTGTTGGGATTGCAGGAGTGTGCTGCCTCACCTGGCATGCAGAGCTTTTTAAAGACTTGCACATTTTATTTCCTGGCTTTTTCTTTAATTTTCTCAGTTGTTATCTATTGCCTCAGAGTTAAAACAATTGCTTATCATTTTTAACAAACGCTCCTCTGGAAAAAGGGTTTTGAAAAAAATGTCACATCTAGCTATGTGTGTGTGTGCTCGAGAGCGAGTGCACGCTCATGTACACACACACACACACACACACACACACCCTTGTTGAAGGGCCTACTAAAGACCCTTTGACAGCTTAGATAATGGTGGTTGTTTGAGAATAGGGCTTTGAAAGAACTACCTGTTTCACTTCCTGTGATGGTGACTAGTATACTGGGAATTGGATCTGCCCAAGGCAGAGAGAGAGTTGAGGTTAGGGCAAAGCAGGATGTCACAGAGCTTGCTGGTTTTCTTCTCTTAACTCTCCCTGCTTAGTTTCCAAAGTTCATAGTTGATGCTGACAGATTTTTGTCATGTTTTTAGAGCATATATGGAAGAAAGTCATTTTCACTGACATACCTTTGAGTTAGAAATTTCTCTTATAATTTCAGTTTTTTAGGGGTTTCTTACTGCTTTTCATTTTATATTGTCAAAAACAATGTATTGGGCTGGAGAGATGGCTCAGTGGTTAAGAGCACTGTCTGCTCTTTCAAAGGTCATGAGTTCAATTCCCGGCAACCACATGGTGGCTCACAACCATCTATAATGTGAACTGATTCCCTCTTCTGGCAGGTGTTAATGCAGATAGAACATTCATATACATAAAATAAATAAATCTTTAAAAAATTAATTTCCCAAATCTATAAAAAAAAAAAAACAATGTATTTTCCTCATGATCCTCAAGTAACTGAGATTCAGTCATACTGTGTGTAGTCCAGAAATCAACTTTCTTCTTAATGACCTTTCTCACCTTTGACTCCAGGAGGGGTGCTTGTTTCCAGTTAGTTGTACCTCACACTTGGAGATTGACACACTACTGTGTTTGCATCTCAGTTGAATATTACTTTTTTCACGTTCTCATTTAGGTTTTTCCCCCCGTGAAGTGATATGTGATAGAGAGATCTCCCTACCTTACCACCGCCTTGCCAATACTGACCTTTCAATACTAAGATTACAGTTTTTTTAAATAATTCTTTTATGTGCGCGAGTATTTTGCTTGCATGAACATCTGAGTATCATGCGCATTCTGGAACCAGTTACAGATGGTTGTGAATCACCATGTGGTGCTAGGAATCAAACCCAAGTCCTCTGCCAGAACAGACACTCTCAACCAGTGAGCCATCTTTCCAGCTCCCACAATATACATTAAAAACAAATAAGCAAACGGGATGTGTGACTCATACAGGAATGTGCTCTTAAAATGTATTTGTTTTAACCTTTCACTTATTTCACAGTTTGAATGTATGCCAAAAGCATTTTTAATTTTAAAATCACATTTTTATGTCTATCATCTCTGTCTGTCTGTCTACCTATCTACCTACCTACTCATCCATCATCCATCCATCCATCCATCCATCCATCCATCCAGGTCAGAGGACAGCTTGCAGGAATTGATTCTCTCCTTTAACCTGTTGGAGTCTGTGATAGCACTCAGATCAGCAAGCTCAACAGCAGACTTTTTAACCTGCTGAGCATCTCAGCGACCCTCTCCTATTTCCTTATATGCAGTGTTACTGATTCTGAATGTCTCATCTACTTGGGTTCTTTGTGAGTAAACTTTATCATGTCCTTTTTAGAACTAATAGGACCTTCTTGAAAGCACTCAAATGTTATCAAAGAACATGAGTTTAAGTCATCCTGTTTTTATTCTGCTCAGCTCTAAGCGAGTCTTTACCATAAAGGCATAGTTTTTACTCTTCTAAAGAATTAGCTTATTAGAATTTCTGGAATGTTCATTGTTTCAGTAAATTGAGTTTTCTTTATTTGGTTTATTTGACTTTCTTCTAGGCTTTCTATTGAGGTTTATTTTTGTAGTTATCTTTTTAGGTTTTTGGGTTGTTTTTTTGGGGGGGGTCCAGTAATTTTTTTCATAACTTCTTAGATTCTTGCAAGGTTATAAATAATTTTCTCTGTTGCATCTCACAGGTTTGTTTTTTCACCATCCATCAACTGAATAAATTGACAATTGGATTTGCCTGACAAAGTATGCAGCCTTGATGACTTCTGTGTTTGAAGAATTATTATTTTAGCTAGAGCATGGCCATCATACCAGCTCCTCAGATGGCAGTCAGTTTCTGAAGCAGGCTGCTTCTGCAGATCCAGCTGTTGCCCAGACCTGGCTCTAAGCTATTCGTACATGTGCCGTGTGTCTGTGCCTGCCTTCTTCCAGCCAGAACCTCTGGCTGCTGCTGCCAGATGTCCCCCAGCCTATGACATCTATGTGCCATTCTTCCTGTCTTCACAGATATGCTTCACATGTCATTTGTTCTTCTCTTAATGTCTCTTTGTTGGGGGCTTCGTTTACTGTCACTTTGGGCAGGTCTCAGTAGATCAGAGAGGTTCTCAAAGTGCTGTTTATGCCAGCATTCCTGGAAGTGCACCGTGTCCGCTTACCTCCTTTGAGGATTTATTTCGTTACTCTGGTTAGGTTATCCAAAGCATGCATACCCAAATTTGGGAATTAGCATGTTGTATAAAACTACTGGGAGTTTGTTAAGGTGAACTTCCACCTGGGAAGCACCAAGACCCGTGTCAAGTGTTCTTTGAAAGTAGAAATTCATGGTTAGATTAATTTGTCCAATATTTGTCATGATTATCAGGAATGAGCTGAGCCAGGTATTTAAAGAACTTAATGAGCATGCACCAGGTAATCTTTGAATTTTAATTTCATATACCTATTAGAAAAAGAATTTTAATATAAGTGTCCCCAATGTCTATTTAGTATATGTATTCTGTAAATACATGTTGACATCTCTAATGCAAAATTTTCAGATTAAGGAGGGCAAATAATAAAAAAAAGAAAAGAAAAAAGAATTCACACAGGCCTGGGGAGATCGCTTGGTGTTTAAGAATGCTGGCTACTCTTATAGAGGACCTGGGTTTACTTCCCTGCATCAACGCCAAGTGGCTCACAGCTACCTGTAACTCCGCTTCTAGAGGCTCCAGTGTGCTCTGGCCTCACAGCCACCCGTGTGCTGCATGTACCTATGCACATACACATGAAATAGCAAGTCGTTTTAAAATAGAAGATAAGTGTCACAAACACAGGTTATATTTTCTTGTCTAATTATTGAGCTTATACCTTTATTGTGTCACGCACTCTGCTTTTGATATGCTGGCTGGTCGTGTGGTATGAAGAGGAGACCCTTTTCCTAGCAGCTCTCAGCCCATTGTGGAGCCATATATTCAGGCAGGAAGGGGCATACCCATGACAGGAAAGTAGACCAGACAAGGCCTGTCCAGAGTAGGCTTACAGGGAGAGCGACTGAGGCTTGGTTTCAAGAAGAAGCAAACTAAAAGGCCAGGCATGGAGGCACACGCCTTTAATCCCAGCACTCAGGCAGCAGGGCCAGGTTGATATCTGTGAGTTCAAGGCCAGCCCTATCTATGTAGTGAGTTCCAGACCAGCTAGGGCTATAAATAAGACCCTGTCTCAGACAGACAGACAAAAACAAAACTGAAGGAACTTGTTTTATTGTCCTAGACAAAGACCAAGCTATGGTCACACCCTTTGTAGCATCTCAGGGAAAGAATAGGCCAGCCACACTTGTCTTTTGCCAGAAGGTTTTGGATGAGCAGTCCAGTTATTCTAGGCACTGTGGTCCAGGACCTTAAGAGGTCAAAGAGATTGCCAGTGGAGTGGCTGGCTGTGTAGCCATTCAAGGGGAGAACGGAGAGCAAGATCCTCATGGAAAGGAAGCTCAACACAAGAGCAACATTGAGGATTCCCTCCCGAACATCAAGTTGAGGCTTCTGTAGTCTCTAGTTGCAGAGGAGATGAAAGGAAGCACCCAACCCTTGTTTCTTCTGCTTGCCTTCCATAACTACAGAAGGTGAGAAGATTTGGGTAGAAAGTCAGCAGCTTCCACCATAATACATGACATTTCTAGTAACAATAAAAAATTTTTCTGGTGCATTTACCTAAAGGAGCTGATAGAGCACAGGTTGCTTGGAATGTGGACTAGCTTTCTTCACAGAGATTCTTAGTGAGCCCAAATGTCACAGTGTCTGCACGGCTGGAATGCAGTAGTTGCCTCCTTCACAAGCAAGATGATTTTTCTCCTGGTGTGTTTTCAGGTCTCTGTGGCCCTTAGCAGTGGCTCCATCCGAGTGGCCATGTTGGAAGAAAATGGAGAGCGAGTCCTCATGGAAGGGAAGCTCACACACAAGATCAACACTGAGAGTTCCCTTTGGAGCCTTGAGCCGGGCAGGTGTGTTCTGGTAAGTGTGGTCACCTGTGTGCAGAACTCCCAGGTGGGTTTCGAACCTGCTGTGATGCCCTTTTAGCCAAGTCTTTCCAGTGAGCAGTGAGGTCTTTAATTGCAGTAATTGGAGCAGACTGTTAAGTCTGTATCCCTAAGTATTTAGCACCCTACTCCTGTTTGAAATCTATCTCCATGAGCCTTCCCATTTATATCCTCCACCCCTCAGAGGTCTAGTTATTCCCAAGAGCCTGCTTTCCTATATATAAAGACAGAAACAAGTACATTAAAATGAAAATGGATGGTGCGTTTTCCCAGGTGCCAGTCTAGATTTGTTAAGTTCACTGAGTAGATCTCATCTAGTATCTGGCAAGGCATAGGTAAAACTAAAGAATATGACAGCAAGTTGTGAACTCAAATGAACAGATCACTTGCCACCAGTCAGCACAACCCCAACAATTGGGCTGTATGCTTGGCAGGATATGGCTGTACCTCAGCCCACTCTCCTGTGATAGCTCTGACCCCTGTTAGTGATGACTGACTATATGCTGGCACTGGAGAGAAAATTTGCAGCACAGCGTATCTTGGACTAACTTGTCTCCTCTTTCTTCCTACAGAGGGAACAAGTTAGGTATAAGAGAGATAAAATGAAAAGAAAAACAGTAAGTCTTTGAATGAAAAAATTCCCTGCAGGCATTCTTCATATATGTAACATATAAAATAAAGTATCTGTTAGATTCTACAAGAGTGGTAGCAAGCCTTTCTGGGATATCCTGGTGGTACTGGTGGATAAAGAAGAAAGAAAGTTCTTGAGCCCACAGTGGCTCTGCCTTGGCTACACTTGTGTTTTAGAGAGAGGCATAGGCCAGGGACTGAGCAAACTGGACTCAGTAAGTGCCTGCAGGAATTGGGAGTGTGTTCTGCCTCATCTTGCTAGCAAATCCAAAAACAGAATTTACTGTAGCTCATGTGGAGATTACCCCTTGCCTAGGTCTGTGCCGAAGTGCTGCCGGGCTCCTGCCCTGCCCTAATTTCTCCTACGGTCCCCTAAGGCCCGTGTGATAGTATGTGGAGTTTGCAGAGTGGGGCTGGATCTGGTCTCTCCTGTGTTCTACATCTCCCAGCAACCAGGCCTACCTTTTGCTGATGGCCAGAACTGATGATATCCATAGGGACTTGGCCCAGGGTGCTCTACCAGGCTGTATCTGTATGATTGTTGTTTTGTACCTCACTGTGCACATCCCTTGGCACAGGGCAGCATTCCATATCCAGAGAAAAGAAAAGTACTGTTCTGCATGAGGTGTGCCCATTGCCTTTGAAGGTTGACTTGGGTGTCAGCATTATTGGGCTGAATGAAATGGTAAAACATGGATTTGTCCGCAAGGATGTTTCAGAGAAGACTTGCATGTGTGACAGTGATCTGAGTAGGGAAAACCTACCCTAAGTGTGTGTAGTACGGAACCATCCAACAGGCTAAGCCTGGACTGAACAGGACGTGGAGGAAAGGAGACATTTCGTCTCTTTCTGGCTCTCCCTTCCCAAGCATGCATGCCTTTTACCTTGGATATCAGCCTCCAGCTTCTTTGTCCTTTC
>CM053754.1:480146-562625 GCA_028658305.1 Pachyuromys duprasi | reverse complement strand
GGGTTCACAGACCCCATCTATATTCAGAATTCACTGGGATTAGAATCTGTGTACTACTAATTCCTTTTACTTTGTGTCTATAAAAATGTGACTGTTAGTAAATTACCCCTTAAGAGCTTTAACATTTCTAAGTCCAACTCTGACTCCATAACTATTTCAAAGCCATGTTACTTTGGCAAGGGGGGGGGGGGTTGTCCATACAAGTGGAATAGGATGGAGTCAGACATAGTGACTCAGACCTGTGATCTTTATACTTGGGAGACTAGCAGAAGGGTTGCCATGAGTTTTAAGACACCCTGGGCTATATAGCAAAAATATATCTCAAGAAAAGAGTAAAGAAACAAAAAAACTGGGTCAGCAAGATGGCTCAGTAGGCAAGGGTGCTTGCCACCAAGCTTTCTGACTCGAATTTGATCTTTAGCACTCACATGGTGAAGAGAGAAAACTGACCCTCACAAGTTGCCCTCTGATCTTTCTCTGTATGTGTGTCATGATGAATGTACACACACACACACACGCACAAACACATGCATGCATGCATGCATGTACATGTGTGCAGAGAGAAGAGAAACAATAAAAATTTTAAAAGTGGAGTAGGATGTGGCTGATAAGTCACTAACATCTTACATTAATTGCCAACATTTATTGAACACATTTTCTGGGTCTGGTGCTCTATGAACTACCTGATACTGTTTGATGTTTTGCAGATTCTGAGAAGTCAGGACCTTGAGGCTTTGAGATGGGGCTTATATTTTTCCAAGTGTGGGATTGACTCTCAGAGCCTACTTGCTAGAATTGTCTTTCTTGAGAAGGGTTAGCCCCTTTAAAGGGGGTTGGGAAAAGTGGCCCTTTCCACCCAAGGAGCAAAGATAAGGTAAAGAAGGAAGGGAGATGATCATAGTGGTTTTGAGAGGCTCTTGTGTCAGGTCGATGTGGGTGATGCACCCCAGGCTGGAGAGGTTCATGTACTGTGTCTTTCTCCTCTTTAGGCTGGCTAGAGACAGCTAGACAGCCAGCTGTTCCTGTAGAGGATAATCATATTTGAGGTCCTCATCCTCAGTATCCATGCACACTCCCTGAGGCCTCTTCATCCATGTTCTGTATGGTCTGGGCTTACCTCTATACCAGTTGCTGATAGTGTTTTAGTTTGATCTTGCCAGGTACCTATTGTCTGCAGAGTTTATGAAAAGAAACCCAAGTAGCTGCATTCGCATGTCACCATAAACATGGCATCTGAGGGTGCTATGCCATCTCTAGTAGAGCCAAAGAAAGCCCCTTGGACCTGAGGTACGAAACTCTCAGTTTCTATAGTCCCTCAGAGTTTCTGGCACTGTTATTAGATGGACTCTGTTTTTTGGGGAACATCACTTGTGGACAATAAGGGATCTTACAAAGAAGAGCCATAGGTGTTATGCCCACTTCTGGCTCTCTCCTCTGCTTGAGCCCTTACCTGTACTTAGGGTCCCTTCTTGATTAGAGGGTCTGGGCTGGACTCCTACCACCCAAGAAAGTGCCGTGTATTATGGAATGTGTCCATTTACAGATGCTGAAAGTTTTGGTGTGTTTTTACTTAATTGGTGACCTGTTGGGGACAATTTTTACTTCTGATTACATATGTGAGACAGTCCTATAAATTATTGAAGGGTTTTTTATTCTTGAAGGATTTGTTTTTGTCTCACTCACCACATTGCATTGGCTATATATGCAATCTGCATATGGATTAAGAAAAGGTTACCTAGCTATTGTAGGGCCTGCCTGTTAGTCGTCATTTTAGCCATGCTTGACTTTTGTATGATTTTTTTGAGATGAACACCTGGCTCTTAATCTCCACGTGCCTACTTACTGCTTCTTGTTAGGCCAGGAAGTTGGCCTGTGGATATGGCCTTTTATGGAGAAAAGGACTTTACAAATGTAATTAAGAATTTCAGGACAAGATCATTCTGGATTTTCTGGGTGACCCCTGAATTCAATGAAAGACACCTTTAAAAGAGATGGAAGAAGAGACATAGACACAGAGAAGTCCTCATGAAGACCAGAATGATGTGGGCATAAACCAAGGGATGCCAGCAGCTTCCAGAAGCTGAAAGAGGCCAAAAGGATCCTTCCTTGAAGCCTGCAGGGGAGTACAGCCATGCCAACTCCTTGACTTTGAACATATGGTCTCCAGAAGTACAAGAAATGGATGGGTGATGTTTTACTTGCCCTCTCTCTCCTCTGGCCCAGTCTGAATTTGTCATAGCAGTCCTGGAATACTCTCATAGGGTCCTTGCAGCATCTGTGAAGAGGAGTAGCGTTTGGAGCTGTTGTTAGTACCCCCAGCCTCTGCAGTAAGAGGTTCTGACCTTCTCACTTTGAAGCAGGGGAATGCAGACATGCTGCTTGCTTCTCAGCACCTTCACGTGTCCTGCTTCTCCCTTTTGCGGTGGATCCCACACCAGACAGGGCAGGCAGGGGTGGCAGCTAAAACCGTGTGACAGTTCTTGCCTCCCTCCCTCCCACACTTGAGAATGTTAAATGAGACTTCTTGACTCAGGCAAGCTCCTTGCCTGGTTACAGAGATGTAAAATCAGCCGTGGCAACGGCACCAGCTACTTTTCCTGACTCTTCATTCGGTTCCAGAAGCCAGGCGCTGAGCTTGTGCATTGTCCTCGTTTCTTCCTCCCTGTGGAGAGCTGGCAAGCTGGCTGCCCTCTGCATTGCGTGGGTAGCTGTAGGCAGGCAGCTTGCTCTGCTTCGGGGATTCTCAGCCATGACTGTGTTGGGAAGGTAGTTGGAGCTGGCTGAACAGTAAATGCCATTCCACATATACATCTTGATGTGCTGACATCTTACACACAGGCTACTTAACATTGCTTAGATCACGCTAGAATATCTTCTGAAGAAATAGATGTTGGAATTCAGGCTTTAAAACTTACTGTACTGTGTTTATTTATGACATGTATATATTTTTAGTCCTATGAGTATTTTTATGCAAGCTGCACCTCCCTGCCTGTATTGTGATGATTTCCCGAAATTATTATTTCTCAAAAAGTGGAACTCCAGGATGGTTGCTGCTGTGGCTGTCCCTGAAGGCTCAGCGTTTCTGGAATGCTGTGTCAGCACCGGCGCCCTGTGTCTTCCTAACCACGGACTACTTAATGTTCCTTGCTAGTTTGTCTGGACATCTCCAATTACTCTTTTAAGGATGAAATGATCCATTGTTGGTCTGAGTTGCAAGCCACCTTTCCTGATATAGCAACATGTTTTGCCCTGTGAAGATATCCTTGCAGATATCATTTACTATACCTGCTCGTTAATCCAGAATGAAGCTACAGATTAAGTTATTTTAGCATTTTGGCAAGTGCCCCAAACCTGGGATGTATATGAATTGGAATGTGAGCCCTTACGCCTTTTGTGCAATGCCATCTCCAGACTGAGTCCTGTTTCCAGTTTTTGTCATGATTTTTAACAAGATTCCTGTTCCTGGGTGCCAATAGGGAAGAACTGAGGCTTGGAGATCATTGAGAAGGCAGTGACCTAACACTACTTGTTCCAAATGAAAGCAGCTCTATGCTGAACAGTGGATGGGCCCTCAGCCCCGCCTCCTCAGTGGTAGAAAGAAATGGCATATAGTGTTGTATCATTTTGTTGACCCCACTCTACAGAGTGTAGGTGTACTCTGCCTCCCTGGGTGAGACTGATGGCTGTGTCCTGTCTGACCTGTGCAGTGTATTAAGTTTTGTTTTAATTTCTTAAGCTTAAAAAGGCAGTTGATGACAGTGAAAATCGGGAGACTACTTGTATAGTGCTGGCTTGCAGCATATCCACAAGAGTCAAGCTGCCCACATCTTCCCACAGTGGGTGTCGAGCTGAGCAGATACTCCCGCCATGCTGTCATCTCACCCCATTATCTGCCCTTGTTCCAAGGTGCCTTCCTGGAAGGAACGTCCCACAACATTCCCGTTGGCCCAAACTCAATCACATGGGCAGCTGCGAGGAGTAAAGCCATCCTCACTGGGCACAGTGCTTCCCTGAATAGAAATGAGGTTCCGTTACTAAGGAAGGAAAGGGATATAAATGCTGGTGAGTCATCGGCACAGATCGGGGGATGCTGAGGTAAGTTTATTCACACTGAGGGTGAAGTTCTGTGAGGACGTTTTGGGAGCACTGTTAAGTCAGTGACAGTCTGGGGTCCCTCTGGGAAATTACCATGTTCTGGGACCAGGCAGATAAAAGAGGACATGGAAATGAGAGTATGTCCAGGAAATGGTGAGGTCACAGTAACCTTGTAGAGTGACCCAATGAAGGATGTTTCAGAGTGACTTTCTAAGCCACTGAGAAAAGAAGAGGCCAGGAGGCAGCAAGCAGCTTCCTTGCAGCGTAGGTGCTCCCATTAGCAGTGCCCTTGCCCTGTCAGTAAGGAGAGACTGGCTGCAGGGTCAGGTGTCCCAGCCTGTGCAGGAGACGGGACCTCACAGGGTTCTAAGAAGAACGACACTGTGTGTTGATGACACTTTGGGGAAGCCCAGGATGAGCAGGACCAAACATCCTTGCAAGATATCTGCAGGTGGGCCATGGGCACCAGGAGACAGGTGACAGAGCCCTTAGCAAAGTAGAGAGGATCAGGGTCCTGTGCTGCAGGGAAGCTGAAGCCTACTTCAGAAGCTTTGATTAGTCGTAGGAAGAAACTTAGGGTAAAGGGCCAAGACAGTGTTTTTTACTCTTAAATGTTATTCATAAACAACATTACTTGTTATGTTCTATGCAAACACATACATATAGAGTGGGACAGTATAGGCACACAGCTGCTAAATGCCTATGTGGCTTTCTGTACTTTCAGCAATGTGTAAATTTGAAGTTACTTGCAAATAAATGAGTGGCCTAGCAAGCACACAAGGAAACTCAGTGTCATTAGGGAAATAAATCAAAGTTACAGTGAGATGCTTTTTATATCTGTGAAAGTGGCTGCTAAGAAGCCCACAGTGCTCAGTTTGAGCTGTGATGCCCTGAACTCACTGCTGCATGAGGGCGAGGTGGTAGGCATAGCCAGTGTGCTCACCTTCCCTGTTCTGACACCCTGACCTGCTCGGTGTGTTCCCAAGAGGTGGAAACATGCAGATCGTCTTAGCAGCTTCCTATCTAACTGCCAAACCCTAGGAGCACCTACGTGGCCCTGGACAGATACATCATGCAATAGTCTGGCCAAGCGTAGCCCACAGGCTCCGGAAAGAAAGTGTGTGAAGAAGCCCACAAGCTGTGGCTTTCTGTGGGGAAGACATCCTGGACATGGACAAGCTGGACGGCAAGATGAGCAATGCAGACTGAAGTGGAGGGAGGGGCCAGGGTGTGGGTGGGTTGTAGTGGAAACTTGAGATGAAACTGCAACAGGGTGAGTTTTTCTGTGTGCAAACTACACCTCCACAAGTCTGACTTGCTACACAAAGTAACAAAATGTTAAAACAAAAACAGCTAATTTAAGCAAGCGATGAGACTACTTTTGTCCGGGCGTGGTCTTTACCCAGGAACCCTTGAAATGTGTTCATGAGCCTTTCTCTTCTGTTCTCATCCAACTGTGGTTCTGTTTTCAGCATCCATGAATACCCTAACTCTACCCCCAGAGGCCTGTGTATATTCTAACCACATTAAGTAGTTTGTTTGGAAGACTGATTTCCCAAAAAGTAGCACTCGGAAGAAGTCAGTCATGTTCAGAGGAACTTGTCAGCTAAGACTTCTGGGACATGCAACTATATAAAGAGAAAAGAGTAGGCCCTGGGTGTGAGGGTAAAGAGCCAGACAGAACAGGACATGAAATACTTAAAGGGAAAGGAGCCCTGGGCAATGAAGGAGGAGAATTGTCATACCAACAGTGTAGCCCTTACTTAATCAATGACTGCTCACTCATCCTTAAAAAACAGAGTAGAACAAAATAATCTCAGAGTGTTCATAAATTTTTTGGAAATGACATCTTGGGTTTTCCAAGAACTTTTGGTGTTGTCTGCTGGCCCAGAACCAAGAGCAGCCTGAACCTTAGCAGGAGACATTATTACCGAGGAAGATATTGGATCATGTGTGATCGCATGTAATCAGGCAAAGGAACAAGAAGTAAGCTACTGCACCCTTGAAAATGGCTGTAATTAAAAAAAGAAAAAAAAGATCCCAAATGTCCATGAGGAAGCAGAGACCGGGATCCTTTCCTTGTGCAGTGCCAGCATGTGGAAATGGTACAGCTCCAATGGAAATCAAGCTGGTGGTTTCTTGAAACATGTAGTAGATGTACCAAGTGACCCAGCAACTCCATTCCTAGGTAATTACCAAAGTAATTGAAAACAGGAACACATACAGATTATTCACAGCAGCTAAAAGGTGGAGAGGTGCCTGTCAACAGAGAATGGCTTAATAGACTGTGGTAAACTCATCTAGTGAAATGTTTGTTATTAAACGTGGAGAGGAAAGAAGTTCTGATCCATGCCACAACACTGATGAGCTTCAAAAACTCTATAACAAGTGAAATAAGCCAGACACAAAACAATGTAAGATTTCATTTGTATAAAATCCATTGTGACAAAAGCATTAGTAGCTGTCAGAGGTATGGGGGGGGGACATAAGAGAAATAATTATGGTAAAATGCAGAGTAATTACTACTGGGTATAAGGCTTCTTTTTTGGAATGATGGGAATGTTTCAAGATACAGATGTAGTGGTTGGTTGCATACTGTTATGGATGTACCAAATGCTAGTGAACTGTTCACTTTTTGGGGGGGAAGGTGTTATGTGAATTTCACAATAATAATAAAAAGATTGTTTTTAAAACAAGATGGCTGACTTTTTTTTTTTATCAGTGTATGTAAGTGATGCTTGTTTAACAGTATAGTTAAAGCTGTGCTGTCTGGTACAATAACCCTCAGCTTCTAGTAACATTCAGTTAGATATTTGACACGCACACCTCACTGAGGAGTGTTACTGTTTTAATTATAGTTATTTTAAAAGCTGGTTGTTGTGATGGTGTATACTTTTAATCCTAGTTCTCAGAGACAGGAGAATCTTGAGACCATGAGTTCAAGACCAGCACAGACTAGATACAAGACCATGTCTCAGGAGGTGCAATGGTGGGGGGGAGGGGAGAGGGCTGAGGGGATGGGAGATGGCTTAGTGGGTAAGAGCACTTGCTGTGCAAGCATGAAGACCTGAGTGTGACTCTCCAGAACCCATGTTGTGGGGCTTTGTTTGTTTGTTTTAGCAAACAACAGCCAAAACCAGGCGTGGTTGCTGTGTCTTTAATGGGGAATGGAGGCACATTCCCAGGAGCTCACTGGCCAGCTAGCCTAGCTTCATAGGGTGGAGAGCAATAGGGGAAATACCAACATCCTCCTCTGCTCTCCATTTATACACACAGGCGTACACACTTGTGCTCATGTGCATAGAACACACACAAAGAGCCTGAAATGCAGTGCAATGGTAGATTACTCTTCTGGTATACACAGTGTCCTTAGTGTGATCCTTAGTGCTGCAATAACTTTTGACTTTTTTTTTTAAGAATTTGAGCATGTTAGAATTAAAAGTTCTATGAAATTAAATACAGATAAAATATTTCTAATGAAGTGATAGAATTTATCGTGAATTTTGTTGGATTTGCTTAGTACACAAGTAGAGCTGGTATGGGATGAGCCCACCCCATCCCATGATAGACTTGGAAGTGAACCTTTCCCTTACGTCTGGCAGATGGCTATAATCCAGTCTCTTCTGTGGGGCAAGCTAGTGACTTGTCCTGTGTTCCATTTCTCAGCATGCCTATGGAGCTGTGAGTTGAGCATCTGTATAGACTTGGTGGTGGGGTTGAGTCCAGTCTGGGTGGTTTACAAAGATCTATCAGCCATAGTTGATCTGCAGACGGGTCTGGGTCTTCCCCTGCCATGCTCCTGGTATGCTCAGGCCTGAAGGAGGCTCCACCTCACACAGCCCTGGCTTACAGAATTTGTCTTCCATCTTAAACAAGCATGACAATATGTGTGTTACAGAGCTTGGAAGTTGTAATGGTTTATTACTGTAGGTCTCAATAATTATTGTTGATAAAGATAAAGGCTGTCTTCTTTCCAGCAGTTTACTGTTTTTCTGTAAGCACCTCAAAATGTCTTCTGGAATAGAGAAAGTATATTTCCTACTTAAAGGTTCTTTACCCCTCAAGCTTGGTAAAGACAGGGCAGGATTCTCAGCATTAGGCTTTCTGGATATATTTAGGGTTACCACCTCATAAACTGCACACCCTTTTGGGGCCTGTAGATTGGAATATCTAGAATAACTTTGTTTTAAGTTTGAGTTGGGGACTAAACAGCATAAGTCATTTACTGGTGGAACTGCACCCGTAGGCAGGTGCTCTCTCCTATTTAAAAAAGGAAGGGGTGTATTTTTCTGTTTATTTTATGTATATGAGTATTTTGCCTGCATCTGTGTCTATGCACTTGGAAAGGCCAGAAGAGGCAGTTAGACACCATGGGATTGGAGTTTTGGGCAGTTGGGAACCACCATGTAGGTACTAGAAATGAAACCCAGGTTCTCTGGAAGAGTAGCCAGTGCTCTTAACCAGTGAGTCATGTCTGCAGCCCCTTGTCCCTGTATTTATTTCCTTGTACTTTGGGCATAAGGAGTAGAAGTTTAAGGTACTGATGTCATGCCATGATTACAGGTTTTTATGTTTTTCCCATTTCTGGAAACCTCCATTTAATGTCCTGTACTGTCAGCCTATCCTCTTAGATGTTAATATTCTTGGGGGCCGACCCCAGGATTCTACAGATCAGGCTTTGCAGCCCATGACCCCCTCTGTGAGCACTGAAGAGTTTATCCCATCACAGACTGGTCGTACAAGCTGGGCAAGCATTACACCTTTGTCTACTGTGATAACAGTTTCCTCATGAGTCCAGACAGTGACCATGAAGGATATGCCTCCAGTTTCTTTTGTGTGTCCCCTTGACCAGTAGCCTTGGGGAGTGATATGTCCTGCTCCTTACTGTACTGTGTTCTTGTGACAGAAGCAGCTGTGCCCTGGAACACCAGTTTTGAAAGATGCCACTGATATCCTTTGTTCCATTTTTGCTGAAATTCCATTTGGCTACTGAGTTTCTATGCTCATGTGATAAGTTTTACAGATTCTAGCGCTACACTGTGTTGTATTGGGTGAGTGCTGCTTTGTTTGTCCACAGTGGATCTAGACTGTCTTGTAGCTTGAGTTCACTTCCTCTTGGGCACCTCTCTGAAACAAAAACTGGGGCTGGAGGACTCCTTCAGGTACAAAGGAGGAAGTGGGGACAGGCACCTGGACCCTGGTCATGGGAGGAATTGGTGGAAGGATTCTGTCAAGTATTAGGCTGCACCCTTCATCTCAGAGGCAGCAAGAGATTGAATGTTGCTCTTGAAAGAAAGATCGTTGCCAAGGGAGGAACTTGATTGAACAAGGCCCTATCAAGCAGGGCTCTCTGTGGTGGAGATGCAGCAGCATAAAAAGGTCCTATGATGATGGATCAGAGGATTTTAGAGAACAGTATCTGTCTAGGAAGTGTGGGCACATGTGGTAGATGGTATTCTGACTCTGAGGACTAAGACCAGTAGGATACAGGTCTTCTTAATTGCCCTTAACATGACCTCTGGCTCAGTGGTTCCTGTGTGTGACCTCAATACCCACTCCTACAGCCATCTTTCCTTTGTGCAGGTTCTAAGCTCAGCCTGGAATATTGTCCCCTCAGACTTGCTGTCCCATGCACAATGTGCCTGCCCTTCTTAGTAGGTCCTGTCTACAGTGCTAAGTATTCTTTTCCCTGTGGCTTGGGCTGTCTTCTGTCATACTCGATACAGGATTTTTCCTTGCTTGTTCCAGGTGAATCTAAGCAAGGTTGGCGAGTACTGGTGGAGTGCGATCCTGGAGGGAGAAGAGCCCATCGACATTGACAAGATCAACAAGGAGCGCTCCATGGCCACCGTGGATGAGGAGGAGCAGGCAGTCCTGGACAGACTCACCTTTGACTACCACCAGAAACTGCAGGGCAAGCCCCAGAGCCATGAGCTGGTATGAGCACCATGGCTCTCCTTGTAGCAACAGCAGGCGAGGGGGTCATGCTGGAGAGGAAGAGTGTGTGAGGATAGGCTAGTCCTGGTTTGGTCCTTGCTTCAGTTCTGCAATGTCCTGCCTAGGCCTATTTCTTACCCAAGGACAGATAAACACTGCTATTCAGCCATATCTCATTCCTGAGCTGTAAACTGTGGTACCACGAGGTGTCTCTCGATGTGCCCCAAACACACCATAGCCCAGAATTGTTGAGTGTTGATGGCTCCATATGCCTTATCTGTAGGCAACTTCCCTGGATCCCTGAGGACCTCCTTGGTGAAGAGGGGAGGGCCAGGCTGCAGAGCCAGCTTAGGTTCTGACTTCAAAAGCTAATGCACAGCAAATAGGTAGAGTGAAGTGAAGTGCTAGGGCTATAACAAGGGAGTGTGAGGTCAGCAGCTTCTGGGAGAGGAAAAGGTTGTGCCTGACCTGTGTCAGCCAGGGACAGGCTGCTGGTGGCAAAGAATGATGGCTTAGATAAACACATTCGTTCTTTCTCATAAGAATCGTGAGAATAGCTACTTAGGGAAGAAAAGGCTGTTGTCACAGGTCCTCATCACTGTCAGATGCCTAACTGAACAGCACCTAAGCTTGTGTGCATGTAGAACAAGCGTGGTTGGGAGAAGGATCAGCAACTGGTATAGGCTGTCTACAGTCAGCCAGGTCTCAGGGCTCTAGAGAAGTTACTGTGTGTTCCCTATTGTCTTGGAAGGAGCCTTACTTCATGGTTTGTATGGGCTGTTCCATCCTTCCCTTCAGAGAAGCATTGTATATTGTAGTAGGATCTTAGATGTGCTTTGTTGCTGCATTGGCCACTGTAGTATGATTTCATGGACATGTTCCCTGTGAGAGAGGTCAAGAAGTCTTTAGAGGTAGTACTGGTGTCCTTACGTCTTCCCCCAGGCAATACCAGGACATGTCGTGAGCATGAACCATGAATGGACAGTGTGTGTTGACTGGCTATAGACTCTTCATAACAACCCTGGTTAGATGGTCAGTGTTTCACAAAGAAGGGGTCAAGTTTCTGAGGTCTCAGGTTGTATTGTGTCTCATAGCAGCTCTAGCAGAGGGCTGAGGTTTACTTCTCTGTCCTGGCCCTGGGTATGGTGAGGGGAAAGACTTCTGTGAGGGGAAAGTACATATAATGAAGGTCCTCAGGCAGAAACTAGGAACTTAGCACTCTCACCTTAAAAGAGATAGCCAGACCTGCTTGGTCACAGTGTAATCCAGTCATCTTGGCCCGTGTCCACTGGACAGAGGTCTATCTGTCGCCCTTTGCCTTAAGGGTGGGACCTTATAGATTTGCTCACTCCTATGTTCAGCGTCAGGACTTCGTCCGCAATGCACTGAGATGTCTACACAAGGTACATGCCAGGGAAGAGTCTGTTTGGCTGGAGAAATGAATGCAGGTACCATCATCCTGGGTGGGTTGGAAGGAGGAGCTACCAAGTACCACTGAGAAACTTGTGCCACACAAGGGAGAGGCCAAGGAAGAGTGGCTCTTCATACCTTCCCCAGGTGCTGCGACTGAGTCTTTGTTGTAGAGAAACATTGAAATAGATATTGACTATGGCCTGAACTGCTTATGTACATTTGCCAGACCTCAGTGAAGTCTTCTGTAGATTTGAACAATGAGGTGAACAGTGAGATGGAAGAGAAGCTAGAAGGTTCTACAGCTGTCTGCACCTGTGATTCACAAGGTCCCCAGGATTATATCCCTTCCAGGACACAAGTCAAAACAGCCTCAAGTGCCGCTAGCCTGGGAGTTAGCCACAATGCAGGATCTGCATGATATGTCAGGTTCTATGCTACCCATCTCCTTCCTCCCCCTTGATCTTTACACTCATTGTTTCTACACTTGTGCAGCCCTCCTTTCTTCTTTTGGTGCTGATGCCCTCTGGCATGGCCCAGTGTCACCATCCTCGAGGACAAATGGAAAACAGTCTGTATTAGTGAGTCTGTATCAAGGGCATAGCTGTCTTCCAGGAGTTAAGAGGCCAGCCTCTTTAATCTGATCTTATCCAGCAATGGTCCTCTGTCAGAACTGGCTGCTTTGTTTCCATCTCTGTAGGTGTTAGGTCTCCTTGTTCTAGTGGCTACCTCCTAGCCTACTGTCCAGGACTGGGAATAGGGTAATGTGCTGGTCTCCAATAAACCAAGGCAGCTCTCGGAATGTTCTGGCCTCCAGGATCCTCACTGCCAGTCTGAAGCAGTCTACCAAAAACCATCAAAAGATAGCAGAGCTAAACCTCTTATGTATGCACTGAGCACATACATACTTAATGCAGCATCCTGGTGTTGGCCTGCTGCTTGGAAGCTGGCTTACTCCAAAGGCAAGGCTTTGGAGGTGTCCTGTTTTTGCTTTCTGTGAAGACTGCCCTCTTTGTCCACAAGACATTGCAGAAACCTGAGTGTAAAACAGAAAGTCCTTACAACAGTGCATAGAAGACTTGTCCACGGCTGATGTACAGCTTCATGACCCAGCACTGTGAAACTGAAGACACTGAACAGCAGCCCAGCTAAGAAGAACCCTAACAAAAACCTTGAAGATGCTATGCTCTAGTGGAAAGAGCTTTGTCCTGAGTCTAAATTGATTCTGCTGTGGACTTGCCATGGGCCTGGCAAGGACTACTGAGGGATGAGTGTGCTTGTCCCAGCAAGGCCTGTAAGGAACCTAGTAGTGCATGGGTGGATCCCAGTGTGATTCCCTCCCCAGAACTGACTAAAGTAATCAGGATGGCCAGGGAAGCCTATGGCTGTGGCTAGTTGTGAGCATAGCTGTTAGGGCTGTGGTAACTAGTTGTCCCACTCTCTGCCTGGTATGTGCTGAAGTCCCAGCTCCCTTTCTAGGCTTGAAATGCCTTGGAGACACATCTTCAGCACATATCACTCTGGTGTTCCATATAAAGCGTCTTTAAGAAAGAGAACTAGAAATGTAGGTGTGGGCCCATTTGTTTCCTCATAGAGCAGGTTAGCACATAGCTGATACTCGCATGTAGGGGTTTTGTGGGTGGCTGAGGTCACTTCTCTAGGATTGCCACCCCTAACTAGCAGAAAGACAGAATGGAAATGGGCCAGGTTCTTCTGCCAGCCTCCATCTGCTGTGCGCATTGGCAGTCGCAGTTACCAACGGGGCTCTGTATCAATGCCCATTTATGGTGTAAACTTGAAGTTTTCTAAATTTGCCAGAATTTTAAATTGTGCTGCTAATGCCACCAATGCTTTGTACTTTAAAGCATTTCAATTTTGAAGTGGTAATATACGTCTTTTGTCATTTTGAATTCTTTAATGTCGCCATAAGGTCACTTCTTTCCAAAGTCAACAAATGGAATACTCTTCTTTTCCCTAGTTAGATTTCTTTGAGCCGGTGTTCATCTAAAGGGGGTATGTAGAAGTACTCAGGGGCCATTGCTCTGTCTGTGTTTTGATGTTTCTGTCTAGGATTCCTCCAGCCTTGTGGTACTTGCCCCCCTAACAGTGACTGACATTGCACAAGCAGGTGCCAGTATTTCCTATGAATGAATTTGGTGGCACACCAAATCTCTATTTTTGCACTGGAGAAAGGGCCAAGCATTTATCTTGGCATCCTGGGCTTCCTCAATTGTGAAATCAAACCCAGCAGCCTACCCTTTGCACTCTAGGCTTGCTCCCGTAGGTCCCCACCCAGCCACCTGGTTCCTGTTCACGCAGCAGCCGTCTGAGACTCTGCTGAGAGGGTCAGTGACCGCCTTACCTGGTTATCTTGCTGCTCTCATCTTGCTTTGATTTGAGACTGCAGAGCTTCACGCTTCTCACGGACAAAGATGGAGGCCTTTGCTCTATTTGTTGCTACCTCTCTGAGGTTTAAAAACAAGCAAAATCTCTCATAGCAGGACACTTTGATTTTGTTTAACAATCCCTAGTTTTGATAATCCTGTAGCTTTGCTGACATTCAGAATTTTCAGCAGCATCTGTCCTCTGCACCTGTTCTACAGGGCTGTCTACAACAGGTGCTCCATTAGGGGATAGTCTCTAACCATGTGTCTTGTTAGTCTTTTTGGTTTCCTATGGTTAGAAGGAAAGACCTCCATCCTTGGGTGCGCCAGTGGTAGCAGCTGAGGAAGGCAGATGCTCAGAGAAAGGTTAGCCCTTCAGCATAGGCACAGGTGCTGCCTCCAGGGCACAGCCCATAGCCACACAGCTCTAGTCTGCTTCTCACTTTCAAAGGCTACACAGTTCAGCAGTGGCCATAGGCTGAGAGGAGCTCGCTCCACCAGCTCTTTGTGTGTCCTAAAGGCAGTGGGGCTTTTCTAACTGCCGGATCCACAGCTGGGCATTCTGAGGTCTTTCTCTCTCTTCCTCTGTGTCATCTCATTCTGCTCTATCCTGTATTGTCTGATGTATTTCTCAATGACAAGAACTTCCTTCCTTGGGGAAGAGGTGCTAGAACACCTCTGCACACCTTAGTCATGTCCCTAAGGGGTTGGGGCACCACCCCTTCATATCTTAACCATCTCCCTATGGATTACTGTAGACTCTGTGGGTTGTGTGGAATTTGGACAGACCTAATATAAAAGGGACAGAAGATAAACCCTGTAGAGCAGCCGGTGCTTTACTGGAGACTGAAGCTGGAAAGCTAGAGATTCAATCTTGGGAAAATAGTCTTGCAGAGGAATTGGCAGTCACTGAGTACCTCCCTTGGGCCTAAGCTACTGCAGCTCCTGCAGCCCTCTGGCCAGCAGTTGGTCCTAGCAGGCAAGTCCTCAAGCCCTGAGGAAGCAAGATGTCTCTGTGCCTGCAGGCAGTCTGTTCTAGGAGAAAGCTTGCAACGGTCTGTGATCTCCTTTAATCTCTCTATTTTCTGTTTGTAGAAAGTCCATGAGATGCTGAAGAAGGGGTGGGATGCTGAAGGCTCTCCCTTCCGAGGCCAGCGATTCGACCCAGCCATGTTCAACATCTCCCCAGGGGCTGTGCAGTTTTAATGTGACCGGAAGTAAAGGAAACCCTCACCTTACTCCCTGCATGCCAGGGACTCACTCCTCCTGATCAGTCCTAGCCATTTTTTTCTTTCATGATGAACCAGGCCTTCCATGTTAACCTTCCACCTTCAGATTATTCTAGAGAAGGTGCAGGGCCAGCTGTTGCCTGGCATTCTCTATGGCCAGCACTAAATGAAGGTGTTTGAAATACAGGAGGGACACATCCCAGCAAACTGGGAGCACATGTTCTGTCTCCACAGCAACCAGCTACTTCAGGCAGCATTTCCTTCCTCCCCTGTTCTCTCTGCTTGCTGTTGTTTTGACGCTGTTCTGCTTGCTTGTCTTCTGATTGGGGATAAGGGGTGGCTGGATCAGAAAAAGCTAAGTTAAAATGGGTGGGGCCAGGTACCTGCATGAGGGCAAATGGGCCGTGGCTGTGGAGCTGCTCCTGGAGCTGTGATGGGATCCCCCCCTCTTTCTCTTCTCCCTTCCTCCCTCTTTCCCTTTCTCTCCCTCTTTCTCTGTGTGTGTGTGTGTGTGTGTGTGTGTGTGTGTGTACACGCATATGTCTTGCTCATCTCTTTGTGGATTCACTTGGCCTGCCTCAGTATTATGGGCAGAACAGCAGAAACTGGGGTTTGTTTGCCTGTTTGAGAAAAAGTTCGAGGTTCTGGTCCAGGTGTGGCAAGGATCCTGTCTGCCCTCTGACTGCAGCTGCTTTGCTTTGGTTCTTGTTGAAGTGAGCTGAGCCTAGCCACCACTACTTGCACCCCACAAGACCTCCTCTTCAAGTATGCTGTACTGAAGCCTGGGTACCTTCAGGAAGAGATCACAGCATGTTGGTAGTTCATTGGTACATTGTGTCAAGCATATTTCTTAAGCAGCTTTGACCTTGAAGGATGCCTCAGGAAGAAAATATTATCCACCAGCTTGAAGACACTACAGTTGAGTCCAAGAAATTGAAGATTCCCCTAAGTCAACCACCAGACTGCTCCCTGGAGCTCAGAGCCTGTGTGGCCCCTGAGCACCTCCAGTCAGGGTGTGAAGACCTGACCAAGGGACAGGGACCCAGGTGTCCCAACCCTTATACAGGGCTTTCTCTGTGCCTGTTGCTGCCTGGCATCTCCATTTGCCAGGCTCTCAGTCTTGGTATGTGTATGTCACACCATGGATTTCAGTACTCCGCTAAGCAACCGTGCAACCAGCAAGAATTAAGACCCTTTGAAGCTGAGGCAGCCTGCTCTCTGGAAATATCCCTGCACTGAATGCTGGTTACACATGCTTTGGAGGAGCCATTGTAAGAGCAGGTTGTAGGACTCATTTCGAGAAGCTTTCCGTCAACTGTGTAGACAGGAGCTGCTTCATTGTAGTCACTTGAGAGATTTCTGACTTACTTCTTTAAAGTCCACACTGGGAGTTAATCTGTGGACCCAGATAGACCACTGTGGTGGTCAAGGGAGAGCAGTGGACCCCAAATACCCAGTCTGGAGTGTGACCGTGTGATTGGATATTGGTCACCACGTTGATAAAATCTCCCTGAAGAGGTCACCCTCGGGGTGCAGAATCTGTCGTGTTCACAGGATCCCCAGGACACTTTGCTCCTTGTTTCTGAAGTTTCCATCAAGGTCCTAGGATTTACACATCCCTATGCCATACAAGCTGACCCACCTAATGAAGGAAGTCTCGTGGTGTGTGTGTGTCTCCAGTCTTCTCTGTGGTCCTAGCTGGCTCCCTCTCAGCCCTCTTCCTGTGGGTAGTCTTCCTGTGGGAATAACGAAGTGAGGGAGCCCTGCATATTTGGGACAATGCTTCTGTGGCAACTTGTCTTCCTTTGGCATGGATTTATTTTTTGTGTTGCATTTTTTCTTTTGTCCCTGCCCTGTTTCAGCAAACAAGCCTGTGCAGAAAAAGCAGCCTGGGAGATAGTATTGGGTGTGGGCTGTGTGGCAGGAACCTGTGCTCTGTGACTGATCCCTGTGACATGTTGTGCATGGTGTGGTGGTGGCTACTGTACCTCCATGTCTCCATCACAGTTGGGGCTCAATCCCAGCCAGCCAAGTAGATAGTTCTTTGCCCTGAGGCACTGCCCTGGCTCGCCCAGCCACTGAAGTTGGCACATTGCCTGTTTTCTCTTTTTAGACACGACAGCCACAGTTTGGTCTCTAAGTCCCACCAGCTGAGGTCTGAGGAAAGCAGGGCGACTCCGTCCCCTTTGTCCAAAGACCCAGAGAGTGGGTGTCCAGCCTGCAAAGCTGCTCTGGCTCCTCGGTGTTGGTTTGCAATAAATCTGTATTTAAGCAGTTCTGAGTCTGTCTGTGACATTCACTGTTAAGACACTTCTGTGAGTGGTCATTACCCTTGACTTCTAGCCAGAAGTCCTGAGTCCCTCTACAAAGTCAACACCAAAACCATATTCTCTGGGTTGTTTCTCATCTGGCTTGTTACCTTTAGAAGGCCTATAAGCTATTAATTGGTTGGATTATTTCAGACAGGTTCTGGCAGGTTCCTTGTTACCCTAAAGGCTGGAGACCCCTTGTCTTAGAGTTACTGCTATAATCAAACACCATGACTAAGAGTAACTTGGGGAGGAAGGGGTTTGTTTATTTGGCTTACATTATAATGCATCGTTGAAGGAAGTCAGGCAAGAACTCAAGCAAAGCAGGAACCTAGAGGCAAGAGCTAATGAGGCCATGGAGGAATGCTGCTTACTGGCTCACTCCCTCATGGCTTGCTCAGCCTGCCTACTTGCAGAACCCAGGACCACCAGTCCAGAGATAGCACCGCCCACACGGGCTGCCCCCACCTCCAATCAATCACTAGTTAAGAAAATACCTTACAGGCTCCTCTACAGTCAGATCTGATAGAGGCACTTTTCCAGCTGAGATGCTCTCCTCTCAGATGACTAGAGCTGTGTCAAACTGATATAAAACTAGCCAGCCCCCAGTCCTCCCCTCACTGTATCGGGCTCCCAAGCCCTGACAATACAGGTTCTCACCAGTATATAACCCTGTATCTGACCCAGAATCCACTCAGATCTCAGACTGTCCTTTCTGTGCTCTGCCCTGTTTCAGAGGATCCATCACTGACCCTACTCACTTTCAGTAGGCAGGACCTGTGGGCTTGAAAGTTAGCTTCTAACTGAATAAAGAACATCAGAATTACCCATCTAATTCCTGGGATCAGACATAACCATAAAAAAGAAAGAAAAAAAAGACATCTTTAGTGATTGGCCCTGAGAGTACAAGAGTAAGCACAGTAAAGCATTTTGTGTGGAAATGTGTCCAGGAGGCGTCAGCTGCTGTGCAGAGAACTCACTGGCCAGAACACTGTGCTTGGCGAACAGACCCTCACCCCACCTCAAATCTGCTCCTCTAGCGGGCCAGCTGGCAGCCAGCTCAGCCAGGAACTGGATGGCCTGCTTTTGTGAGTTAGTACAGAGCCCGGCAGTCCCTGAGACATTCTCCTGTGTGGTTAGAGGCCTAGTGACCCTGGTACAGAGCTGAGTATTCCACACAATGAGGACTGGCTATTGGCCAAGTGAGTTTGTTCTCCACCCCCTGCCTGAAGCTCTGGAGAGTCGAGATATCTGAAATAACCTACTGCCCAGGCACATTTTCTGGGCACCAGAAGATAAACATGGTCGTGGTCTGAAAGCCCTGAGGGCCTCCTTCCAGTCTTGTTTAGTATTTACACAGTCACTGTCTCAGGTGAGAAAAAAAGAGTAATATTCTTCCTTTTCAGAGTCTTCAGTTAAGAGCTGTTAAAATGCTTTATTGTTGTTGTTTTGGTTCATTTTCTCCCATCCCCCAAACCCAGGGTTTCTCTGTGTATTCTTAGCTATCCTGGAACTTGATCTGTAGATCACGCTGGCCTCAAACCGGGAGATCAGCCTGTCTCTGCCACCTAAGTAGAGGGGTTAAGAGTGTGCACTGCCGCCACCACCCATCTTGTTTTTTTAGGTTTTAAGACTAGGTTTCACTCTGTAGCCCTGGCTGTCCTGGAACTCACTCTGTAGACCAGGCTGGCCTCCAATTCACAGAGATCTGCCTGCCTCTGTTTCCTGAGTACAGGAATTAAAGGTGTGTGTCACTACTGCCCAGTTTTTGTTTTTATTTCTTAAGTCTCAAAATTGACAACTTTGTCTTCAAATTGAGGACAGAGCCCCAACATAGCTGAACTCTCAGTGTTGGAGCTCCTGTCTGTTCTCCGCAGTCAAGAGCCCGAGACTCCCTCTGCACATACAGAAGGCTCAGGCTGCCACCTACAGCCCAGCGGCTCCCTGCTGTCCTGGAGAGGATGCGGAGCCCATTGCAGGGCCAGCTCGCCTTGCAGCTGTGGGGATGGTCTTGAGATTGAGAGTCACACTGCAGCCCAGGCTGTGGGTATAACTGAAAGGGTTTCTACATGGACTTCTGCCTGGTAGGTTAGCATTTGCCCGTTGGTCAAGATCAAAGATGCCCAGCCTGGGAGGTAGCCTTGTCTCCCTTCCTGTTGCTTCTCCATACTAGGTTTTGCAAAGAGCTGGACAAGGCCTCAGGGACTTCCTAGTACAACCCTTCCTGTTAGTTACAGGAGCAAGTAACTCTCCTAAGAGTGTGGCTGGCTACCTCATCTGTCTCCCGTCACCCTCAGCACCCAACATAACACTGTCCCAAGGTAGCTTCTCCCTTTATCTGTAGTTGTCAGCTATGGAGAAGGGCTCTACTTCCTAGTAGACTCATTGTAGAAGGTCAGGGTGGGAAAGAGCCACAGAAGACAGGGCTTACAGATGTAGCTAGGACTTAGGTGGCCTTTCCTGCAGGCAGAAAAGCCGCTTGGTTATGGATCCATGGCAGAAGCTTTACTGACAGAGAATTGGGCTTAGGGTCATCTGGTGACCCAGTGGTGCCAGCCCCTCAGAAGCTGTGGGAACTGGCGGCTGTGTGTATGGAGCTCCAGCCTGTAGGACACCAGTCACGCATGGGGACCCTTAGAGGAGAGGCTGCAGCCCTTGGCCATTGGAAGGTGCCAGCAGCACTGAGTCTGATACTGGCCAGGCCAGCGGACACTTCTGCCTGTATGCCCACTCAAAGGGCAGAGATGGCCACAGCTGGTATTCCAGATAATCTCTTCCTGATTGGACTAGCAGGATGTTTGAAAAGATAATTTAGCAGGACCATGTAGTAGCTTCCAGTCATAACAGGTCAGATTCAGGTATGTCTTCCAACAGCTTCTGCAAAGGCAGTAGTTCTAAAAACCCACTGGGGAAGAAAAAAAAATTTTTTTTTGGTAGTGATCTGTAAAGACATGGTTGACTGTTCTCTCAAGTAAATTTGACTTAGTTTAAAGATGTTTTCCCTGGGCTGAGAAGATAGATGGTTCAGTTGGTAAGATGTACACGTGTGAGGTTGAGTTCAGATTCCCAGACTCAAAAAGCTAGGTGTGTGCCATGATCCCTGGGGAGGTAGAGACAGGGATTCCTGGAGCTTGCTGCCAGCCAGCCTCACCAAATAGGCAAGCTCTGTGTTCAGGAAGAAAGCCTTGTCTCAAAAAATAAGGTGACGGGAAGTAGGGGAAGACACTCGATAATTTCAGTTAAAAACTTGGCATAAGAAACCTGTTTAATAAAACACACTTTCCAGAATTAGACAATCATTTGGACAAACTTTTTAATGAACTCCTAACTACACTGTCACCATGCAGCACTCATTTTTCTAAGTGGGGCCCTTAGGTTCACATACACTATCCGTAGGCCTCCCCCCTTCCCCTGTAGTACCACGTGCACTATGTCTTCCCTTCCCCCTCGCACCTTAGAGCCCTCTCTTGTGACCACACTGTGGGGCCTGGGACTCAAGTCTTTGGGGGCCCTGTAGCAGGTTACAGAGGAACATGTCCTTTAAAAGCCAAGCATTTGAGGTTGTACACAAAGTGGAAATGTGTGGCCCTTGTTCAGAATGATCAAGAATTGAAAGTTTGCTGCAGCAGTGTTTACTGTGTGCAGGGCCTGGTGACTGCGCTTGGTAGCCTCTTACACATAGGCCCCTCCTGCTGCTAACAGCTTATCTCCTTGGCTCAGCCCTGATCTTGCTGCTGCCATCCCTCCCTCTTTCACAACCTTATAGCAGTTGGGGATCTTAGGAACCCCCTTGTCTTTGCCCCAAGATGACAAGCAGGATATCCATGTCAGTTTTGCTGCTTGCTTGTTTGTTTTAGTTGTATGAATAAGTGGCTGCTTACCCTTCTTTCACCCGGGCTCTGTGGCTGGTCCCCATTATATAGGCTTTCTGAAGTAAAGATTGTTTTTATTTAGTTATCTTCTACTGGTGAGTATTTGGGTTGGTCTGGATTTCCCTCACTCTTTAGTGAGACTTAAAGGTGGAATTGTGGTAGAGTCTCCTGCAGACTCTTTACTTTTTGTTGTTGTTAATGGGGGTCTGGTCTTGAACTCACAGAGATCCGCCTGCCTCTGCCTTCTTGAGTGTTGGGATTCTAGGCATGCACCACCGCACCTGTCTGGCTCCTCAAATCTTAACGTTTGTTTAGTATTTTTAATGGTCTTTTGTGGCTAGTGTGCTGGGCATGGAGTTAAGAATCCCACTTTGTGATTAAATCAAACAGGCTTTGACATTTTTATTTGACAGAGTTCTTGTACAAACTTTCTAGCTGGCATTTTTATCTAGTTCTTACTTACAATCTGTACACATATGACTAAAAAGAGTACTTTGAATTTACAACTGTATACGGTATAGGGACTCTAGAACTGACCAGCTGGAAGCCCATCATTTCTTAGAAAGTTCCTCCCACTCTGGCCTTGCTCCTTTTAGATATGACTGTTCTTGGGGATCACATCAGTGCCTTCAACTACTTTGTCTATTTTATCTCCATTGCCTATCTAAAACACCAGAGACAGGTTAGAGCTGCTGTCCCTGTGGTGGCTGGTGACAGCTCCCATGCTCCCCGGCTTGCAGACAAGGGCCTCTCTAGTACCTGTTGGGACTACCTTTCTTATCACAGGCACCAAATGCTTGAGTTGCTCTAGGTTTCTTATGCATCCAGTTTGTCTGCAATCTGGTCCCTCCTGGCTCAGCCTGTGTAATAACAAGCACACACAGGCCTGGTGGGGTAGATCTAACAGAAAGCATAGGAGGAAGAGATGGTTGCAAAGGGACTCAACTCCCATGTCCCACCTAGATCCTGCGTCTTCTCTAGTCATCCAAGAACCAGCTAAGGTATACTGAAGCAGGCTAAGTACCCCACAGGTAGAGTGGGGAGGGATTCCTATCTGTACAGTGAGAATTAATACCCTTCAAAGAATCAGAGTTTCACAATCATGTGGCAAGCCACTGCCTCAGATCTACTCAGCAAGGCAGATGGCCACCAGAAATCTCAATGCATTTGGGCTAAAAGCCTCCCTGTGACCAGGTGGAAGGAACATAGTAAGGGAACCAGCTTCCTGGAGTCCTTCCCTTCACTCAAGTCCTGACAAGCAGCATGACATGTCAGCATGCAACATGTCAGGAATGAGCCAGACCCAGCTCTCTGAACTGACCCCTTTAGAGTCTACCTCACACACTGCCCTGGTCTTGACTGTGAGAACAGTCTAACCCTGCCACTTGGGGCTAAGCAGCCACCTGGAATGCAGCAAGGGGCCAGACTGGACTACAGAGAAGGGTGCTTGGAAACACACATAAGAACACAGATTGCATGAGCAGAAACAAAGGAAGTGCCAGAGCCCCCACGGGTTGCCTCCCCATGCACTTGTGTGCCTGATGTTGGTTCACAGGAGGTCGGGTGATTTGTGGAAACGGTGGTAGAGGGGCAATGTCAGCCTTGCGAGAAGACAGTTATGTTGACATAGGAAAGCGTCCTCATAAAAGGCCCTTCCTCACAGGGGAACAGAAGAGCTTGTGGCATGTAGCAGGGTCCACAACTAGGTGAGAGGGAAGTAGGAAGCCGCAGCAGGAGGTGTTTGACTTGAGCCTTTCCACTCTCCTGCCACTCTGGGGATACCCTGTGGTTCCACTCACCTTGATCCACATGCTGGGATACAGCTTAGGCTCTAACCCAGTGATTCTCAGCTTGTAGGTTGTAGGTTGCAACCCCCTCCTCGGGGTTCATAGGCATTGCATACCAGATATCCTGCATATTTGCATTATGATTCATAACCATAGCAAAATTACAGTTATTAAGTAGCAATGAAAATAATTTTATGGTTGGGGTCACCTCATTAGGAAGGTTGAAAACCACTGCTCTAACTTCATTAGATCTCAGAGCTGATACTCCAAAACACCCCAGCACAGCCACACAGCAGAACCAGTGCCTTCACAGTAGTCGTCCTTCCTCAGAATACCTGGCTGCCCAGTGTTCCAGCAGAGCCTCAGCCTCAGCTTTGCCCACAGCCTATCTGACCATGGAGTCATGGACTCTTGATGAGAGATGACATAGCTTTCAGCCTGTGTACTAAATGATGCTTGGGTGAGTGAGCACACATCCCACTAGTAAATGGGCATGCAGACTGCCATGCCTCACCATGCAGCGGTGGGGGCTGGCAGTGGACACTGAACCCCCAAACTACTCAGATTGTACCTTATGGATGCATGACTCCAACGGCCCTTCTGAGGGATGGAACATATCTGGAAGACACTGGTTCTGTGTCAGATTTATCTAGATTCCTGAGGGTTCTGGGAGGACAGGAGCTGGACCCAAGGGGGTGGGATACAGATAAGGCACCTCAACCCATCTAGAGTCCCAGAGCCTGGTGCCCTTGCTGCAGTTCTATGCATCCCAAGCCCACATTGCCTCCCTCCCTCTTTTCCCTGCCCCAAGTTTTCTCTTGTTATTTTCTTTTCTCCTCCCTAGAACTCTCAGGCTGGACATTGGGCCCAGAACATAGAGAGTTAGAAGCCAGGACCATTTGCACACAGTCTGGGGATAATACGAAGAATAATTTGCCTCAGCCACTAGGTGCCTTCTCCAGATCTGCATTCAGCAGCCGTCTCTGATACAACATGCCCACTTTTTTCTCCATCATCTCCATACCAGCTAGATGGTATACACTTTCTGGGTGATCTGACCACTAGTCAAGAGTCAGGTATTCCTACAGGGGGTTAGGGAGTTAGTCCTGTACTTAACCTAACTGCAAAACTGTGGCCCTCAGTGGCTCCCTATTTAAACCATAGGGAGTCAACAGTTAAAAGACCCAATGGTGCCCTAGTCTCTCCCACCAGAGGGCTCACCTAGTATGCCTCAGGATCCAAGTTTCTCTTCCTTTAATTTTTATTTTTCCAACCTCTACACCTGTGCCCATTTTTGCTTCCTCTGCTTGCTAGACCACAAATCTTCAAATACTTTTAGGTGCCCTGCCCCAACCTTAAAAAATCCACCAGTCTTTACTCCCCCATTCACCTTTGGCATACTCCCTCACCTCTATCAGCAGACTTTTGTGCTTACATTTTTACTGTGGTGAAATACACATAAAATTATTTCACAGTTTGTATTACTCTTACCGTGTATGTGTGTGTGTTCATGTACACCTGTGCTCATGTGTGCCTGTGTACATGTGTGCACGTGCATGTGAAATTGGTTCTCATTCTACCATGTGGGTCCTAGGGATGGAACTCAAGTGGTTAAGAAAGAATCTATACTTGCTGAGCCATCTTGGAAGGCCCCAATCAACCAAGGAAACAATTCATTGACATTGAGTACATTCCCACGGTCACATTAAGTACATTGACATGGTGGGACAGCCATCACCACCGTCTGCCACCAGAATGTTTTAAAACATTAAACTTTAGTTTGTTGCTGACATTGAATAGAAGAAATGTTATAGAAGACCATGTTCTAGCTCATGGAAGAGTTAAAAGCCCAAGTTATGCCAACGGGTCCCAATTGTAGGGGCAGCTAGCTGGAGCAAGTGGCAGGGTTGACCACCACAGCTCTCCTATAGGGGCAAGGGATGGTGGCCCTGTGGGTCTTCAGCCAGCCTATCTGGTTTTGATTGTAGCATAAAAATGAATGGAATTGGTGGACTTCAGGTGAGAGGGGCAGCAGGCTTCCCAGCAGGGACAGTCTACTGACAAGCTGTTGGGTGAGGGCTGCTGGGTAAGACTTGGAATGTCCAGCTAAGAATGGACTGGTCTGTTGTTGGTCTCTGTGTAGGGAGGTGTGCCTGGGATTTGGGATATAGCTAAGAGATGGGTCTAGCAGAAGGCCTGTCATGGGGACAAAGATGGCCAGGATGAAATGGTCCTGTAGGCCTTGCTGTCACAATATGCCATGATTACCTTTCACACATGGTTACCTTTCATATGTAACCAAAAATAATTCTAGATGGGTTTCACAGCCTGCACAGTTGTGAAGATACTGCAGTATCCCCAGTGCAAACACAAGACCAAAACCACAGAATGCATTCAGATTCCACCAAGTCTGTGGGTGTGGGTATGGGTGTGTGTCTGTGTAGCTGCATGTGACTCCATAGAAACACTGCCAGAATTAATACAGAAGTGTTTGGCCACAACAGGGCTCCTTTATACTTTTTAGGTACCCTGCTCCTAACTTCTAGAGATCACTAATCTACACTTCACTATAGTGGTACTGTTTCATTTGTGGTATATGTGGAATTATGTAGTATTTTATTATCTTTTTGAGGCTGGCATTTTCATTCACCAAAATTTCCCTGAGACGCACTCATGTTGCCCGGTGTATTACGGTTTATTCCTTTTTCTTGCAGAGTAGCGTGTCAGAGTATGTGGGTGTGCTATAGCTTAACTAGCCACCAATTGAAGGGCATTTGGCTTGTACAATTTCTGAGTGAGGATAGAAAGATAGGGGAAAATATAGAGATATAAGAAGGGAAAAGATTTCCCCACTCTCAAAAAAAATCTGGAATCTGCTTGAGCCTCTCACCAGCTGAGAATAAAAAATTCTAACATATTTAATGTTTGCTTAATAATAATATTCTAATAATTATAATATATAATTAGATAATATTCTATTATTATAAAATAATAGAATAAAAATTCTATCATATTTCATGTTTGCATAACCTGTTACCCCACTTTTCTTTCTTATTTTGTGGGGATTGTTTTCACAATGTGCTTTCTTTGTGTGACCTTGGCTGTCCTGGAACTCTGGGCTCAAACTCACAGAAATCCACCTACCTCTGCTTCCTAGTGCTGAGATTAAAGGCCTTCTTTCCCATCTGTAAACCTAGGAATCTCAACAGGAATCCATTTACAGCAAAAGATGCCCTAGACCCTCATATAATCCAAATGGCCCATAGTTTTACTTTGCCAGATTTTAATCCTATCCAAGGCACCTGTAATTGTATTTGTCAAAAGAGGAAGGGTCAGGTTTGATGGCACACACCTTTGATCCCTGCGTTCAGGGGGAAGAATGTGGACCTCTGAGTTCAAAGCCAGCCTGTTCTACATAGCAAGCTCCAGCCAGTCAAGGCTACATAGACTCTGGGGTTGGGAGGGAGAGAAATTTCTTTTGGTATAACTTGAGTGCCACCAAAATGGTATATATAGGTAATGCTAAGGTGTATAATTATGAGAGGTCCATACCCACATTTGGATATGTTTTATTCTTTCCCTGAGCATCTCTTTCTCTTAACCCCCTTGATGATAATCTGTATTTGAATAAATATCTTTTATCAGGTATGGTAGCTTATGCCTTTAATCCCAGCACTCAGGAGGCAGAGGCAGGCACTCGTCTGTGAGTTTGAGGCCATCCTGGTCTATGTAGCTAGTTCAGGCAAGTCCATGCTACATAGAGAGGCACCGTCTTTTAAAATTTGAGTCTTGGAGCTGGAGAGATGGCTCATTGCTTAAGAGCACTGGCTACTCTTCCAGAGGATCCAGGTTCAATTCCCAGCACCCACATAGCAGTTCACAACTGTCTGTAATTCCAGTTCCAGGGGATATGTCCACCTCACCCAGACATACATGCAGGCAAAATACCAATGCACATAAAATAGCTAACTAAATAAAATTTGAGTCTTTTAATACTTAGCAAATCTTGGGTTTGGGGATATGGCTCATTCAGTAATGCAGTAGAGTGGTTGCCGTGTAAGCATAAGACCTATTTGGATCCCCAGCACCCACTTATAAAGCCAATTGTAGCAAACAGCTGTAATCCGGCACGAGGAAGGCAGACACAAGAAAATCATTGGAGCTTGCTGGCCAGCCAGTGTAGCCAATTGGAGGGTTTCAGGTTCTAATAGAGATTCTGTCTCAAAAAAGGTAAGGTAGAGAGGGATGGAGAGATAGCTCAGCAGTTAAGAACATTGGCTGCTTTTTTCTAGAAGACCCAAGTTCAATTCCCAGCCCCCATGTGGTGGCTCACAGCCACATGGGGTAACTCAAGCTCCAAGGGATCCAATGCCCTTTTTTGACCTCCACAAGTACCAGGTGTGTGCACATGGTGCACAGATGTAGACAAACGCCTGACGTCAACCTCTGCCTCCACATGTATGCTCATACATACATATGTAATAATTTAAATTGCAACTCTTCCTTTAAAAGTATGCATATTCTTGGGTACCTTTCTGGATTTTGTTTTTGAGACAGGGTTTCTCTGTGTTGCCCTGGCTGAACTGGAACTCGGGCTAGCCTCAGACTCACAGAGGGTTAGCATCAGGACCTGCCTCTGCCTCTCAAGTGCAGAAATGGAAGGTGTGCCACACCGCCAGGCTGCTTTTCTGCTTTTAATAAGCTCCAACTATGCTTGTGCTGGTTTGCCATGAAGTTCTTTTCTGCATTGAAGTCAAGGATCAAGTTTTACCTGAGCTGAGGTCTCTAAAGTCTAAAGGAGTATGTGAGGGTGCCAGGGGGAGCTGAGTCTCCATCTCCGCTGCCAGTGACAGTTTCCAGGTTGTTTTTTCCCCATCACAAAGCTGTTATTAACATTCATACACAGGCTTTTGGGTGAACAGACATTTTTATTTCTTTGGAATAAATACCCGGAATGTAATTGCTAGGTCATGTGTTTAAGTGTATGTGTGACTTTATTAAAGCTGTCAAACTGTTTCCAGAGCAGCTGGACCATTTTCCATCCCCACCAGCAACATCAGATCTTCAGTTTCTCTGCATCTATGCCCAGATTGTCTGATGTTGTGATGAGCAGGGTGGTGGTTCCACACAAGTCCTGTCCCAGTGCCAGAACCCGTGCTGGGATGGGGGTAGGGGAATCAAGGCTGCAGGTAGAAATTAGGTTTCCATGCAGTTGACCCCCCCCTCAAACAACACATTATTCTGGATTCCTGGGTGGGCCCCCAAATCATCACATGGCTCCACAGATAGAAAAGTCGGAAAGACGTGCTGTGGATACTAGACCGACCTTCACTGTGGACAGAAGGTGATCATGAACTTGAGGGTTTCTGACTTAGATTGTGGGCTACTTTGTTCTGTCGAAGATGAACTTTGTTATGTTTTATTACAGTAGTAATAGAAAATGATACAGGTTTGAATGGGATTGTTTTATTTTATTTTATTTTTTGAAACAAGGTCTGCTGTTTTGACTGGGCTGGTCTGGAACTCACAGAGATCTGCCTACCTCCAAGTTCTAGAATTAAAGGTATGCCATTGCATCTGACCTCAGTAAAAATTTTTTGTGCCTTCTAATAGACATCTGAAGGCATCTCCTGATTTAATTTGCATGCCTCCAGTGGCTAGTGATTTTGAGCATTGAGCATCTTCTCACGTGCCTTCTGCTACACATGTGAAAATTCTGTTGAGTCTTGGCCAAGTTCTAATTGAATCCACTGTTTTTTTTATAAATATCAGATTATGTAAATTTTTATATATTCTAGATAAAAGTCATTTGATGGCTATGAAATGCACTGTTTTCCCATGATTCTTATCTATGTCATCATATCATATCGTACATCATATCATATCATATCATATTATATCTGTTTCTTGCCACAGCAATCAGTATAGAAGACTTCTATGTCCCCAGAAAGTGTGCAGCAACTGACACAAGCTTGTATCTTCCATTTTGACTCAGTTCTCATGCTGTCTACCTGGCCACAGTATTGGATCACACAGATGGAGGGCTTGGTCTCCATGGTTACCCCCTCTTCATGTGTCAGTCACAAGCCCAGGTGTTTCACCTGTGCTTCTAAGTGGCCAGCTATAAACTGGGTTCCTAGAATTCTCTGCCCACGTTCAGAATTTGCTTAGGCAACTTACAGAGTTGAGGGAAACTCCTGTGTACTTACAGGCATTAACGGAATCTGTCGAGGAAGCACTCATAGAGCAGTGTGTGTGGTAAGGGGCCTTCCTGGAACTGCAGGAACTTTCACAGCTCTTAACTGCGCATAACCTCTCAAACTGGCAACCATGTCTAAATGGGTTCTGATGAAAGCTCAATGGTGGTCAGTCTAACTTTCAACTCTTCCCTGTCCTGGGAGGATGGTGAGAGGGGCAAAAGGTCTCTAGTCCTGCCTTGAACTTTGTAGTGGCCATCACCCATCCATCAGACACTTAGGATACAACAGCCACAAAGTTATCCCATTAGCACAAAAAAGACACTATCACTCCAACAAGTTCCAAGGAGTTTTGGGGTCTGCATGCCTAGAAGCTGGGAAAAGTCCAAATATGGTATATATGTGTGTTTAAAAAAAAGTCCAAATCTATACTCCACAACATCATAGTAGTTAGTAATTCATCCCTTTTACATAATCTTGCTATCCTTTTTACATAGTCTTGCTTAGAGCCGAAGTTTTTAATGTTGATGAGATCCAGTGTTTCAAATTTTCCATTTATGAATCAGGCTTCTGGTGTCAGATCTTTTAAAAAAAATCTTTTTTCTTATCCTAGTTCTCCAAGAATTTCTCCTACGTTTTCTTGAAGTTTTGTTGTTATATTTTGCATTTAAGTTCGAAGTCCTGTTTTATTTTTAAATAATTTGTTTTTATTTTATGTGCATTAATGTTTTGCCTGCATGTATGTCTGTATGAAAGATGTATCAGATCTCCTGTAACTGGCATTTACAGACAGTTGTGAGTTGTGAGCTGCCTTTTGGATGCTAGGAATTGAACCTGGGTCCTCTGGAAGAAGAGCCAATGCTCTTAACCACTGAGCCATCTATCCAGCCCCCCGAAGTATATTTGAGTCATTTTAAAATATAAAATCTGAGGATTCTTTCGCAGGCCTTTCATTGTTTTCATAACATCTCCTTGCTTCAGCACTATTCGTTGAAAGGACGGTCTTCTCTCCATTGATTGCTTTGTTCCTTTTGAAAGTGAATTGAAGAGGCTGGCAAGATGGCTTAGCAGGTAAAGGTACTTGCCACCAAACCTGACAATCTGAGTTTGATTCCTAGAACAAGGTAGAAGGAGAGACTTGACTCTTGACAAGCTGTTCTCTGACATGTGCATACATGTATGCGTATACATACATGCAAAAAGCTAAAAAAAAATGAGATTTTGTAATAGGAATAGATCAGAGTTCAGAGAGACACCCTCTGAGATTTCCAGGATCTTGTGTTCCAGAACAGAGAATTGGACCCTTTGAGAAAAGGGCTGGGTGTGGTAGTGTGCACATTTAATCCCAGCACTCAGAGGGCAGAGGCAGGTGCAGGTGGATCTCTTATTAAGAGTTTGAGGCCAGCATAGTCTACATACTGAGTTCTGGGGGCAGCTAAAGATGCATAGCATAACCTTTTAAAAAAGAAAAAAAGGTGTGTGGGGGATATTCCCAGCATGGGTCCAAGGCCCCAAAGCCCCATCCCGCCCCAGAGCTATGACTTATCTAAGTCATGTCGTTTACCCTCCCCACCTGTATTTGTGTATATCATGATTTTCTAGGCATGCTCTGTCTCTTACTTGTAGCCCTGTGGGGAAGGATTTCCAGTCTTTCTGGTAACTGGCTTTTATATTAAAGTTGATGTACTTCTTTCTCCATGACCAACTGACCCTCTTGCCATGGAGTGCTAATGAGTGCCTGTGATTCTAGCTACCGAAGAAGCTGAAGCAGTAGGGTTACTTGACCACTTGAATCCGAGAGAATATTCTGGGACACAGAGAGATATTCAACCAAAAGGAGGAGAAGGAGCAGTAGAAATATTGATTTTCTGTTTGAGGTTTCTGTTCATTTTTATTCATCTGTATCGATGCTTCCACTAATGCCACCATTTTCATTCTATAGCTACCTTGTAAGCCTCAACATATTGATCCCTTTTTTTATGTCTATTTTGCTTTTTGCAAACTCTTCCTGCATAAATTTTAGGATTTAGAAACAAATATGTATGCTTACAAAAAGCCATACTAAGGGTTGTGTTCTCAAGGCAGATGCTTGCTGTGAAGCTCAGTGTACTCTCAAACTCATAATCCTCCCACTGTAGCCTCCTAAGTGCAGTGTTAAGATGCCTAGGACCATGTCGAGATTCTAATATATGAAAGATTAAACTTATGAATCAATTTGAAAGATTTGACCTCTTTGCTGTGTTGAGGCTTCTAACCCATGAGAGCATGGTATGTTTCCAAGTGTTCAGATCAATGATTTATTTCATTGTTGTCTTAGGGCTTCTCTTGCTGTGTTAAATACCGTGACCAAAAGCAACTTGGGGAGGAAGGGATTAATTTCATCATACTTATAGTCCATCATTGAGGGAAGTCAGGGCAGGAACTCCAAGCAAGAAAACCTGGAGGCAGGAGCGATGTAGAAGCCATGGAGGGGCGCTGCTTACTGGCTTGCTCAGCTGCTTTCTTATACTGTCTAGGACCACCTTCCTGGGGTGGCATCACACACAATAAGCTGGAGCTTCTCACATCAATGACTAAGAAAACACCCTACGGGCTTGCCTACAAGCCAATTTTTTCCTTCTTTTTTCTTTTCTTTCTTTCTTTTTTTTTTTTTTTTTGTTGTTGTTTTTTCAAGACACATTTTTCTGAGTAGCCTTGGCTGGCCCAGGCTGGCCTCAAACTCACAGAGATCCGATTGCCTCTGCTTCCCTTAGTGCTGGGAGACATGCACCACCACTCCCGGCTCCTACAGGTGAATTTTAAGGAAGCATTTTCTTGATTGAGGGTCCCTCTTCTCAGATAACTCTAACTTGTATCAAGTTGACAAATTCAACTAGGATAATTATCATTTAATATTTCATATATTCTGCATGTGTTTTATTGTATGTATATATGTATGTAATGTATGTCAGTGTTCTGTAAAGAAACAACTGATAGGGTGAATCTATACATATTAAAAGGGGATTTATTAGAGGAGTTTACAGGCTGTGTTCTGGCTAGTGCAACAATTGCTGTCTCCTGATGGAAAGGCCAAGAATCCATAGTTGTTCAGTCCATGAGGCTAGATGTCTCAGGTGATCTTAAGAATATGCTGGGATCCTAAAGAAGTAGGTTCTAAAACCAATAAAAGAATGCCTCAGCAGTAGCGTAGATGAACTTATCAGCCAGAGTGAGGGCAAGCAGGCAAAAAGCAGAAACTTCCTTCTTCCGTGTCTTTTTATATAGGCTGCCACCAGAAGCCAAGTGACCCGAAATTGAAACCTTGGGTCAAAATAAATCTTTTCTACTTTAGATAGTCTTGGGTAGTTTGTTACATCACAGTGACAAAAATCTCTTGTAAACACACACAAACGTGTGCACACTTAGACACACATACATACACTCACGCCTACTTTCATTTACCTTTTTAAAAGATTTATTTATTTTTACTTCATGTGTATAAGTGTTTACTTACTGTGTACTGCATGTGCACACCTAAGCCAAAGAGGGCATTAGATCTGGAACTGCAGTCAGAAGCAGCTATCAGACTCCTAGCACATGGGTGCTTGGAGCTGAGCCCAGGTCCTGTGCAAGAGCAGCAAGCTTTCATAGTGGTTGCTCTTGGCATTACCATAGATCGATATCTATGACTTATTATAGTGTTAGTGTCCACACCTCATCAATTTTACTGTGTCTGAACCTTAATTCCATTGATGTTCTTTTTTTTTTTTCTTTCAGACTTAATAATGTAATTGTTAAAAGATTCCTTCTGCACCAAGGAACCACATCAGATAGTGTTGCTGTTTTTATTTCAGCTAGTGAATGTGGCTGGAGAGATACATGAATTGAGCAGTCTGCTTTGCTTACCTTACTTTTATCCTTCACATTAAAAAGTATTGTTTATTTATTTATGTGTGTGTGAGAGTACAAGTATGCAGGCACTCTCAGGGGCCAGATAATGGCACCAAATCCCCTGGAGTTGGTGTTACAGGTACTTGGGAGCTGCCTGACAAGGATGCTGTGACTCAAACTTGGATCCTTTGGGAAAGCAGCACATCCCAGTATTCTTTCCACGGCTTGCCTTTTCCTTTGGAAACCACTAGCCTTTTTCTGGTCCCCTTTTGCTTGTTTGGGGACGTCTATTCCTTAAGGTTAGGATGTTAGCAACCAGTTCTCCATTTTCTCTTCATCTGCTGATGTAGAGATTTCGGGGAAGAGGTGTTGCTGCTGTTGCTTTTGTTCTCCCCACAGAGGTGTTGCTGCTGTTGCTTTTGTTCTCCCCACTCCCCCACCTGTTTTGTTTTTTTTTTTTTTCCCAGCATTGAAAAACTACTTTGCCTCGATTGCCATGGGTCCTGAGAGACTTACTGTGGTGTGGACTAGTGTTTCTCTGTGAGTAATACACCAACTTCTCTTGGGCTGCTGTAACTTCTTTCCTTTGCCTTGGGTTTTTAGAAGTTTAGTAATGTGGTGTGAATTGATTTGGGTTTGTGTTATTTGGTATTTGATCCACTTCTTAACAGGGTAGGCTCGATTCCTTTGTAAAAACTGCAGTGCTTTCAAACATTATGTTACAAATAGTTTTTATTCCTGCACTCTTTCCTCTTCATGAACTCCAGTGATAAGAATGTAAGCTCTCCTTCTCCCCGCATGTTCTCAAGTCCTTGCTCATTCCTTTTCCAGTCTCTGTTCTTAGTTGTTGATGAGTAAATCCCATTGACCTGTCTTGAGGGCTGCTGACTCTGTGGTCGCCAGTGTACTCATGAGTCCACGCAGCAAGGCTTTAACTCCAAGGGATGTATTTTTCAGTTTTATAATTTTCACTTGGTTCTTTTCATTAAAAATAAACTTAGGGACTGGAGAGATGGCTCAGCAGTTAAGAGCACGTACTGCTTTCCCAGAGGACCCAAGTTCTGATTGCAGCACAGCTGGTTCATAATCACCTGTAACTCCAGCTTCCTAGTGCACCTGCATACACGTGCAAATACCTCACACAGAGACACACATATGAAAACAATAAACTTAGAAAAGCCAGGGGTGGTGTCTTAATACCTTCAATCCCAACACTTGGAAGGCAGAGGCAGGCAGACCTCTGTGAGTTAGAGACCATCTTGGTCTACCTAGCAAGTTCCAGGACATAGGAAGACCCTGTCTCAAAACAAACAAACAAAACCCAATCAATCAATAAACATATTAAATGTTTTGCTGAGATATTCTATTTTTACACTTAATTCAAAACAATCCATAATTGTTTGTCAGAACGTTTTAATGATAGCTGCTTTCAAATCTCTGTGAGAGAGTCCTTAGTGTTGAATCCTCCCAGCATGGATGTCAGTTGATTGCTTCTCTTAAATTGTGGCTTTCCCAGTTCTTGGTATTGTGAGAGATCTTAGATTATATCATGGAAACTTTGATGATTATATTGGGGGACTCTCATTCCTGTTTAGGTCATTTTAGCAGATAGTCATCATTTTTAGGCATAACCTGAGTAAGTGTCTGGACTGCTTTTGTGAGACACAGTTTGTTGGCATGGAAGTTTTAGAGACCCTGCATTGCTATTGTGGTGTGCTGCTTGCCAGAATAGATAGTCCTTCCTGTGTGTCTGGGCTTTCATGGCACATGGTGGAGAGATGGGTTGTACTGATTCTCCCTCCCTTGAGTGCCCTTGTGGAACACAGAGTCCTAGCTCTGGTAGACACTCTTTCCCAGTCCTTTGACAAGGTACAGATTTTCCTGTGGTTTGCTTATTCCTCTGCAGATCTAAGCCTAACCTGAGCATGTGGGAACTAAGACAGAAACCCAGGAGACTTGCCACAATGGAGTCCTCAAGACCCAAGGTCCCTGCTAATCTTTGCCTTTTTTTCCCCAGCTCTCAGCTTTTGTTTGTGTGCATTGAATGAGATCAAGGGAGAGAAGACCTAAGAAAGTGAATCTACACTATCTTATTCTCACATTGGAAGTCCAGCTCTGCCACAGTCTACATCCCATCATGGTATTTTTTTCTCCCCAAGGAGGGTAGTTTTGGGTAGCAGCACACAGAAAGCGCCTGGGCTTTAGGCTGTCAAAAGGTCTTGTCATTGTGAAGACTGGTGAGAGGGTGGACCAACTGTACAAGGAGAGGTCATGGACCAGAAAACACAAGATACCAGGAGCCCACTGTGTGCCGCATGAGCAGAAGAAACTCCATTAACATAGCACCCTGTCTAGTAGGCCACAGAATCTCAGGGGCTTTTGAGATTCAAAATACAAATACAAATGCTGGGACAGGGGGAAGGCGGAGCAATGAGGAGAGGAGGAAAGGCCAACTGGGCCTCTGAGCTCTGGACTCTGATGCTTCTTTATAAATCCAAGGTAGATGCTTCCCTCTGGAAGCTCTCAGGCCCCACCCAAGCCTCAGTGGGTCAGAAAGTGCCATAGCAAGAACGGAAGGCACAGATGGGCATGGGGCCAGGAGGGATTTGCAGGGAACAAGGTTCCTGGGTGGAACTAGAGGGTGTAGCATTGAGAGGAGCAGGAGGTAGCCGCTCTCAGCCGTTCCCATCCTAGGATAAAAATACCAGCTTGCAAAATCAGCTGCTAATCTTGTTGCTAGGTAGAGTTCAGCTCCTGAATTGCTATTCTGTGCTAAGTTTGGCTGAACAGCTTTTCCTGGGAATCAGACTCTCCGCCTGCTAGCTCTGGGTCCTGGAGGAGGCGCAAGAAGGCAGGCATTTGGCTGTTGCTTTATGGGGTTTAGCCTGGATATTATCAGCTCTCCCACCCCTAATGCCAGGCATACAGACATGAAGAACAAAAGCACGGATCCCACTGAACTATGGAAAGGAAGATCTGGCCTGTGGGAGAGGACTAGTTTTGAATGCAAAGCTGCCTTCAACTGTCTGGAAATCTGTGGAGAAGGCTGTGCTTCAGATGGTTTATAAAGACACACAGCACATAGGGAAATGGTCAGGGTGGGGCATGGGCAATGTGAGTCTGTGATGACCATCCTGAGAGCTTTGAGGACCTTAGTATTGGGGCAGACATCATGCAGCTCTGGACACCAGGGAAGAGTACTTTCCGAGAAAGCGCCTGTGTCCCCTCCACTTCCATCTGCAGTGTCTAACCTTTGAGTGACTTTGCTGAAGGTCTGAAAAGAGCATGTATGGCCCCTCAAGCTGGGCATCTGGACAAGGAAACAGGAAGAATTGATAGGGAGCTGTGTGAGGGACCCAGGGAGGCTACACTAGGGTCAGGTACTCACAGGGTTAATCATAAGGAGTTTATTTAAAACATAAAATCAAAACTTGAGCTAGACCCAGCAAAGGGCTGCAAATGGCCATGTGAAGGCCGTAGTGCCAACCAGGCCACTTGGGTTCTCGAGGCTCACCAGAAGGAGGGACTCCCAGCCAGAGCAGCCAGCCTTATTTTGGAGGTTCTTCATGGCCTCTCAGACCTTAGGGACTGCTCTCATTCCTATGGTTAGTGGCGAAAATCCAGAGAGGGCTCAAGGCCTTGAAAGGGATGTGAGCTTTCTAGGTTGTGCCCAGGCAGGATCTATATAACAGTGACATCCGCCAGACTTTATGAAACCCCTGGGGCCCAAATGCAGATTCCCAGCCCTCACCATGGTCTGCTGCTGTCAATATCTTCTGTGCAAGTAGACCATCAGGACACCCTTAGGAGGACACTAAACCCCATTCCCACCCCTCTCTCCTCCAAGGACAGAAATATGGTGATTCTCAATGTCAGAAAGTCATGCTATGTTGTATAGAGAACTTTGAACCCCAACACACTGTCAACTCCTACCACCCACAAAGAAGCATCATTGAACCAGGCAGTTGACACATTCAAATCCTAGCTCTAACCTAAGGTGGGTTTGCCAGTAAATGAGCTCTAGCTAAACACAATGGAGCTATCCCTCTCCTTAGCCAGCCCTTTCTGTCCCAGGGAAATAAGACTCTTCTTAAAGAGCTAGAAGGGGAGACCTGTGCCTTGCCTTGGCCTGTTTCCAGGACGCTGTGGGCTGCCAGCGCTCCTGCCCTTTCCTCAAATCTATTCCCAAGAGAGGACACAAATGTTGGCGCTGCTGCTATGATTTTTCCTCATGTGAGTTAACTTGCCAGGATTGAAGAGCTAGTGGCAGCACTGGAGGCAAGACTGAGAAAACAAGGGAAAGAAAAGGTTTTATTTCCTGAAGAGTGATGTGGAAGAGCCTGGGACTTTTGTTTAAGCTAGAATATGTCTCCTGCCCAGTGGGGGTCCAGCCATAGCCTGAAGGGCTCTGTGCAGCCTGTTTTCTCTGCGGGAGGCAAGAGGCAGGGGTGTCAGCGTATCCTCCCTCATCTGGGCCACCAGCTGTTCTTTTTGTTCCCTTTAATAACAGCTTTATTGAGGTATAATTCACATAGCATAAAATTCATTGTTTAAAGTGTACAATTCAGTGCTTTAGGATGTTCACAGCATTCTGCAGCCCTTACCACTTCCTAAATTTAGACTATGTTTTTACCCCAGGAAGAATCCCATAGCCCCTGGCAGTCAGCCTCTCATGCCCACAAAGCCTAATCAATCAATCTACTCACGAATTCTGCCTCTTTGAATTTACCTATCATAGAATAAAGTCTCTATCTCGCACCACAAAGAGAAATTAACCCAAAATTTATCTAGACCTAAATTTTAAGAGCTGACCCCAGCTATTCAACTCTGAAGAAAATACAAATATCTTCATTTTGGATTTGACTGTTACGTCTTTGATATGATATGGATCAAGTGATCTTTGTTAAAATTATGACTTTTAGTACATCGAAATATATTATCAAGAAGGTAAAAAATAACCTACAGTTTTGGGGCCAGGGAGCTGTGCGACCAGGAGAGCCAGCTCGCAGTAAGAGTGAGGTTGAGGCATGTCCAAACCACGAAAATCTCATGAGGTAGTAGGACCGTTCCCTCCCTGTTCTGGCCTGCATGTCCTGGCACATATAGCCTTATGGGCCTCTACCTCTGCCACCCTTGACATGATCACATAGCCTGTGGCCAGGTTACAAGTTAAACTTCCTGTCTCTTTATAAGGTCATGTCCAGTAAGCACCTGGAATTTCTCTTCATGCAAATATGGCCCCAGCCAATGATGTACACTCACCCCAAAAGCCTCTGCTCACTCCCCAAAGGTTTAAATAGCTTTTGTTTCCCCCAATTAAAACAGGTTGTCTTACTGAAGCCTGTATCCTGAAAAGTCTGTTTCTTGCTTGCTCACCAGCACCTGAGGTCTCCATGCCCCAGCTGTCCCTGCCTTGCTTCCTCTCCCAGGACCCACCGTTTGTGATTGTGGTTAGTCACACTGTTAAAGGTGGGGAGGGCCAGGGACAGCATACATGAAATAAAACATTTGTGATCATGTATCTTATACATGTTCAAGGTCAAGAATGTAAAAGGATGTCAGGCATGGTGGCTCATGTCTCTAATCCCAGCACTCAGGGAACAGAGAGGCAGGTGACCTGTGAGTTTGAGGTCAGTCTGGTCTACAGTTTCCAGGACAGCCAGAACTATGTAATACAGAAACCCCCTCTCAAAAAATAATTGTAGAAAGAACCTTTCCTACTCAACACAAAAGAAACAAACTGATGAAAAATGTGGGCGAAAGTATATGCTTCACACATACTCAAATGTCTGAACTCTCCAGAGGAAATGAAAGGTGTTGGTGAGGCTGTAAAGAAATGAAGGCCTTCATTCCCTGCTGGACGCGATGGAAAACGGGAGGCTGCTATGAGAAACAATCCACTATTTCCTCACGTTTAGCATGGAATTGTCCTATGAGCAGTGATTCCTACTCCTAGGTATAGACCCAAAAGAATTAAGACCACTCAGATGGATACTGGCAGTCAGTGAAGCAGTATCATAATCACCCAAAGAAGAGAGAATTCCAAGTGCCCAGCAGCTGTTGGGTGGCTACACAAAATGTAATGTGGTATACCTATGTAATAACTGACGTTCTACCATAAAGAAGGTTGGGGGCTGAGGATATATTCATTTGGTATAATGCTGCACAAAATCTTGAGTCTGAGCCCCTGCACCAAATAAACCAGGCATAGTGACCTATGCCTGTAACCTGAGCACTTGAGAGGTGGAGGCAGAGAGGATCAGGAAATCAGGCTCATCCTTGGCTACACAGAGAGCTTGAAGCCAGTCTGGTGTAGAGGTGCTGGGCAGGAGGTTGTTTAGATCATGACAGCTCATGGGTTCTGGCATGGATGAAGTGTGCAGACATGCTCAAAGGAGCAAGTCGGACACGAAGGGAGAGTAAGTTAGGATTCTGCTACTTGAATATTTCAGTATTCAGAAAATCAATAAGGTAGATGATAGTGATACATGGCTGAAGAGTTCTGTGTGGGTCAATGAGTAGTTCTGGAAATATATTAGTGACAGTTACATAACCTGGTAGAAGTACTTAATGCCACTTGAATTGCATACTTTGATTAAAATTGAAATTTTATGTTATACACATACTTTATCATCAGTTTTAAAGTGTTAAAAATGTATGGGTGTGGTGGCACACACCTGTAACCCCAGAAATCAAGAGTCTGAGAAAGAAGGATCACAGAGAGTTCTCATCCAGCCTAGGCCATACAGAGAGGCACTGTCTGAAAGGAAATAAAATGCAAACAAACAAATGTATGCATGCTGGTTCCAGGAGATAGATTGGTTAGACAAGTTAATCATTTCTCCATGTCTGCTGCTTTACCTCTCTACAGTGGGGCTAAATGTGTTACTTAGTCTGTGAGATTGTTGTCAAAATCAAATAGCATAATCCATGTGCCCACTTAGCACAAAGTCTGATTAGTAATGAGTGTTCAGTAAGGGAAACCATATTTATATGATCATAATTGCTCTGTCTAGAAACATGCTGTTTGATACCAACTGTAAAAAACATTTTCTGATGCTTGAGAGAGGGCGCAGTGGTTATGAGCACTTTTTGCTCTTGGAGAGGACTCTGGTTAGGTTCCCAGCACTCACGTTGTATCTGATAACCATGTTCCAGGGGATCCATGCTTTCTTTTTTCCTTTTTCTTTTTCTTTGTGTACTAGGCATGTACACAATGCACATCCATGCAGGCAGAATACTCACACACATACAAGTAATAAATCTCCTTTAAAACTACATTTCCTTTAATTTCGTTTAATCCCAGAACCCAAGAGGCAAAGGTGGATCTCTGTGAGTTTAAGGCCAGCCTAGTCTATATAAGAGTTCCAGGCCAGCCATGGCTAAATGGTGAGACCCACCCCCCAACACACATACACACGCACACACACCTCTCCTTGGGAGGTGGAGAGATAGCTCAGTGGTTAAAAGTGCTTCATGCTCTTTCAGGGGTTCTCAGTACCTTCATCTGGTGGCTCACGGCTGCCGGTGTGTGTCTTTCTGGCGAGGGGATCTTGACACTCTTCTGGCCTCCACAGGCACCTCATACAGAGACACTAATACATAAATAAATCTTAGTTAAAGTAATGTTTCCTGAGAACATTGAAAATAGATAGAGAGTCCAAGTTAAACAATTATTTGAATGAATTGGACAGTTGCTGACAACCAGAAGCAGGTTCTTTAAACCTCATTTCCAAAGATGAGACCTGGACAGGGTGAGCTATCCATACTGTTAAGCCCCTGGGTGTTTTTTACTTTATGAGACAGAGGTTAATCAGAACAACAATAGTCACGCTACTGTGGATGCAAAGTTCAGGAGGCTCAACTGAAGACTGCAGGCAACTAAGGAATGCTGAGAGCTCTTCCTCAGGGAGGAACACACTGGCCGGTTATCCAGCAGCAAAAGGTCATCCCTGAAAACATACAAGTAGCATTATATGGACTGAGCAGTTTGTAATTATCTATTTAGGAACATGCACACAGATCCATGAATCTGAGAGAGGCACAAGGGAGGGGAGTATTACATGGGAGGATTTGGAGGGAGGAATAAGAAGGGAAAATAATGTTATTGTACTATAATCTCAAAAAATAAAGTTATAATTTAAAAAAGCCAAAAAGAAAAGAGACAGACACTAGGAATTCAAGCACAGAGCCAATACTGCCAAGGTAAGGGAGCTGGTAGAACTTCCAGGAATTTCATTAGGAATGGGGAAAAGTTTAACTCTAGGGTTGACAAACCGGCTAGGACCCAAGGGGCCAGGAGTCCCAAATGTAGAGGTTTCCCTTGAAACACTTGCCTACATATTAAAGCCACATGGTGAGAGGCTAAGTCTAATAAAGTAGGTGAAGAGTTGAGTGGAGTTTTCAATGATCCCATGGTTCTGATGAGATAAAAATGGGAACGCAGGAGCTGGGTATGAGGTTGCATGCCTTTAATCCCAGCACTCAGGAGGCAAATGTAAGTGGATCTCTGTGAGATTGAGGCTAGCCTGGTCTACAAAGTGAATTCCAGGACAGCCAGGGTGGTTATACAGAGAAACCCTGTTTTGAAAAAAGAAATGAAAAATAATAACAGAGTTCAGGATCTTAGGTCTGTGGAGAGGAACATTTTAGGAGCAGGTTTTACCTGTGGTATTGCACAATGAAACTCACAAGAGCCACGGCCGTACTTGTGTCACCTAGATTACAGTGGTTTTCTCACACTACAGCTATTCCAGAAGACAAGGGCAGCCTCTGCCAATCGTGTATTTTATATATGTGTGTATACAGATATACATATACCTGTGTATGTACATACGCACACATACAGTGTGTAAACAATTGAGACAGTATAGATGGACTTAATTATTGGTGGAACAGGAGAGTATTAATGAAAGTGAACTGGTAGGACTTAGAGAATCAGAAGACAGGACAGTAGAATACATCAAGGTTAGTGTACAAAGTTGTTTTTTTTTTTAAGATGGATAATACAGAAGAGTATGAGATGTGTGGGACATATTGAAAATCTCTAAAAGAAACAGAGTTGTCACCAGGGGCCGTATTGATGTGAGCAGCCTGGGCTGCCACCTGAGGCCATGTGATGTCCAGGTCTGTGCTGCTGCTGAGGGCTATGTCTGGGTCAAGAGCCTAATGCAGCCGGAGTCTGTTTTGATGTCTGCAGCCCATGTTACCTCTGAAGGCCATGAGGTTGTCTGTGGTCTGTGCTGCCACCTGAAGCCATGTTGATGTCTGTGGTCTAGGCTGCCTCTGAGGCCCTTGTCTGGGACCGTGGATCTATTGCAGCCGGGGCCATGTTTGTGGTCTGTGCTGATGCCAGAAACCAAGAGGAAGCCCATGACTGTAAAGATCAAGGAAGCTTTTCTGGCGGTGATATTGATGACTGCAGGTGCGTAACTGAGAAGGAGGCTCATGCAGGACTTCTGTCATGATCCCCACCCCTCAAAGCAACAGCCATCAAAGAGAACACTTAAACATTGTGGTAAGGATGCTGAAGTGCAGCTCTCAAAAGCTGATGGCTTCCGGCAGGGGTGCAGGTGAGGACTCCGTTTTCCTTGGGTGCTCAACTACTGGGAGTTTAACCGTGCTGCAGTAAGTATCTGAACAACACAAATTGGACTTTTTTATTGTTATTTTATCAATGCAGGAGGCCACAAAGTTGCAGGGATGGACATGGAGGTACTGTTATGTGAGTGTGATGGGGGTGTATGAGGTGAAATTCCCAAAGAATAAAAAAAATATATTATTTTGAAAAAAGATAAAAATACATAATACAGAAGAGTATAAGACATGTATGGGACATATTGAAAATCTTGAAAAGACGTACAGTTGTCTCAGAAGAGAAATTATATTTAAGAAGTAATATTAGGTTATAATTGTTTTAGAAACAAAAGAATGCCATCAGTCTACAAATGGAAGACCAATGCACTCCGGCAGGATAAACGCAGTCTTTTGGGGGAGGGGGCACTGACTTATTTTTATTTAGTATAATTCCCTAAAATTTTTTTAAATTACACTTTATTCACTTTGTATCCCCCCCATAAACCCCTCCCTCCTCCCCTCCCAATCCCACCTTCCCTCCCCCTTCTCCATGCATGCCCCTCCCCAAGTCTACTGATAGGGGAGGTGTTCCTCTCCTTTCTGATCCTAGTTTATCAGCTCTTATCAGGAGTGGCTGCATTGTCTTCCTCTGTGGCCTGGTAAGGCTGCTTCCCCATTCGGATGAGGTGATCAAAGAGCAGGCCAATCAGTTCATGTCAGAGACAGTCCCTGTTCTGTTCCCTTTATTATGGAACCCACTTGGACACTGAACTGCCATGGGCTACATCTGTGCAGGGGTTCTAGGTTTTCTCCTTGCATGGTACTTGGTTGGAGTATCAGTCTCAGGAAAGACCCCTGTGCTCAGATTTTTTGGTTCTGTTGCTCCCCTTGTGGAGCTCCTGTCCTCTCCCTATCTTACTGTTTCCCACATCTTTCCTGAGATTCCATGCACTCTGCCCAACAGTTAGCCATAAGTATCAGCATCTGCTTTGATATCCTACAGGGCAGAACCTTTCAGAGGCTCTCGTGACAGGCTCCTAACTTGTTTCCTGTTTTCTTCTTCTGATGTCCATCTGCTTTGCCTTTCTGGTTGGGGAGGGGGGTGCTTTCTCAGACAAGTAGGAATAACACTTCCTCAAGATCCAGCTAGACATATATCCAAGAGGCTCAAGTACACAATAAGGACATTTGCTCAACCATGTTTGTAACAACTTTATTTGTAATAGCCAGAAGCTGGAAACAACCCAGATGCCCCTCAACTGAGGAATGGATACAGAAATTTTGGTACATCTACACAATGGACTATTACTCAGCAATAAAAAACAAGAATATCATGAAATTTGCAGGTAAATGATGGGAACTGGAAAGGATCATCCTGAGTGAGCTATCCCAGAAGCAGAAAGACACACACGGTATATATTCACTCATATAGACATGTAATATAGGATGAACCTACTAAAATCTATACACCTAAAGAAACTAATCAAGAGGGAAGACTCTGGATAAATGCAGTCTTTAAAGGTCCCTGAGCAGTCACACAAAGATGGACAGCATACTTTCCAGCCCACACTCAGAAGGCAATAACGTATTTAGAATATTGGGGAAAGTAACTGCCAATGTATAATTTCTTAGAGTTCTGTAGCAGAAACACTTCTCAAAAATGAAAATTTCTAGGGAAAAAATTTAGAGTGAGTACATGGAGTTTATCAGGCCTCTTGTCTCTGAGAGTAGCTATTACAAAGCGTAAGTAGGTAATAATAAAATAACTAAAACACACAACCAAAGACTAATGTGGAAGAGAATAGAAAGCAAGTTATTTAATCAAACACAGGCAATAAAGAGGAAAAACAGGGGCTGGAGAGATGGCTTAGAGGTTAAGAGCACAGGCTGCTCTTCCAAAGGTCCTGAGTTCAATTCCCAGCAACCACATGGTGGCTCACAACCATCTAAAATGAGATCTGGTGCCCTCTCTGGTGAGCAGGCATACATGCAGACAGAGCACTGTATACAAAATAAATAAATTAATTTAAAAAAAAAAGAGGAAAAACAATACGAAAACACATAGATGATATAAATAGAAGAAGGGTTACATAGTGGGTAGAAAATACAGAATACCAGGAGTACACTAAGTGTAAGCAGACTAAATATTCAATGCAAAAAGCCATGATAATCTAAAGGAAAAATGAAAAGCTACATTGCTACCAGAGGTATGTCTTAATAAAGATGCAGAGGTTAGAAATAAAAGGACAGAAAATATACCCCATAAACTGCCAAGAGGTTAAATATACAGCTCACCCCTGTACACCACACTTTGCATAAGGAGCCTGTTCACATTTGTGTCCTAGGTGTTCCATAAAGACAATGCATTTTAAATGACAGGGGAGGGTTTTCTCATAGTCCTGATATCCAGAAGTCTCAGACATGTGGGAAGGGATGGCTTCCCTGGGCCTCTCCTTGGGAAAAGTCTCCTCCTGTGCCCTCATAGCTCGTCCCTCTGCATGCCTCTGTCCAAATTTCTATTTCTTCTAAAGACACCTGCCGGATCAGTGTCCTCCATGCTGGATTCACTCTTACCTCAATCATCTCCGCAGGGTCACATTCCAAGGTGCTAGGTTAGGATTTCAGGATGAACAACATTCAGAAGCCAACACTGCTAGCCTCAGCCATGTAACGCATTGGGGGCAGGATGCCACGGGCTTCCCAGGAGTCTATTCAGGGCAAGCTCTTTCCTGGAACATACAGCACTTGAGCCAACTGAGCCTTTCCTGCACACTATGAACCCCAACAGAATTGTTTTTAGATAAAACAGACACTAAGAAAATAAGGCTAACTAGAGATAGAGACATACCGTGGTGATGAAGGCATGTACTTACCAGAAAGCTTTAAAATTTCACATGAACTCAGTAACTTCATAGCATAAAGTTGACAGTCTTCAAATGAGGAATAGAAACTTTGGCAGACACAGTAGACAATTTTAACTCACCTCCCATACTAAATGAGAGAACAGGCAGACAACAAAACTCAGAAGGAGTCTGAGTAACGTGGTTAACAACTTGGTGTGCTTGGCACATTCAGAACACCAGGCCCAGTAATGACAGAATACACATTATTTTCCTGTGCATATGGAGCATTACGAGAATTGATCATATGGCTGAGCCATAAGTTTCAACACATTTTAAAGGATTAGAATTATTCAGATCATGTCCCAGGAATAGAAGGGAACTTTTCTTGTTCTGTTAAAGAGTAGCTATAAAAAAAATGACTTTAATGATGAAATATTTAAAACGTTTCCCCTAAGACTTGGACTTTGGTGGGGGAAATGCAGTAACTGCAATGGTTCTGTGTTGTACGGAAGACCACCCCCATCCTCAAGGGACATGTGGCAAGACTCCTAGCAGATGCCCAAGACCATCCATAGGAGCAAACCATATATACTCTGTGTTTTGCTGTGAGCTCCAAAGCATCTAGGAAGTCTGTAGCGGCAGAGTGGGTAATGTATACAGCATCGTGCGCTAAACAAAGGGACGGTTGACAGCACGGTAGAGGTGGGGGGTAATGATGTGGGATTTCACCATGCTGTCGCGATGGCCACTCGAACTGTCCTTGAGAGAAAGTAGAGTGGCTGTGGGGATGAGTCTGTCAGGGACCCACATCTTTCCATTACTAGTGTCTCCTGCCCGAAACGATTGCTTCCTGAGTTTTGTCCAGGGTTATGGCTATTTATAGCAGGTGAGGCCACAGCGGAATAATCCAATCTGTAATATGTGAAAGTTATAAGTAATTCCTGAGGGAGACAGTGACACCCTACTTCCTGGCACTATGCCCTTCCTTGACTAGCACCCCACCTGGCTGTGGCCTATTGCCCTGCTGGTATGACTGTCTTGAACCTCCTCGATAGACTTTCCAGATCAGCCCTTCCCTCTGGTTCTCTTGGCCTCTGTTTGTTTCTCTGTGTTTTCACTCACATCTTACCCAGGCCACCTCCTCAGCGCCACATCAGCAGAGAACCGGATGGCCCTTGCCTCCTCCTGTGACATTCGTAGCTGTGGTTCCTCCCTCCTTCTGTGCTGCTCCTGCGATACTCTGGAAGACTTTGTTTTCACCTGACCCTGTGGGCGAGGGTGTGTGAGAGGCCCTTAGCCTCTGCAGCCTGTAAGCAGAACTCGGTATTGATCCCAAGCCTCCTCACTCTTGTTTTTCATCTGTCCTGCCTGCATGCCTGGAAGGCAGGAGTGGTCCAAGCTACCTGTTCTGTACTGCTTACATCCTGCCTCCAAAATGCCTTCCAACTGGGGCCCTTCTAGTCCCCTGCCAAATAAATGGCAGCTATTATGAATACAGTTAATGACCCCAAAGGTGAGGTCATTGTAAATACAGTACCTCGGGTATGGCAGGGCTTGGGGTATGGAGGCATGACTAAGAAGGAAGAAAGTCAGGGACACTGAGAAGAGCCTTGGAGGGTCCCCAGAGTCCACTTGACCCCTGCAGGGGCTGGTTGAGCCAACACCAAACTGGGGCCACCTGGAATGGGAGACTCAACTGAAAAAATTGCCTCCATTGGGTTGTATATGGGCAAGTCTCTGAGGCATTTTATTGGTTGATGGTTGATGTGGGAGGGACCAGTCCACTGTGGCATCCCTGGGAATATGGTCCTGGGTTGTTGAAGAAAGCAAGAGAGCAAGCCAATAAGAAGTGCTTCCCTGTGGTCTCTGCCCTTTCTGCCCTGAATTCCCTTGACAATGGACTGTGATAGTGACGTAAAGACCACATAAACCCTTTCCTCCCCAAGATACTTCCAGTTGGTGTTTCTTCACAGCAACAGAATATAATGAATACACTGATACTCCAGGCAGGAAGCAAATAGGAACTAAGTGGGGGTGCCGTCATTGTCACTGTACCTCATGCAACAGGTGCTTCTGGGGACATGGTGGGGTACCCTGACCTGATGGCTAAGCCAACTGTGGCTATATCCGGGTCTGTCTGTGTTGGTTGCCTGTCACACCCTGGCTGCTGTGAGGTCTAGGCCCACTGACTGGAGGCTGAGGCTCCAGGAGAAGTCTTGTGGTCCAGGGATATGACTAATGTCCAACTAGGCCAAAAACGAAGGGACATTCAGAGAGGATCACAGAAAGGAAGGAGTAAGAACTCAAGCCCAACTCAATGCAGATATATAATAAGCGCCACATGTGACTGGGTGCCAAGAACCTGCACGGCCTTTATCTCCACCTCCCTTGGGCCCTTGAGCCCTGGTGCCAGCTGGGCTGGGCTGGGCTGGGTCCGGTGGAAGTAGAGCAGGGCAGGGGAGAGCAAGAGAGCTCTGCCTCTCACACCAAACTCCTAAGACACAGGGAAGTCCACCTGCAGGGTACAGCCTGTGCTCTTGGGCTGGGAGTCAAGCAGGGCCACTCTGGGAGCTACAGGGCCATTGGCCCTTCCTCGACCCCCTCCCCGATCCTGCCAGGACTCCTGAATTGTAGAGTCCATGCAGGAGACCCAGAGGCCCTTTCAAAAATGCTGGCCTCAGATAGTTAGGAGAATTCCTGGAGGATGCAAGAGGGTCCTGAGACCCTCAAAGGAGGAAATGAGTTTTGAGCATTCCCGTCCAAGCTGGGCACCGCTGCCCTGCCATGCCAGTTACCTGGGAGCCTGAGTCAGTCAGCTCTGGTCAGCTTGCAAAATTAGTTGAGATCCTATCTCAAAACAATTTTTATGAGGTCACAGGGAAAAGTCTGGGAAATATGAGGCCCTGGCTCATTCCCTAGGACTGAAAAAAACAAAACAAAACAAACAAAACAAAACAAAACCACCACCACCAAAACAAAACAGTGCCTCCCATTTCCTACTCTAGAAGACACAGAATCTTGGGGAGGAGATGGTAGTGCCCCCAAAAATTCCCTCTGGGGATAAGGCCCCATGACCTTGGGTATATCCCTGTGCATTTGAGACAGACTTGTCTCTACCTGTGCTTTGCTCACAGCCTCATTCCAGCCTATCCTGGAGAGGGAGGCAGGAAATGGGATCCCCACAGCCTCCTACTGCCTCCCTCACTGCTGCTGGCCTTCAGGTAATTTCCTTAGCTGCTGATGGCCTCCTCCTCGTTGCATAGCTTTGCTTAGTGGCAGACCAGGATGAGACTCGAGCAAGGCAGCCCGGCTGTTGTGTACAGGCCATCACCCAACACTGTGTATGTCCCTGCCAGCAGCTTTTCCTAATTATGGTGGCTGTGTACAAATTGCATTACATTTGTCTCCCTCCACAAGAAAGGCTCTCGCATTCCCAAGCCTTTGCCCTCCTTGCTTATCACGTGGCCAACAGTTGCCTCCTATTGCGGGACTCTCTCCGCCAGGCCTATCCCCTGTGGGGGGCAATTTGGGCTGTTTCCAGTTTTCTTGGTTATAAATAGCACTGCTGTGCATATCTTCATTACAAATTCCCTTCTTACCCTGAAACCCAGAGCTCCAGAGCCTCCAGGCACCCAGAACCCAGGCTCACCACCACACAAAGCCTTGACAGAACTGGAGACCTCAGACTTGTGCTTCTTAGACCATGAACTAGAAGCTGATGCTCGTCATCTCTCCAGTTCCCAGACAGAAGACGAGCAGGGATTAACCCTGCAAGTGCCCTTCCTGTCACCGTTTTCCACGAGTACCTATGCCTTAGGATTTAAACATCTTTTTGTATGTTTGGGGCTGAGGAAGTGGACCCTGGTGGCAAAGAGCACCAGCTTTTTAAAAAAATGTTAAAAACATACATATTTATTTGTTTGTTTGTGTATGTGTGTGTGTGTGAGAGAGAGAGAGAGAGAACATGTGTTCAGGAGGGTGCTGGGATCTAAACTCTACTCTCACCTGGAGCCCAGTTCTCCACCACCCCTCCTCCACGGTTGTTTTTTCCTCTCCACCTTTTAATGCTCACACCGTTGTCTTTTTAAAATGTGCAAGTATAATGCACGAGTATATCCTTATTGTGCAAAGTTCAACATTTATTCTTTTTTTTTCTTTTTTTGAGACATGGTTTCTCTGTGTAACAAAGCCCTGGCTGTCCTAGACTTTGTTTGTCGACCAGACTGGCCTTGAACTCACAGAGATCCTCCTGCCTCTGCCTCCCTGGGATTAAAGTCAAGCACCACTACGTCTGGCTCCTGACTTTTTTTTTTCTTTTCTTTTCTTTTCTGACCAGACTTGTTAATGATTTTCCGCTCTTATTTAAAAAAAATTTTTTAACTCTTTTAAAATTTGGAAGATTTGGGTCGATTGAACTCAGAGGTAAAGTACTTGCTTAGTAAACAAGGCTTTTCGTTCATTCTTCATCACAGCAAAAATTAAAATGAATGAATAAGACTGTTCTTTTTTCTTGCTAATTTTTGTCTGACATTGCCAAGTGTGTCCCTCCACTTTTTTCCGGCTGTCTTGTTTGTTCCCAGCTTGAGCTGGAAAGCACAGGCTGTGGCTGATCTTCCTGGCTCTCTGGTAAGCGCACACTGGCACAGGGCCTCCTGAGCACTGCCTTGGACATGACCAGGCCTCACAGGCCTCTGTGTGTTTCTGCGACTCTTTTCCTTAGCCCCTTGTTAGCTAAGGTTCCTGTTCAGGCAATAGTCTCCTTTGGTTATTCTTTAACTTTTATGTTATTGCTAGTGGCCCCTGCTTCTGTAGAATTTTTTTGAGATTTCTTCTGTCCCCCAACTCTTGCTTTGTGGCTAAGACTGTTCCATGTGAACGAGAAGCAATATATTCACCATATGGGATAACAATATGAGAATACACTTCGTGTAATTTTTAGGTTGAGGTGTGATTTGCACACATAATCACATGGAGTTCTTGTAAATTGCATTTACATAAAATGCACCAATTTTAAGTTTCCAACACTTTGGGCAAATGTATTCACTCATGTAACCATGGAAAAGAAAAAGCACAATTCTGTCATCCAAAATGATTCCTTTGGGCCCTTCTAGTCAGCCCTTGTCATGTTCTGAATCTGTGTCCGTGAACTTCAGGAGGAATGGAATTGTGCCATGTGTGTCTGTGTGTGAGCTCTTCAGTTACGCTCGAGAGAATGAGTGTGCCAGTCAGTGTTCGTTTGACTCACTCCAGGTTATTCACCTACACTCACCTAAGTTTCAGCTGTGTGAATAGAGTAACCGTAAATGTTCTTATATAAATTTCATTCTTTCTATTTTTTTGTGACATATTTTTTACTTCTGCCAGGTAAATGCCTAAGAGGGAAACTGACATCATAGGACAGATATCTGTTTAGTTTTATAAAAACTGTCAAACAGTGCCTCAAAGTGGTTACCCCATATGCTTATAGACACAGTCTAATAGTCTTACACGCTGACTACCACCGACATTAGCTCCTGTCACTACGTGGCACTGAGAAACAGTTGCGGCACACTTCCCCAATCTCCCTCCTCCTCCATGTGCTCCCCTGTCCTCCTCCATCAAACCTTGCTTGGGACAAGAAGAGGTCAGCTGGTCTTGATGGCAGAGCAAAGAAAGCACTTACTTTAGATAGATGCCAGAGCAGAGTGTGCAGGCATCATGGAAACTTTGTGGTCTCCTAACTGCCATGGTAGTCAACTCTGTCTTTCTAGTCAGCAGGCCCTTGTCCTTAGCGAGACTCCCGCTCCAGCCCTAGGCCTCTCATGTTTAGCCTTCTTGCCTGTGGGAGGAAGCTGCACAGGACAGCATGGGTGGCCCCAGTGCAGGTCTCCCAAGGAGGGAGTTCCCATGATGGCAAGCCCCTAGTGTCCATCCAGGGTAAGCAGGAGCTGGAGCACTCCCTGGTCTCCCCTGGCCATTTGGACCTGCCGTGTCAGTAGCCACTCCTGCTAGTATAACTGCTTGGATTATGCTGAGCTGGGAGAGTGTGTGTTCTGTGTCCAGTCCCGAGGCTGCACCAAGAGAATAAAGGTGACATCAACTAGAATAGGCATGGTGAGGTCACACTGAAGGGGTCTACCTCAGCAAGAGTCCAGGGAATACCAGGAGTGTTCCAGGGAGCCTCAACCAGCCAGAAGCCTAGACAGTGTACAGGAGAGGGCATCAAGCTGCAGTCTGGGAGTGGGCTTAGTGGGGCTGTTCTCACCTCCCCCTGCCCATGGCTGTGGTCTGGCCCCTTCTGGACAGGGTGGTACCCACCTTAAGCTTGGTGCCTGGTGAGCAGGAGTAAGCCTGAGGTTACTGTCTGATGTCCTCAAGTTGAACCTTTGGGGCAAGGCCTGTGAATATTGCTCAGGGCTGACTGGCGAGCTCCATCCATCATGCTGCATTGGCCATAATGGTGGCTTCACAGCTGTTGGAGAACTCGGATGCCAGACAGAGTCTTCTACAGAGGAGCCATCAACAAAACACAGTGGTTTCTGCCTCAGTCTCCCGATTCTTTTCCTTATACACACAAGCCCATTCTGCCTGCAGGGCCTCTGCATAGCAGCCTCTTTTGCTAACACCCCTTTCTCTTCTCTTCTCTTCTCTTAAGAGGATGCTCTTAAGGTCACCTTCCCCATGTCATCCAGACCTCAACTTACATGTCACCTCCACAAAAAGCCTTCCATGGACACTCTGAAGGCAGTTCCTGTCACCTCTAGCAGATCACTTGCTTTAAATCTATATAGACTAGCCTCTCTAACCAAATCATAAGTGTGTGTTGGGGGTTCCAAGGCCTCCATGGCCACAGATAGTGTTGAACCCTATTGCCGTTTGCCCCATGCATGCATACAATATAGCATAGAGATGTAGGACCAAAGGCTAATTCGAAGCCAGTAACTTTGTGATCCAAAGCTAGTCGGTCTGATGTTGTCATTCATTACCACCACCACTGCAGACACCCTTACTACCAATATTATTACCGCCGTCATCACCGCCACTCCCATCACGGCTGCCACCTCCTATGCCTACCACAGTGTTCTAAATGGACTGGTGTGTTCAGGGCCAGGTGACTGGGGATTGATGGGCTCTGCTCTCCGGGCTCAGAAGACACAGCCTGATGGGCAGGTTGCTGTGCCTGTGACAGGAGGGAGTGGTAACAAGGCCCCTACATGGCAGCAGACCCTGAAGGTAAAGGCATCAGGAAAGTGGTGGTTTTCTTTGGGAGAACGAGCCCCACGTGCATCACTTGTGGCTCTGCAGATGTGATGCTTGTTGCCATGGTGACTGTCCTAACAATAACCTTCCAGAACTGATATTCCCCACAACCACCCCAGCTGCCACCTGGGAGGGAGAACCCTCCTTGCTTACAGAAGTGAACTGGAGAGGACAGGTGGGAGGTGGAGATGACATGGGGTGGGGGTGGGCTAGCAGGCAGGGGAAGAGGTTGGATGAGGGAGGAGCCTTCGCCTCTGATCCAGAGCTGAAGCTCAATGAGAAGCTGGGGTTCAAGCGCAGAAACAGTCACAGCTGGAAGACTTTCCCCCTCCCCACCTTTTCAGTCTACTGCGTCTGCAGGTAGAGTGTGAGCTGTGCTGTCTGGGCAAGGATCGCCCGCATGCCCCGGGCAGCCCACCCCTTCCCCCACTGTCTACTACCGGACCATTTGCCTTTCCTGAGCCATCCGGATGACTTAAAGGATTGCCTCTGATGAGGGGCTGTAGGAATGTCCAGGGCCTTACAGAAGTACGGTGGGGGAGAGGCTGAGGACACAGTGGGCTTCCAACTGCACCCTTTAGTGACTGCACCTTTTCCTGTAACACAGCCTATCCACTTTTGAAAGGGGGCCTAGCAAGGGAGCACCCAGCGTGGTGTTGTGTCCTGGCCTGGAGTGTACATTTCTTGTGGCTTTGTGTAAATGTGTGCTCATGTGCATGTTTTTGCATATGCATTTTTGTGTATGTGTGGTCATGTTTTTTTTTCACAGAGCTCAGGTTAAAGGTGTGTACCACCAGCCGTCAGGCTGTGTGTATATCTTAGTGTGTATGTTTATGTGAAAATAAAAGGCCAGGGGTACTGTATGGACAGTCTTAGGCGCTCCTCTCTTTTGGATGAATTTATTTTAGTTTTGTGAATGTGATGTGTGTGTGTGTGTGCTCACACACCCGCACGTGTAGGCCAGAGGTCAAGGTCTATCTTCCTTGGTTGATTTTCAGCTTTATTTTTTATTTAATCAAGGGATTCTCACCGAAGCCGGAGCTTGCCAATTTAGCTAAGCTGGCTGGCCCCTAAGCCCCAGGGACCCTCAGACCTCCATCCCCATGCCCGTGCTTTTCACTCGGGTTCACAAACCTGAGTCTTCAGGCTTGCACGGTGCATACCTTGCCAACCGAGCCTTCTCTGAAGTTGCCACCCTCCCAGCACATCTTGCTTCACTGTCTGGCAAGTTACTTCTGCTGTTTCTGTGTTGCCTCATCTGGGAAAACGTTGGGGTAACAGCACATGCCTCTGGGGTTGAGAATCGAATAGTAAAATATGGGTAAGGTCCATGCAAGCACACTCAAGATCAGCTACCATTAGGATTCAGACACCACCTTGAGATCTTCCAAACGGCTGGTGGGAGGGGGTGTGACTCGGTAGCCGGAAGACCGCCTAACTCACAGGGAGTGGGGGTACACGTGCAATTTTGCTTTGTTTGTTTTGCTAATTGTACTCTGGTGCAGCCTGCCCTCTTCTCCCTCCAGAGCTCAGAAAGCGCAGATAGCAGCTGCTCTCAGCAGGTGCCACAGGGCGTCACATCAGCCCAAAGAGCAAGTTTCAGGCAGGCCTTCACCCTTTCCCCACCCTTCTGGTGCCTGTTGCATGGGCCCGAATCCTCCCCATCTAAGCTCATACTGTTTATCACAATAGGGTCTCCCTTCCTGCTCGGGTCCTGCCGAAGTTAAGGCCAAGACACTTACATTCTCAACTAGACACTTCTGACTGGAACCTATATGTGCCCTTGCACATTTGGTCTCTGGCTTTCTGTCTTCTGGTGGAGGCTAGGTCTGAACACCCACCATGAGCATTTTGCCAGGAGGCCTATTTTCACCTGTCAAATCTACCTTCTGGGAAGACTCCCAGTAGCTGCCCATCAAAGAACCCTCATTTGCTCCATCATCTAAGACGAGACTTGCTAGAGTGTCCAGAGCTAGTCTTCCGTTGAGATATGAATCCACCCAAATCTGCTTTGGGAGATCAGTAAGTGGAAAGAAGCCAGCCAATCTCCTATCCACGCCATCCAGGCTGGCTGCAAAGTTCCCTCCCAGCTTCCTGGGGGAATACCTGGCCCCAAGCGCAAGGAATCTAGTCCCGGCTGCTGATCGAGGGGAGTTTTGTGGAAACCTGCCTGTGCCCTCCTTCCTTCAGGGCCACTTTCAGGAGAGATGGGAAGAGAGGGAGGGAGAAAGAACTGGAGGCGTCTCTTCCTGGCCAGGGCAGAGGCAAAGGGCTGGACCAGGCTATACGGGCAGCATGGCAGTGAGCTCTCACAACAGGAGTCCCTGACAGAGAAGAGCAGCCCCAGTTTTGCTGGCCCCATCTGGACTCCAAATGTTCACCCAAGAACAGAGGACACGCCAGTCAGTCACCAGCCCCAGGAGAAGCAGGGAAAGGCTTGGGACCACTGCCCTACCATGTTCCTCTCATCCCCTTCATCCTAGTAGACTCAAGGGCGGCTCTGCCAGGCTAGGCAGGAAGGGTTGGTAGCATCTATCTTCTGGGGGACCGGGAGAAGCCCAGCGCAGGACTACACAAGACCCCTCCCAAGTGGGCCTTTGGGGAGGGGGGGGGGGAAAGAGTCTACGTTTACTGCTGTACTGCCGCAGTGGCTTGTCGGTGCAGGGCGCGGGCCTAGAGGGTCAGACGCAGTGCGTGGGCACCGCGTGGTGCAGCCCATGTGCCGGGACGGAGCGCGGGCACGGGTGGGATTGGTAGGTGCGGGCGCAGTGCGGGTGTCGGCGCGGGCGCGACGCGTGTGTGCGAGTGGAGCCGCGGTGCGGGTGCGAGGGGGGGACGGTGCGGGCGCGAGGCGCGCGCAGGAGCTGGCGCCAGCGCAGGTACAAGGCGGCGGTGCGGTGGGCGCGCGGGTGCAGGCGGGTGCAGGGTGCGAGTGAGGCGCGTGCGAGGGGCGGCCGGCGGGGCGGGGCGGGCGCGGCGGCGACAGCGGCGCCCGCGCCCCTGCGCGCGTAGGTGTGCGGCGCGCTCCTGGCGGGGACGGAGCGAGCAGATCTCGCGTGCGCTTGCCGCCCGGCGCAGCCCAGCCCGGCCCCCGCCCGGCGCCGCGAGCCGAGGTGTCTCCCGCGCCCGCGCCCGTGCCGCCGCCGCCGTGCCCGCGAGCGGGAGCCGGAGTCGCCGCCGCCCGAGCGCAGCCGAGCGCACGCCGAGCCCGATCGCCACCGCCATGGCCACCACGGTGACCTGCACCCGTTTCACCGACGAATACCAGCTCTACGAGGATATTGGCAAGTAAGAGCCTCGGCGCGCGTGCGGGCTGTCCGCAGACCTCGGGGAGCGGGGACCCCCGCCGCCGCGCGCACTGCGGGCCCCGCGCGCCCCCGGCTCCTCCCGCGAGCTGCGGGCCCAAGCGCACTGCCCCGTGCGGCCCCGACCCCTGCGAGCCTCGGCTTCCGGGCCCCGCTGCCCCACCGCAACGCGGACGGCCCTGCCGGGTGCCTTAGCTTGGCGGGGACCGAGACTCGGGGATCTGGACTCGGCGCGGCGGGGGCGGCAGCAGGTGTCCCCCGAGCGCCGGGCAGACGTGACGCATTTGGCGGCGGGGAGGTCAGAGACAGGCGGCACGCGGGGGCGGCTGCCAGGCCTAGGGCGCCCAGGGGGTCGGCCGTGGCCCCAGGGGGCCGTCCTCCCCCCGTGTGTGGGCAGGCTGTCCTCACCCCCACCCGAGAGGCGGGCGACAGCGGTGGCGGAGCCGCTCCGCGCCTGCTCCTCGCGTGGCCCCATCTGCTCTGGGGGAGCAGCGTGGGAGCAGCTTCTGCCTTCGGTCCCTTGGGGAATCTGGGTTCTGGAGGATTTTCCCCCAGATTTTTCTGGAAACAAGAATTTGGAGGGGGTGGACGAGGTCAGGGAGCCAGGATCAGGCCATGGGGTGGGGGTGGGGGCTGAGAGAGTGAGGCAGGGAACCAGTTGGGCCTCTGATTTCAGGGTCATCGAGGCAGACGGAGGCTAGCTTCTGGACTTTTTTTTCTCTCCCTCCGATGGTGGGAGGGCTGGGGGAGGACTCTGAAGGTGTGTTTCGGGTAGGGCCTCGTGGGGGAACAGGTGCCCTGGAGCCAAGATGCTGCTCCGCAGCACAAGCAATATTGGGGGTGAAACTCTGGTTTAGAGTGCTCAGTCCTGGCTTTGTCCCTGGGGTTGCAGAAACAGCCAGGCCTCCAGGGGCCTGGGGCTTCCCTCTGTGACTTAAGGTGGCTGCAGGGGCATTCTTAGATGCCGGCTACATGACTCCAGAGCTGGGACCTCCTTCCCACTCGCTCTCCCCTCCCCCACCCCTCTTGTGCCGTGGGGGCGCTGGCGAGATTTCCTCTTACACATCCAGCCGCAAATCCTTTTTTCTTTCTCTCTCTCCTTTTACTAAAAAAGCGTCTGAACGCTTGTGGTGGGCGAGGGACGCCGATCATTGATAATTGTGGAGTGCCCAGCTGGAGGAGTGTGGGGGTGTGAGCATTCCCCACTTCTTCCTGCACGTGCCAAGAGGATTTGGGTCAGGCCTTGCGGGGCAGGGGTGAGAAGCCAAGTGGAGTGACAGGAGGAAGCCGATGCTGGGTGGCAAGGAACAAGGCTGGGTGGACCCGGATGGCCACCCGAGCCTGGAGAACCCAGCACCCTTTCCTCAGCCCCGTGTCTCATGCTTGCAGTCACTGAAGAAGCTTCCAGTAGCCGGCGGGCTGTGCTCTGTGAGGAAGAGGCTGGCAGTCCTCAGGTGGGGCTGAGGCAGCACTGAGGTTATGGGGGGTTCAGCCCTTCACTCTCAGACCCTCTGATGCCTTGAAGTGAGCTCTTCTGAGCCGGTTGCTCATCGCCACGCTGTGCCCTGTGTTGCTGGGGCAGGTGAGCAGCAGTCAAAACAGAGCAGTAGTGAGTCCCTTCCTAGGGAGCCTTCTTGTCATCTCCTGTGTGCCCGGGAGCCCGGATCCCCACCCTGGGCCTCACGGTAGCTTCGAAGCAGTCCATGTCAAGAGACCATAATCTACAGCTCACCTGGACTTGCTTCCCCACCTTGGTGTGAGCCAGCCTTGCTGAGCAGCAGAATAAGGTGGCCGTGGACACCCCTGCTGGGGAGTGGAGGCTGAAGAATGACATTTGCGGTAGATGCAGGTGAGGGCTGAAGCTGCCAGCTCCTCCCCTAGGTAAAAAAGAGTGAGCACTCACCCAAGTGTGGAGAGGCTTGCTCGGGTGCCAGAGTGAGACCCCAGGCCTGGTGTGGAGGGGCCCCTCTAGTCAGCATTATCTTTGTGGAGACTGCTAGGTGCCAGGCCCTGGGGATGGGCAAGGAGAGGGATGAGGGGATGATACCTTCAGGATGAGCTGGGGGAACTCACCCCACAACACCGCCCGCCCCCAGTAGCCATGTTGGCTAGTTGTTGAGGCGCCTGCCTGCGGCACAGTTGGTGCTGCTTCAGAGCCTCAGGTAGATGTGTCCAAGTTTATTTAAAGCTGTAGTCCCTGGCACCCCGTCAGAAGATGCTGAATCCCCTGCCTGGCTGAAGGGCTGCTCCCTGGCCCACAGCTGCTCCTGGTTGTCTGGTGGCAGCTCTGGGCTTTCCGCTCCCTTCCTGGCTCTCTCCTGTCCAGCTCTTTCCTTCCTCAGGCCTGGGCAGCAGGTGGGCTTGCAGAGAAGAATGGCTTTCTGGGGCCTGGCCCATGAGGCACCTCAGCGTGCGTCTTTCTCTGCAGCTAATTCTTGCCTGGGGGTTCATATGCTGGGTCCCAGATCTACCATGAGCTCAGGGTTTCAGAAGCAAGCCCAGTGCAAAGGGGAGGCCCTCAGTCCACACCGGCCAACTTTAGCATGGTTTAAATTGTTTCTTATTGGATGTGCATTTAAAAGCTCGGAAACCCCAGGAACAATAACCATTGGTTTCTCCTCTACCCAGAACTAAAAATTATTCATCATTTTGTCTTTAAGTCCTGTCTTAAAAGTAATAACAAGCAATGAATTACAAATAAATATTAAATAGCCCATTTTCTTCTGCCTGGGCACAAGCACTCCCATTCTTCACCGCATTCACATGGAACAAGGATCTTATAACTTTGTAAAGATCCAGAACGTGTGTTCCCAGTCTGGATCGTCTTGCTGGCATATGTGGCACTGGTGGGCAGTGGCCGTGGCCGCCACGTGGCGATTGTGGTGTGAGTACCATGTGTCACCTGCTCTGCTCCTCATGGAAATCTAGGCTGCCTCCTGTTCCTTCTCTCTCGTCACATGACTGACGCCATGCGCAGTTTTGCTGGTGCAAGGGTGAGAGTCACTTTGCTGTTTGTGCCTGGCAGTAAGGTTCCTGGTGAGGCTTTACAGTCCCCTGCCATGCCCACTTCTACTGGCTAGGAGCCCAGTGCACCGATCCTGCCTTTGGCAGGTATAAGACGATAACGGGTAGAAAATGATTGCAAGTTCTGGATGAGTGCATGTGAATTTTCCACTTTTAGAGAGTGGCTGTCATTAAAATATAGGTAGTTTCCCTAGAGAAAAGCATTTCGTAAGTTTTGGATATTAATTGGGGATTCATGGACACTCCTGCTTTGGAGGAGAGGGCATGGAAGCCTCAGCCTATAGCTTGGTTCCTGTTTAATGGTATTTTAATAGCAGTGACTACGGTTGCTCACTACTTTGCCAATCTTGGGCTATGGAGACCACCCTTGACCTTCGGCCCAGAGAACTGTCACCATTCTTAATGACCCCTCCCTTTAGGCCCAGAACTGACCTTAATGTGTCCTTGACTCCATCTCCCATCCCCAGTCAGCATTCAGAGTAGACTGGCATGTTTGTGTGCTACCCACTCTCTGGGATCATGGCTGTCCACTGTTGGTGGTTCTTCTGACTGGCCTGCTCTGAGCTGGTGGGTGGCCTGCTGGGTAGTTAATACATGTAGGACATTCACAGCAGGCCAGTTTCGGACTCTAACTTTTACTGGGATTGGTTACAGGAGAAATTTTGTGCTTGCTGTTGGGTTTGCTTTCTCCTTCCTGCTCTGGAAGATTGCAGGTTCTTTCTGCCTCAGGGCCTTTGCTAATGCTGTCCCCCATCTCCATGTCCCCGCCCACAGTGCCTACAGTGCTGTGCATTGTCTTGTGCACCCTAGGCCTGAACTACTTACTCACAGGACAGCAGGGTCTGGGACCCCTGCCTGGGGTCTGAGTCTCAGAGCTTGGCCAGAGTGGATTTCACATCACCGGAGGGGAAGGGGTAAGTGGACCTCTGGCCTTTCCCTGGTGGCTTGTTCTCTAGAATGAGCCCTGGTCTTGATTCTCTAATATAGGGTAATTTAAAAAGAAATCGCACATGCTGGCTTTGCTGGCAAGATGCGCATTAAGGTGACGCTAGTTTAGTTACTATTTAATGGTATTTTTATACCATAACCTACTTTGCTGGGAGCTAAGAATACATCTGCATGCCTGCTGCTGGACTCTGTTCTGGTGACAGTCGCTAGCACTTCAGTGGTGCCTGTTCCATTATCATGCCAGGTCTGTGGGGCAGGTACTGGGGTCACTATAGTTTACAGGGGAGATACTCGAGGGGCACAGAGAAGCTCCCTAACTTAGCAAAGGCCACGTTTTCCACCAGGGAGTTTGTTTTGGAATCCGGTTCTGCTTGTTGAAGCTGACGAGGCTGCTCCGTTCTGGGCTTTGGAAGTATTTTCACTCGGCTAACAGACTTGGCTACCTCTCGGTCTCTTCGGACCCCAGGCTCCGGAGGACCATGCTGTCCTCCAGCCAGCGGCTTGTCACATCATCTTTGTGCAGTTCCAAACCTAGGGCCACATCCACATTTCCTTTGTGAAAATGTCACTTGTTTTTATCACCTCTCTCCTTGACAACCAACACTCTGACCCCATTTGAGACCAGCAAGACTTAACATTTTATTTTATTCATTAACCAAACTAGGCTAATATTGTCTTGTTGTTTTTTTTTTTTTTAAATCAAGCAATACAGAATTCTGTGCAGTAAAATGTGATTCTTTGCTTTCACCCCGCACTCTACCCCCAGTGGAACAGTGACTGTCAGTGTAAGGTGTGCGTGTGTGGACAGCTGTGGCAATGCACATCTTTATCATGTGTGTGGTTTGAAAACAGGCAGGCTCGCCATGTATGTAGTCCTATTATTTGCTTAACCTGACACTTCTACACAGCAACCCCTCCTGTCAGAATGTCAGCCTCGCCATGATTGTGCGTGTGCAGGAGCACGTGGAGGCCAGAAGTCATCCTCCAGCCTATTTTCTTAGATGGGTCTCATCAGGGCAAGACTAGTAAGCCTCAGGGGCCTTCTTGTCCTGGATGACCAAACCTGAGTTTTTCCGCGGATGCTGGGGAGCTAACTTCAAGTCCTTGTGGCAAATGCTTCGCTGACTGAGCCATCTCCAGATCCTCCTCATGTTAGATCCTCTGATGGGCAGGGCTGTACCTCTTTAGAAGAGAGACGGGTGTGCACCCATTAGCTAGCTTTTAAAACCCCAGATTTGGCACCAATCCTCTGATGTGTGATGGGGAATGAAGGGAGCCTATATTTGAAGTCAGAACCTGGCTGGTCCTTAGGAAGATGGGATGAAGGTGGTGAAGTAGGGGCTGTGTGCTCATTGCAGCTTTGGGCTCTGGTGGGGAAATGACCTCACAGATGTTTGTTAAAGTCAAGGTCACTTTGGTACCAAGGGAGATAGAGTCCTGGGTCTCCTTGAAGGAGCCAAAGAATATATTCTTCTATTTTTTTTCTTTTTAATACTCCCTACAAGTGGGAGGCAGGGAGATTAAGAGTCCACATTAAGCCGTCCTAGAACTCAGCAAGTAGTTAATTTAGTAAGAAGGACCTAATAGAGATTCAAGGGCAACTTCTGCCCCCAGGAGTACCTCCTCCTGGCCCAAGCAAGATCTGTAGCCTTTCTGGAAATTTTAAATATATTTCTGAAACTAACCCCACTTTTTCTAGCTCCTCTACAAGAAAGAAAGAGAGAGAGAAAGGAAGGAAGGAAGGAAGGGAAGGGAAGAAAGAAAGGAACCCGATTTGTTCTTTGGAAAGCATCTGGATTATTCCTCTCTTTTTGAGACAGGGTCTCATGTAGCCCAGACTGGCCTTGAGCTGCAGCTGGTCTGGAACTCTTGCTCTCTGTCTCCACCTCTTGAGTGCTGAGTTTACAGGCGTGAGCCACTGCGCCCAGCCTCAATTACAGCCGAAGTCACTGCGTTAGTGGAGAGACGAAATGCATTATGTATTGGCTCGATTTTTCACGCATGATCATATGGGCACAGTACATACAAGCATATTTTTTATTCATATGAAAATCTGAATTGATTGACAATAAAAACGTCTTTTCCTGTCAGATGTGGTGTTGCCAGCTGTCTTCACTCGGGATGGCTTTTTTCTCCCGGGTTAGTCACAAACTTGATCAGGGCTCAGCTGCTCTTGGACAGGGTGCTTTAGTATTGGCATAATGATCCTAAAATAACAAAATTATGATTCATTGTGAAGCCACATACGCATTTTTGTTGAATTCTAGAACAGATTGGCAAGAGTCAGGCAATGATTTAAGATTGTGATTGGGTTACATGGGGAGATCAAAGTCTACAGTTGCATGGGGGGCATAATTTGAGACCCTCAGACACTGCCCTTCTATTTCATGTGTAAAGAGACTGGAGGGGAAAGGTGGGCTCTCCTCTTGGGGGGATGCTGGGTGTTACGGTGTGCTGATATGTATACTGACAGGACCTTTTGCAGCAAGGAGTCAATATATCCAACGGCTTAGAACCATGCCTTGCATACAGCAGGTGTTCAGCAGTGGCTCAGCAATGGCCAGGACCACTCAAGCTTTACCGGTGTGACTGCTTACCAGAGCCACAACACAACCTCTTACTCCAGGCAGCTGAGTTGACCTTGGGGGTACCCGGACGGCTCGTCTGAGTGGCCTGCTGGTGGCACGGTGTGGAGAGGCTTGTCCATCGGCTCCCAGCCCTCATTTGCCAGCCCAGTGGCCAGCGTCTAGATTTGCCCTTTTCCACTGCTTTGTAATGGAATACTTCCTATTACTCCTTGCGCATTAGCGTACTTTGATGCTCAGAGTCTGCAGGGCTTCATCCAGGTCCTTTGTTAGGGGACATTGGGGGTACAGTGAAGCAAATGATCCGTGTGGTGGCTCTCTACCGTTAGCAGTGTTTAAGTTTCACTCCAGCCCACCTCTTCAGACATGAGGGAGGAAGGCCGGGAGGTTAGAAAACCTCCCAGGTGGCTCTGACGACCTTGCCTGCATCCTCTTGGGTCACTGACCCCTCACTAACTGCATTTGGAATTTTCTTTCGTTTTCTTTTAATTCACAGTGGCATGACTTTCGACCCTACACATTCTGCCTGGGATGGCACTATCTGGAGTGGTGGTTCTCAGCCTTCCTAACGTGACGACTCTTTAAAACAGCTCCTCATGTTGTGGTGACCCCAACCATAAAATTGCTTTCGTTGCTATTTCATAACTGTAATTTTGCTACTATTATAAACCATAATGTAAAAATCTGATATTTCCAATGCTCTTAGGCAACCCCCATGAAAAGGTTATTTGACTCCCAAAGAGGTCGTGAACCACAGGTTGAGAAACACTGATCTAGGAAAAAGGAAATGTTCTCACAAAGGGAAGCCATAAGTGTCATTTAAATTTTTCTAATAGTTATAAAAAAATAAAGAAGAGAGAAACAGTAAATGAATTTAACAATGTATATAACCTATTCTCAAATATGTTACAACATGAAATCAATGAAAATTATTACATATTTTGCATTCATTTTAATATCATGACTGGCTGCTATGTATTGTACACTCATGACATGCATCAGCTGGGGCCAACCACGACTCAGGTTCTGGTGTTAACTTGGTGCGTTGCTGTTGGGCTGGAGGGTTTGTTGTTTGTTTGTTTTGAGCGTGGTTACAGTCTGCTCCTGCTTTCTCCCCCCATAGACTTGTTCATTCATTGTACAAATCTGACTGCACATTCACCATCTGCCAGGATTCTTCTGGCTACTTGGGAAATAATGGCGAGCAAAGCAGTCAAGGATGCCTGCCTTGGGCTAGTGAGGAGACACGGGCAAAGACAGAAGAGCTGAACAAACCACCTGCTAGGGCAACAAGTGATGAGGACCTGCTGGGGCAACAAGTGACGGGCACCTGCTAGGGCAACAAGTGATGGGCACCTCTGGGAATGTCGGAGCATCAGGTAGAAGGAAGGAGTGCATCTATAAAAAGGGTAGCAGGGGCAAGAAAAAAAGTAATAATAGGTTCTAATTGGATCTAGGAGGACAGAAGCGACATCACTACCATTCCAACAGAAGGGATTACACAGAAATATTATGAACAGTTGTGTGCCAAAGGTTGGATAACCTAGGTGGAGTTGACAGATTCTTAGAAAGGTACAAACTGCTGGCCCAAGACGAAATAGAAAATCAGAATAGACCTGTAGTAGAGACTGGATTAGAACTCATCATAGCCTCCATGGTTGGCTTCCCAGTTTATTCCGTGAATTCAGTAATTGACACTAGATCACTAATATTAGAAGAAAACTACAGATGAGTATCCTTTATGAATACAAATGCAACATCCTAAGCAAAATTAATAACACTAACCTACCAGTGTGACTATACGACAAGTAGGATTTATCCTAGAAATAGCAAATGCTGGTTTAACATTCAGAAAGATATCTCTCTACTAGATAGTGTTGATAGAATAAACAAAGCAACACTGTGACCATCCCAAAGGATGCAGAAAAGCATTTGTATTAGCTACTTAAAATTTTGTGTGTAGCAGTAGTAGTGTGTGTGTGTTGTGGTGTGCATAGATTCACATACATGTTGGGGCCAGAGGTTCTTCAGCTGCTGTTATCTTAGTCTTGGGGACTGGACCTCTCACTGAGTCTAGTGTTCATCTGCTTGCTGGGACTGGCTGGCCAGTGCGCTCTAGGAATCCACCTGTCTCCGCTCCTCCTTCTCCATCTCAGAGCTAGGGCTGTAGACACACGACCTTGGCAGCTTTTAGGTGGGTGCTTGGGATCTGAACTCGGGCCCTCATGGCTGCATGGGAGGCGTGTTTGCCACGCCATCCCTGACCCCTCTATCAGCTGCTTTCCTCGTTGCTGGGGTAAAATGCCTGCCAGAGGTAATGTAAAGAAGGAAGGACTGATTTTCCTCGTAGTTCCGGGGTCATGTTAGTTCATCATGTGGGAGCAGGTGTGTGTGTGTGTAGGGGGAGCATGAGGCAGAACCCCACATCTCCATAGACCTTTCACTTTCTGAGACCCGCCGCTAGCACCTTGCTTCTTCCAACCAGGTGCCTTAGACGGTACAACCAGCTGGGGACCAAGCCCACAACACAAGGACCTGTGTGTAGGGGACATTTTACATCTGAGCCATAGCAGTATTGGACAAAGTCCTATGCTCTGTCTTGATTTAAAAAACAAACTGGAGTAGAAGGAAACTTCCCTAACTTGACAGAAGGCATTGATGAAAGTGCAGAGTGATATCACCATTTTTTCTTTTTCTTTTTTTTTTCTTTCTTTCTTTTTTTTTTTTTTGAGACAGGGTTTGTTTGTGTATCGGAGCCTGTCCTGGACTTGCTTTGTAGACCAGGCTGGCCTCAAACTCACAAAGAGGTCTGCCTGCCTCTGCCTCCCAAATGCTGGAATTAAAGGCATGTGCTACCATGCCGGACAACATCACCATTTTTAATTGGTCACATTGATGAAGTTCTTGCCAGAAATATTCGGGTAAGAAAAGGAAAAATAACCAGACTGGAAAAGAGTAGGTAAAACTTTGCAGATGGTGTATGTGCTCCTGTGCAAAATTCCAAGAGACCCATTAAAAACTGTCAAAGACTAAAACCCAGCTAATTTCAGGATACTGATACAAAAATCTGTTTAATCTCATTACTCTAGCAATGTTTTCGTTTGTTTGTTTTTTCGAGACAGGGTTTCTCTGTGTAACCTTGGCTGTCCTGCACTCAATTTGTAGACCTGGCTGGCCTCGAACTCACAGTGCTCTCTGCCTTCTTCTTCCTCTGGGTGCTGGGATTACAGGCGTGCACCACAACGCCCAGGTTACACTAGCAGTGTTTAATCCCAAAATAGAGTCAGGAAAACAATTCTATGTGTAGTAAGGTCTAAAGTAATAAAATACAGTGATAAGTTTTACAGAAGAGGCCAGTTGTGTCTAAGGCCCTGGGTTCAATGCCCACTACCACAAAAAAAGAAACAAAAGAAGAGAATCATTTGTACACGGAAAAAAACTACAAACTGCTACTGAGGGAATGTAAAGACCAAAACAAATGGACCGGCAGCTCCCGGGCATGGGTTAGCAGACTTAGGACTGTGGAGGGCTGTATTGCCACCTGTCCACTCCTGAACCGTGATACAGGAGGAGGCTGCTTTGTGGAAGGCTAACTTGGGCTCAGCGCCTTGGAGGTTGCATTCCGAGGTCACTGGTCCAGCTGCTTCTGGGCTCATGCATGGTGAGGCAGGGCATCACGGTGATGCGCTTCGGTGAAGGGCTTCACCTCAGGGCAGACAGGAGGCTGACAGTGGGTAGAAGAGGTGGAAATGCGCCCCACCCCGCCGTGACTACTTTCTCTAGTGAGGCCCCACTGTAGCTTCCATCACCTTCCAGGGATGTGTTCAAATTTTGAGTCCCTCACTGTCGAATCATTGATGAGTTTAGAGCCCTCAGAACCCATCACTTCCCAAAGCCTGTCAGCTGGCCACAAGCCTTTCTAGGGGTCCTTGGGGGAACATTTTAGATTCAAACAGCAGCAAGATGGTCGAAATTGAACTATAGTGTCTTTTTTTTCCCCTCCCAAGACAGGGTCTCACTGTGTAACCCTGGCTGTCCTGTAACTCACTGTAGACTGGCCTTGAACTCACAGAAATTCACCTGCCTCTGCCTTCCAAACGGTGGTAATAAAGGCGAGCACCACTAATGCCCAGCTTGACTGAAGTTTCAATGTAATGCTGGAAAGATTCTAGGGCCCTTCTTTTTACCAAACTTGACAAGTTTGTCCTAAAATTTACATAAAAATTAGAGGGATCCAGAATAGCCCAAACAATCTTATAAAAGAAAAATAATCTTGGGGGATCCAGTATCTTGTTTTCAAAAGTACACAGATAAGAGCAATCAGAACATTAGCGTGATGGGAGAAAGATAATGTAAGGCTAGTGAATCTGAGTTGTGTGTTTGAAACAAATCTGTATCTTCATGCTCAGTTTTTTGTTGGTTTGCTTTGTTTTGGTGATGCTGCAACTCAAACTCAGGACTGTGTGAATTCAAGTCAAGTACTCAACCACTGAGCTACCTCCTAGCCCATCAGTTGATGCTTGACAAGGGTACCCAGACAGTTCAGTGAGGGAAGAGTACTGGTACATTCAACAATGGGACAATTGGGTCATTGTGGTGGGACATGTCTGTAAATCCTATCACTGACAAGGCTGAGGCAGGAGGATTGTGAGGCTAGGATTCATATAACAAGACTGTTTCAAAACAAAATCAAACAGTATCCAAATGCAAAAAGATGAAGTTGAAACCCACCCCATACAAACTCATCTCAAGGTGGGTCATAGATTTAAAAGCAGAAGATAAGAAACGCAGAGTGCTGGGAGGGAGATACAGTAAGTCTGTGTGGCCTTGGATTAGACAAAGGTTGTTTAGATGTGGCTTAAAACACAAGCAACAAAAGAAAAAAAGATGAATTGGACTTCATCAGCATTAAAATCTTTTGTGCTTCAAAGGATATGAACAACAACTGATAGGGTGAGAAACTGATTTGAAAATCATGTATCTAGGAGTTTGTGTTCGGAATATTTAAGAACTCCCCCTACTTAGCAGCTAAATAAATAATCCATTTAAAAAATAGCCAGCGTAGGCTAGGGAGGCAGCTCAGTTGATGAAATATGCTTGCTTTGCAAGAATGAGGGACTGAGTTTTATCCTAGAACCTTTGTTTTTTAAAACACACAGAGAGAGAGAGAGAGAGAGAGAGAGTGTGCGCGAGAGAGCACTTGGCAGAGACAGGTGGTTCTCTGGGGTTCACTGGCCAGCTTACCTACATGGTGAACTCCATGCCAGAGACTGTCTCAGAATAAAAAAGTAGATGGCTTCTGAGGAAATGCAAAGTTTCCCTCTGGTTCCGTGTGCACGTGCACCCCTCACATACAGTGGATGGTAGACCCACGTCCCATCTGGCCACCCTTCCAGGGTCCTGAAAGGCAAGCCAATGCTCACTGGCTCTGGGTCACATGTCCCTGACCCCAGTTGTAGTGGGAAGGAAGGATGGGGGATGAACTTGCAGTGATGGAATGTGGAACTTCGATCATGAATGGATGCCCACCTATGTGGATATGTTACAAGCCACCGGATGAACTGGCATAGATGTATATCCCAAGAGGCCCCGGGGCCTCCCTTCATATGCAGGCTTCCCAGAAGGGTAGGTGTGGAAGGGCCAGCTCCTTCAAGTTAGCTTCTGCTGTGGTGCTTCGCAGACCACTCAGGGGGGAGTCCTGCTGTCCCCAGAGCATCTGGCAGATGCCTGGTGACTGTGTCTCTAAACTTAGTCAGTCCTTGGGTCTCTGCCTAGTGTGAGCTCAGACTGGGTTTCGGCCACAGCAGAGTCAGGTTCCCACTAGGTGAGAAGCACGTGGGACCTGGGAACTCCTGGGGCAAAGCCAGGAGCTGCAATATGGAAGACCTACACCATACCAGTCCTTCCCAGAGACAGGAGAGCCTGTCTGAGTGAGGAGAGCCTGCCCTGCTCCATCCCCTTCCAGAGCTGCCCTGGAGAAGGTTCTACTTCTAGGGACCCACCAAGTCCCCTGGCTTTCAAACGTTTGCTGCTGTGGCTTCGGCTCATTTTCTTTCTTTCACAGGGTTGCCCCATCTACCGTTCCAGCATGAGCTGGCATTTGGTGGCCTTGTAACCCTTCTGTACCCACTTTTCTTTCTTGGAGCTTGGTCCACAGAAAACAGTGCAGCTTCCTCTGTGGTGGGCCTCCCAGGACACATACATGGCTGCCCTGAAAGGCAACTGAGGGTCAGTGAGATGTGGGCCGGGGCCGATTGAGCGCCTTTATGAGGACCCTGGCTGGGTGGCAGGATGGGGGTCGGTCACCATGGGCTGCTTTCCCCAGGGTCAGTGAGAATGTGGTCTCACGAGGTTACCGTGGGTTGGAAACACACCTGCCTCACGGGCCTTGTGTGTCCCCAGAAACTAATGTCGCTCAGCTTGCAGACATGAGGACCCTTACCCATCCTGGACCCTCTATTTCTTTTCTTCCCCCCTCATCTTTTTTTCTGTCATAACAGCCTGCACGGACTGAGGGAGAATATCCTTCATCTAAGAGTCCTGCCCAGATTCGTGATTTTGTGCCTTTCTCCCTCAGTACCCCTGGAGGTTCAGATTCATTTTATCTTTACCCGGATCGGCACTCATCTTCACCGGCGGCAGACATGGTGGACAGCCTGGCTTGCTGGGAGGACCTCCATCTGTCTCTGTCTGTGGCAGGGTGCCCTCCAGGGTGCCAGGGCTGGGGAGGGGCAGGAGCTGCTGTTCTGTGTCTGTTTCAAGGGCCTATGCACAAAACTTATCCCACTCCCTCGACTTTCAGTTCACAGTTCACTGCCTGGAACAATTGTAGACCCCCTTGAACCTTTTGTATCTGTCTCCAGAGGTTGTTTGATTGTCACACAGTACTGCAGGGACTCATCTTAGACCCATATTTTAAGAGCTGGGGATGGAACTCAGTGGTAGAGCACATTTTTGATGCTCAAGGTCCTGTATTCCACCACATGACCCAAACAGAACATTTTAAAGTTGTGTTTCAAGTACCAGCTGATTTCATGTCTTTACAAATTTTTTTTTAATTTTATTGATTTTTTTTTTTTTTACATTTCTGTTTCACGTGCATGTGTTTTGCCTTCGTGTGTGTCTGTGCATGGCTTGAGTGCAGAGCCTGAGGGGGCCAGAAGAGGTCATTGGATCCCCCAGAAGGGTAGTTACAGACGGTTGTGAGGTGCCACGTGGATGCTGGGAATCAAAGCCAGGTCCTCTGGTAGAGCAGCCAGTGCTTTTAGCCACTGAGCCAGCTCTCCAGCTCAGTTTCATTATTGCTTAAAGATTTCCAGAGACACAGCCACATACGCCACTGGAACTCGTGTGTGTGTGTGTGTGTGTGTGTGTGTGTGTGAAAATACACATGAAACTTAGCATCGAGATAGCTCACAGCTATGGTTCAGTGGCATCGGCAATAGGCCCTGCTGTACACCAATCACTGTTTACAGCGCTTGTTCACCCCGCCCCCTTACTAACTCCCTCTCCTCCCCTACTCCTGGCAACCTCCATTCTACCTTCTGCCTCTGACGTTACTCTCACAAGTATTTCAAAGGGAATCTTATTCAGCCAGGGTCACCCATGTGGGAGCATGAATAGGAACCTCCCTCCTGAATCTGTCTCCTGGCTGGACACATTTTTATGCATCCGTCTACCCGTCAGTGGACACCTGGGTCTCGTCCACTGTGTGACTGATGCAGCTTTGAATGACAGTGTGTTGAAGACGGTTTTATGGACGTGATAGGTGTCCCTTTCTGTGGGGCGCATGTTAGGAGCTGCTGCTCTGTTTGGCCTTGCGTCTATGGGTTTCAATCGCCCACCTGTAAGCCAGGAGCATGGCGTTCCTCAGGGCCCCTCTGTTTCTGTGGAGACCCAGTTCTTGTGTATGAGACTTGTTGCAGAATTTCCATGCAGGATAGCCTAGTGCCTTGCAAGTGATTTGGGCACAGATCTGTATGTCGGGTAGGGTCCTTAAGACTAAAACAAGAAGGGTGAAATCAGATTGGCCTGAGCTGTAACAGATCCCCAGTCCTGAGAAACTTGAAATGATCCCCGCCTTGCAGGGGAGAAGGGTGGAGCTAAGGGCAGCCCCCGTGATGGGAAGCTGTGTGTTCTAAGTGTAAGCGGCTGCGCAGTGTCCGGCGTTCTTGAGATACCCTTCCCAGACTAGGAACGTCACATCCCCTCCTTGCCTGTCCTCCTTGAACCAACCCAGCCTTGGCTGTCACTCTATTCAAAGGTAATTTCAGACCCTCTGGGGTTTGGTGCAATTCTTGTCTCTGCGTGGTGATTTCCCCACTGTCCCTTCCTGGGCACAGCCCCCAGCGGCCTCTGCCAGGAGGATATGACAGGCTCTGGAGTGATGCCTTTGAAGGTGGTAGTGTGCCCATGTGCTTCTGTGGGAGCTGCTGCTGGGCTGCTCCTCCGTCAGCTCACGATTTGGGACAGTTTCTTTCTCATTGGCACACATTCAAATGCTCATGTCCTACAGATGTCTCAATGTCACAGGCTGCTATCCAAGGGGAGCCCTTCCCATTGGCAGGCTGCAAGGCCACAGACGGGAGACTGTGGCTGTCAAGCTGGAGCACCCTACGGTACAATGCGCTGCCATCCTTGTCCGGACTCCTGTCTGTGCCCTTACCCTGGGCTTAGCTGACTCCTCTGCATTTGGAGGTGCCTTGTGTTCCTTCAGGGCCATCGACACATCATGTGATGGAGCAAGGGTTCAAACAACCGGGATGGGCCCTGAGGGTGTAGTGTGGCTCCCAGATCCTCAGAGCTTAGGTTCTGGACTGTCTTAGGGAAGTGGTTTGGAAGTTGGCCCTGCCAGGCCAGCAGCACGGCCTTGACTTGAGAGCCCTCCTCCACCTGGGCAACCTGCTCAAAGGAGGGCCCCACCTGGTTGTAGTATGACTGCTTTTCTGAGCTTCTCTGGTGTTGCCTGCTCTTTGGGACAGGAGTACCTGGTGTGAAGGTGGTACTTTGAGGTTCTTGTGGTTGCTGTGGGTGCCTGGCATGCAAAGCACCCAGGGCTCTGGACTGAGGACACAAGCCACTCCTTGCAGAGGACCTTCAACAGCCCAGTGCCCTCGGTGCCTGCTGCACCTTTCTCACCCTGCCCAGCCAGGCAGGCAACAAGGATAGGCCATAGTGGACAGATCCCTGGGGAGAGATGGCCAGGCAGTCCCTGGCTTCGGAGCAGGGAATGCTGAGAGATTGGAACAGTGCTGCATGCTCAGGCCTATTGCTAGGCAAAGTTGCCTTCTGTAGGCATGGTACAGTCAGTGTGGGTGTCAGGTCACCTGTGTTTTCTGCACAGGGTTGGAACTGGACCTGTGACACAGGCCATATCTGAGGCCCTCACAACCCTCTTTGTAGTCTCCCACTCACCTTTGTCTTTCTTAAGCAAAATGGGGTGACCTTGTCCTGCCCCAGGCATCCGGACAAAGGGGTGGCCACAGGGGAGTGCTGAAGGTAGGCGTTGGGGGAAGAGCTCGAAGATGTAGAGACATGCCAGCAGCCTTGACTCGGGCCACAACCCCTGGAGTGGTGGAGGTCCCGCCCTCCTTTAAAGGCTGTTCCTTTGAGCCTGCTGGCTCTTGCTGGTCCCTGCCATTTCTAAGGTGACAGTCAAGTGCCAGCACCCCCTAACAGGCAGAGACTGATGCACACTTGGACTCCTGAGACATAGTGAAGATTCAGTTGTGTCCTCAAAGTGCCCACCCTCATGTGTTTAGGGGCGAAAGAATGTGCTCTCTGCCATCTCTCTCAAGCACTTTCCGTGTCAGTGAGACCAGGCAGGTTCACACAGTATCGGGAGCTGACAGTGATGAAGAGGTGGTTTCCTATTAGACAGAACCCCAGCTGATACATGGATGAAGCAGGCAGTGTACAAACAAACAAACAAACAAACAAACAAAAAGCAAAAAAAAAAAGTGCGAAGGCTTATGTTTGTAAAACCAAGAACTGAGAGGGAGCCGGCTTCTGCCAGCCTTCCGGGTCTTCAGTAGCCGGGCGCTGATGAGCCTCCTTGCCCCACACAGGCTCCGCTCTCCTGTGGATGAGGACCATGCTGCAGGCCTGCAAGCACCAAGCCTGGGGGTGGGTCAGCCTTGGGTGTTCGTAAAGGCTTCTTGATGTGGGCAGTTAAGGAATGTCAGAGATGTGGCTGAGCCCAAAGGCCTGTCCCCTAGAGCCGACTGCCAGACAGTGCTAATAACACTGAACCCCAGCCCTCATCCTTTCCCCTGACCCTCCCCTTTCTCCCCTTCCCCTCTCCCACCACCCCCTCCCCCGCACACTTCCTTCTGCAGAGGGGAAGGTGTGTGATAGGGGTGCTGACAGTGTATGGCATGCCTTGTCATACTCTGTCCCCCAGGACCCTGAGCATCATCTTCTAATATCGTGTGGGTCCTTGTCACTCAAGTGCTGACATTTCCCTCTGTGGCCAGTGCCCCAGTGCTGTCCTACAGCTGGCCCTTCTCTGCACTGGGCTCTTAAGATCCTCTGTCTTTTGTCTCTTTATAATTTCATTTTGAGGCAGGTTCTTACTGTGTAGCCCAGGCTGGCCTCAGACTCAGAATTTTCCTATCTTCTCCCAAGTGCTACTTCTGGCTCAGAAAAGAAAACAGAAAGGTTTTGTCGTCTGTGATGTTTTGATTTGTGAAATGAGCTTCATTTCCAGAGTGGTTTTATGCTTACAGGCACAGAAAGCACGGGGCTCCCGCCTGCCCCTTCTCCACCTCTGTATTAGCGACTTTTCTCACTGCTATGACAAGACAAAACAAACCCTTCTGGGAGGGTTTATTTTAGTTCCCGGTTTAAGGGGAAAGCCTGCCGTGCTGGGAAGGCATGGCAGCAGGAGCGGAGGCAGCCGGTCACGTCGCATCCACAGTCAGGAAACAGCACAGACGCCCTCCAGGCCCACACACTGGAGTCTCACGGCCGGCCAACTCGACTCGGGAAGCTTCTACAGCCATCACCTGGGAGGCTCTTTCCCATTCTAACCACAGCACCTACCCACCCACCCTGTGCTCTTATAATTTTAAAAGCAGACTTATCTGTCTTTATTTTGTGTGTGTGTGTGTGCGTTTTGTCTGTGTGTGCATGTAAGCACCACGTGTGTGCAGTGCCTGTGAGGAGACCAGGAGAAGACATCGTATGCACTGGAATTGGAGTTACAGGAGGTTGTGAGGCCCTGGGCGTGGGTGCCGGGAACCAAATTCTAGTCCTGTGTGAGAGCGGTATGCGCTCTCAGCTGCTGAGCCACCTCCTCAGCCCCTGGTAGGTCATTTTAACGAAAGTTCGCAGTTAACATCAGAGGTCACCTTGTGCATTCCTTGCGTTTGGACAGATGTGAAATGACCATTGTCATATCATATAGTGTCACTGCAGTAAGTGTTCCCTGGGTTCCCCCTTGTCATCCCTTTCCCCCTCCCCTAAACCTTGGCAACCTCTAACTTTTTTGCCATCCAGAAGTCAGGGCATATGGGAGCCATACAGGGTCTAGCCTTTCAGACAGAATTCTTCCACTTGGTGCCTCATCAGGATCCTCATCGTCTTTCCATGGCTTGATGTTCATTTGTCTTTCGCTAATATTCCATTGTCTGCACAAACTTATTTATGTATATATCCCCTGTGGAAGTGCAGTCTTGGTGGCTTCTAAGCTTTGGCAGTTTAATTGGAGCTGCTTCCAGCTTCTGTGCTCAGGATCTATAAGTTTAGGACTAAATTAGAGCACGCCCTAGGGAATGTAATTGCTGGCTCAGGTAGCTGAGTAGTTTTCATTTTGCAGGAAACAACCACCAAACTGTCTTCCTCAGTTGCAGGACCGCTTGCCTGCCCACCATCAATGAGCTTTACCATAGCTCAGCCCACCGCCACTGAGTGCTCCCTTAGCCCCGCCCACCGCCACTGAGTGCTCCCTTAGCCCCGCCCACCACCACCGAGTGTTCCCTTAGCCCCGCCCATCGCCACTGAGCGCTCCCTTAGCCCCGCCCACCGCCACTAAGTGCTCCCTTAGCCCCGCCCACCGCCCCTGAGTGTTCCCTTAGCCCCGCCCACCACCACTGAGCAGTCTTTTAGCTCCACAACCTCTCCTGCGCCAGATGTCAGGATTCCATATCTCAGCATCTTAGGAGCCGAATAGTGCTCTTTGCTGTTTTAATTTACAGTTCCATGATGATGGATGTTGAGTGTCCTTTACTACACCAATTTCCTAACTGCAAAACTTTCTTCAGTTAGGTAGCTGTTTAGATCATTTGCTTATTTTCCCTGTTTGTGTTGTTTGCTTTTAAAGTTTCTTTGCATATTTTGGAAGCCAGTCCTTGACCAGATATGCATTTTGCAAATACTGTTTTCTGGTTAGTAGAGGTTTGCCTTTTCACTCTTTGTTAAACAGAGTTCTTCCCAGAGCAGAACTTTTGGATTTTAAGTACAACTTCCTGTTGATTTTGGTGTTGTAACTGAGGGTCAAAAGTGTCACCTATATTTTCTTTTACGTTACTCTTTGGGGTTTTGTGTGTTGCCTTCGGGTTTGTAGTTCATTTCATGTTAATTTTTTGAGAAGACATAGGATCTTGCCAGGTGTGGGGGTGGGGCACAGGTCTTTATCCCAACACTTGGGAGACAGACAGGTGGATCTCTTTAAGTTCAATACCTGCCGGATCTACATAGCAAGTTCCACACCAGCCAGAACTACTGTCTAAAAATAAAGAAGATGTAAGATCTATGACCAGATTCTGTTTTCCACCTGGATGTCCACTTGTACCAACACCATTGTTGGCAAGAATTCATTTCTTCACGTGGTCTTCAGAGGCCTGGAACTGTGTTCTTTTCTTTCAGTGTTGTGTTGGCCATTCTGCATCTTTTTCTTTCCCACATCAGCTTTAGAGTAAGCTTGTCTGGATCCGTAACACACGGCTCTTATCCCTCATCTGTAGATGATGCTGGGAAAAACTGAGAAGACATCAGTCTATCATGATGGTTTAACATCCCTCTGTTAGTTCATCTTTGACATTTTTTTCATCTAAATTTGGTCCTTTTCGCTATTAGATCTTGTGCATATTTTGCTAGAGAGATACCCACTTTCTCTACTTTTTGTGGTGCCGACAAAGGTGCTGGTATGTTTTAGGTTTCAAATTCTAATTGCTTATGAAATAGCACTTGAATTTTAAATATCAACCTAATAGTCTTCATCCTTGGGTACCACATGTGATTGGCTTTTGTTGGTCAGAGGGGGTTTCTACCTAGATGGATGTGTCATTCCCATCCCCATCAGTATGACCCATATTTCCTTTTCTTTGTCTTATTGTATTAACTGGGATTTTCCAGTGTGATGGCAGATCCCAGTGGGGAGGAGACACCCTTGCTTTCTTCTGATCATTTAAGGAAGTATCTAGTTTTAAGTATGATAGAAACCGAAGGTCTCTGTCAGTTATTTTTATCAAGTTGTGGAAGTTCTATTATGTTTCTAGTTTGCAGAGGGTGTGTGTGTTGTAGTGAGTGAGTGTTGGATTTTTTTATAAGCTCTTTTTGTTCTCTGTAGGGTCATATGATGTTTTTTTGTCTTTAATTTGTTGATGGATAATTATATTGATGTTGAATCTGAGCCAGTCTTGAATACTAAGGGTGAGTCCCATTGGATTTAACTTGGAGATCTTTGTCAAGGATTTTTGCGTTCAGCTTATGAAAGATCTCCACCACAGAGATCCGTTGGCTACAATGAGTTAAGGATCCTTTTTGCTTTTGCTTTCTAGAAGAGAACTGGTACACTTTCCTTTTGTTGGTTTTATTTTTTGAGACAGGGTCTCACTATAGAACCTTAGCTGACCTGTAACTCTCTATGTAGGCCAGGCTGGCCATGAACTTACAGAGATCCACCTCCCAAGTGCAAGGATTAGAGATGTGTGCTACTTTCTTAAATGTCTGATAGAATTCACAAATGAGACCATCGGGACATGGCTCTTTCTGTTTGGAACTCTCTCAGTTTCTTTGAGAGATCTAGATCTGGTCAGGTCACACACACCCTTTTAAACTGGCTACCTATGGAGCCCATGCTGGCCTTGAACATGAGGTCCTTCTTACCTTGACCTCCCAAGCACTAGAACTACAGCTATGTGGGACCACTGTATGACTTTTGATGGATTATGTCTTTCTTGGAGTTGCTCCATCTCATCTAAGTTTATCATTTCTATGGCCATAGGGGTGTCTACATCATCCCTACCCTTCTCAGTCCTGGTGGGCTCAGTAGCAATGGCCCTGTCTTCACTTCTGCAGATGCTGTGTCTGCTCTTCATCCAGCTCTTGCTTTCACCCTCTTCCTTCGCCTCACACTTTTCGTGGCCAGCAGTTTTTCACTGGCATTGATCTTTTCAAAGCTTTTGGCTTTGTTGATTTTTCTGTATTGATTTCCTGTCTACAGTTTCACTGATTTCTGCTCTAGTTTTTTTTTTTTCTGCTCACTTTCAATTTTATTCTCTCCCTTTCTTATTTATTTTTATGTGTACGGATGTCTTGCTTGCATGTATACATGTGCACTACATGTGTCCCTGGTGCCTGGTGCCCACAGCACCAGAAGGGGGCTTTGGACTCCCTGGAACTGGATTATGGACGGCTGAGCATCACAGTGTGGGTGCTGGGAATTGAACCTAGGCCCTCTGTAAGAGCAGCGAGTGCTCTTAATTGCTGAGCCAGCTCTCCAGCACCTTTTTCTCATTTCTTAAGGAGAGGTTCTGGTTACTGATCTTAGATATTTTTTTTCTTTTCTACATATATTCACTTTATGATGTAAAATTTCCACTGATGACCTCTCTCGCGGCATTTGACAATTTTTGATAAGTTCTACCTCCATTTTAAAAATCAAGAATACCTTCCAAATGTTTCCTTCAGTCCGTCTCATTAATCCTTATAACATTTAGAAACACGACATTTAATAGCTATGTCTTAGGATTTTTCCAGCCACCCTTCTGTTATCCATTCTGGTTTGATGCCATTACAGCCCAAGCACATACTTTGATTTCTGTCCTTTCATGGCCCAACGTGGAGTCTGTCTCAGTGGACAGTTCATGTGCGCTTGAGAGCGGTGGGTAGATTCTGCTGTTGCTATGTAAGGTGGTCTGTCTCTAGACCGCCATCACGTCCAGATGAGATTTTCCCATGGCTGTATATATGGGTGTGTGTGTGTTTAGGCCAGAGGACAACCTCAGACACTTACTCCTAGGGTGCCACCCAGTCTCACGCTGGTCTGAAATTTGCCTAGTAGGCTAAGCTAGCTGGCGAGCAAACCCCAGGCATCCACCCATCTTCACCTTCCAAGTGCTGGGGTAATGAGTGTGTGCCAGCCCTCCTAGCACTGTTTTGTTTGTTTGTTTGTTTTGTTTTGTTTTGTTTTTACGTGGGTTCTGGGGCTCAGGCTTGGGTCTTTCTGCTTGTGCAGCTGTCCACCTCCTCAGCCACTGGCTCTGTGCGTCAACGGTCCAGGGTTCTGGAATCTCCAGTTGTGGTGTTGGGTTGTCTAATTTTTCTCACAGCCCCATGAGCTCCAGTCTCGTGTCCGTGCTTTGTTATTGGGGTGCCCATGTCTTGGATTGCTCTGCCTTCTTGAAAAATGGCTCCATTGCTGTGTAAGGGTCCATTTGTGCCTCAGTTTCCCTCATCTGAAATGACTCTTGCCTGAAGTTAATGAGGCTCCTCAAGCCTTGTCTCAGTGAGTATGTCTTTGCCTACTTTAAAAAATTGTGGCCAAATGTACATAACATAAAATGTACCACCCTAACTATTAAAATCGATATTATAGCTAACATTTGGTTGCTTACCATATCGCATGCACTATTTTCTTAATTTTACAAAAATGTTAAATAACATACTACTTTTACTTACAGCTGAAAACTTATCTCAAGATAGTATGCATAATAAGGAAGTGGCAGAGTCAATAAATGGACAAAAGGATAAATAAAAAATGTCAGTTGTAAGTTATTGGCCTTCTGTACTATTGTTTTCTCTAATTTACATACCTATCGATGCGCTTATTTATATTGCTATATATCTAGTCAAAATGCTTCTAATATTTTATTTTCTATCATATCTATTCCGAAATTGTAACCATTTTAGGACAGAGTTCAGCCACACTAAGTACACTCACGCTGCCCTGTGTAACTTTTTCATGTGCTCCAGGTGAAGCACCTTAGCTATTTGACACCAACTTCCCTTCCCTCCTTCCTCCACACCTTGTCACAGCCGGTCTCTACTTTCTCTCTCTGATTTGCCTATTCTAGACACCTGTATGGGGGGGGGGGGAGGCAGGGAATCCTGCAGTGTTCATCGTTTGTGCCTGGCTTGTTTCACTTAGTGAATATCTCTAAGGTGTGTGGATATTGCAGTGTGTTGCCAGGATTGGCTTCCTTTCAGAGGCTGAGTAACATTCCCTGCGTGGGCCCGTGCTGCCCTTTGTTCAGCCATTCTGCCTTCAATGGGCAAGTGATTACTTCTGCTTTTGGCAGTTGTGAACAATGCTGCTCCAAATATGGTGTACATGTTTCTGTTTTCATCCCTGCCCTCAGTTCTTTGACTTTACCCAGAATTGCTGGATCATATGCTGACCCTGTATTTAAATGTTCTAAAGAACTGCAGGCTGTCTTATCATTTCACATTCTCAACATTGATGCCAAAGCTTCGAGTCCTCTGCCTCCTCACCAGAGGACTTCAGTTTTTTAAAGTTTTTTATTTGTTTGTTCCTTTGTTTTGTAATAAAAGTGATCATCCTAATGAATGGGAAGTGACACCTCAGTATGGCTTTGGTGGGATTTCTCTGTGGCTGTGGGATGTTGAATATCTCTCACGGTCCTTATGGACCATGTGTCTTCTTTAGAGAAATGTTTACTCAAGTCCTTGGCTTATTTTTAGAATTGTGCTTTTGGGTTTTATTATTGACTTTAGGAATTCTTTTTATTTAGCTCTTATAGGATATATGAATTACAAGTTTTTTTCTCCAATGTTTTAGATTATCTTTTTTATTGTCTTGGGAGGATTTACATCCAGGTCTCTGTGTGTGTGATTTGGGAGCACTGCCTCATACTTGTTAGGCTACACTGAGCTATGTCCCATTCCCAATAGTTTTATATTTTCATGAAGTTCAGTTTATTGTTCTTCATGCTTGCCTTTTGGTATCACATCTAAGAGATTATTACCAAGTCATGTAGATTTTGACCTATGTTTTATTTTAAGTATTTTTTACAATTGGATCTCTTAAATTTGGGCTTTGGTTCATTTTTGGTTCAATTTTTATTTAAGAAATAGATAATAAAGGCCCAACTTCATTCTTTTGCATGTAGTTATCCAGTTTTCCCAGTACCATTTGTTGACAAGACTTTCTGTTCTATAGCAAATGGTTTTAGCATCCTTATTGCAAGTTATTGGATGATATTTCATCCTGCTGGTCTGTTCTTATGCCAGTACCACATTCATTTTCATTACCTTCACTTTGTAATGAGCTCTGAAATCAGAAAATGTGAGTCTTTTAACTTTGTTCAGCTTTTCTCCCAAAAGATTGTTTTGACTATTTGGTGTACCTTAAGATTACATATGAATTTGGGGATAGATTTTACTAGTTCTGTGGGTAGGGAAGCTAGTGGAATTTTGATAGGATAGTACTGTGTCGGTAATTGTTTTGGATAATATCTATATCTTTACTCCTAATCTGTTTGGGCCTTTACTTTGAAAGTCGGTTTCTTGTAGGCAGTATATAGTTGAGTCTTGTTTTATACTATAAATTAGTGTGTCTTTTTGTTCATTTGTTTGTTTTGTTGTGTTTGTTTTTCTGAGACAGGGTTTTTCTGTGTAGCCCTGGCTGTCCTGGAACTTGATCTATAGACCAGGCTGGCCTTGAACTCAGAGATCTGCCTGCCTCTGCCACTCAAGTGCTGGGATTAAAGGCATGCACCACCACAGCCCAGCTATAATGTCTTTTAAGTGTTGTGTTTAGACTCAATTGATATTGATACCCATAGGTTCATAGTTATCATATTAGCTACTGTCTCCTCTTTTTTTTTTTTTCCTGTTTCTTTTTGTCTTTCCTTTTCTGTCTGCTGTGGCCTAACTGAACATTTTCTATGCTGATTCCATGTTCCCCTATCATTCCTTCCTCTTTCTCTCATCCTCATCCCTCTCCCACCCCAGTGTATCAATAATAATTCTCCACGTTCTTCTGGTGTCCCAGAGCTTGCAGTTTGCAGCTGCTCCGAGTCCACACTCAACACTGCCCTGATTCTCAGGTCACAAAGTAGTGCAGTCCCTGTGGGCGCTCACTTGCCCATTAGCTGTAATCACCAAATATGTTGTTGATGCTACTGTTAAGGAGAAATAAAGTGTGCTCAAATAAATATGGGCGAAGTTGTTCACCAGTAAACTTGTGTATTAAGACACATTAAAATTCTTCAAAATGAAAAAAATGGCATAGGACAGAAACTTGGATCTACAGGAAGAAAGAGAAGGAATAAATGAAGGGGATATAAAATGTGGTATAAATAAATAAATAAAATACTATTACTTGATCTGGTGGTTAGTAGTTTATTAAAACAATGCATCCACAATTTGGTGCATTATGGCTAATGTAGAAATGAGATACACTGGGAGAGGAGAGGGATGAGAACGAGAGAAAGGGAAAGGATGGAGAGGGGAGAAGATGGAATCAGCAGGTAAATGTTTATTGCTACATCAGGCAGAGAAGGATAAACAGGAAGAAGCAGAAAAGGAGGGGGGAATGGCTGGAGGGGGCAGAAGAGGAGGGTCAGGGGAGAGGAGGGAGGGGCTGGGATTGGGCTGTAAAGATTAGATAAAGAAATAAAGGGGAAATGGAGAGAAAAGAAGCAGAGAAAGGAGAAAATGGTAGCTAAGGTAATGGCTCAGAACCTCACCCTGCTTCTTGTCTCCTGAACTCCTTAGACTCACATCATCATTTCAACATCTCTCCTGGTTTTGTTTGTTTGTTTTGTTTGTCCCTTTCTTCCCCTTATCCTGGGCATTTCTCTCTGCACGTCTCAGTTCTGCGTTTGCTGTGAATGCTTCTCCGGCCCCCTTGTCCTTTCTTCCGCCCTCACAGGCTGGTTCTGAGCTCCTGTAAGCCGTCCTCCATTTCTGTCCATGTCTTTGATTTGCCGCATGTTTTTTTCATTCTTTCTCAGAATTTCCATCTCTCTGCTCGCACTGCCCATCTGCTCCTGCGTGTGTTCCCGTCTTCCCATTAGCGCCTTTAACATGTTGATCACAGTTGTTTCCAGCTCCCAGTCTGCTACTTCCAGCACCTCCCTGCCACCCTGGCGCCTGCTCGCTCTGCCTCCTTTTGTCCTTTTGTTTGACTTGCAATTCCTGGTGGAATGATGGACATGATGTAGAGGTTACAGCCCTGGTAAACAGGTGTTCAGTGACATGGGAACAGCACATCCGGGAGAGAGCTCTGTCACCCCGGGCTTGAGCACTCAGGCTGTGACCTTCACACCTGCTTCTCCCTCCCTCCCTTCCTTCCCCCTCAGATGAGGTGCAGGATGGCTAGAAGGGGCTGGGGCTTGGGCTGCCTTCAGTTAGCCAGCAGCCTGGGCAGCAGGCTCACTCCTGCTACCTGAAGCCTTAGGGAATGGCCCTCTGGTTTCCCTGTGGGAGCTGGCAGGGCTCTCAGAGATTAGGCTCACAGAAGGGCAAGTGCATGTCCTTGAGGCTCCACATGGAGCCTCCAGCACTAGGGGAGTTCCTACCCAAGCACCGACTCTCAAAGCCCAAGCTCTGCTGAGTCGTAGTGCAACAGCAATTTGCCTGTGACCTCAGTTCTCTGATGGGTCTAGGAAGAGTTAATGA